>JAHLJT010002630.1:83161296-83316673 GCA_031308135.1 Acheta domesticus | reverse complement strand
GAAAATTATTACTGAAAAATCCGTTTTTCAAGGAAGACATCCTAAATTAAAAGATTTTTTTGTGAGATGCGTAGGTGTAATGTCTATGTGTGAGGATAAGATGTCTTTTGAAGACATTTTGTCATCAACTATGATAGTAGCGTTCAGTGAGTATGAAGGTGAGGATGAAAATGGTCATGATCTTGTTTCAACTATAAAACTAAAAAACTTGTTGGAAAAGATTCAACTGTTTAACCCAAACCCCCATTGTGACGAGGAAACTCAATCAGAATTTCCTGAAGTAGCGAAAAACATCGCGCTATACATTGAAGATATTAAAGTCCATGCATTGCAAGAAGCTGAAAAAATACCAAACAATGGCAAATTAAATCCTTATTATTTGCCACAAATTGTAGATAATATAGAGTCACTTGCAAAATATTTTCCTTTGTGGACGAATGTAATGAAGGGCTATTTCCCAACCTGTTCTAATGTAGCATCCACTGCTGGGTGCGAAGGATATTTTAAAGACTTAAAAGAGTCAGATGTTAAATCCGGAAATAGATTGCGAGCTGACAAATTTGTTGTTAAACATATTAAATCAATAGAGAGTTTATGCATTTGTGAAAGGGCAAAACAAAAAAAGAACTCTCTCGATAAAAAAAAAGAGTCAGTGACACACAAAGACATTGACCAAATCTCTGAAAGGTCCGAGTCAGATTATTTACATGAAGAAGAGAATTGGCGCAAGAAAAATATTGACGCCAATGAAAAGATAATTTATCAAGAAATGCTACAAGAAGATGAATGTTCACTAAGAGGATCACGAGATTCAAATTTAAATAATGTCAGACCATGCCCACAGAGCCAAAAAAGAGGTATTTATGTGAGACCATGCCCTGACATTAAACTTTTGCATGATCGTCCATTGCGACGAAAAAAAAAAACAGATTTTTCTGAACGGTGCCAAATGTCCACCAATTAATTTAGAAAATGAAAAAGTATATGTACAATATACTTGTGCATTCGATTCGATATTAGAAATAATCACTAGTGGCTACATTAATTACTCAGTTGTAAAGAATGCTATTGATAGTGTATGGGAAATATCTGTTTTCCAAACATTGATTCAAAATTATGCCACTGGAATCATAAATAGATCTTTGTACATGAAGAGGGCCATTATCCTGCGTTCCTTCTTTGCAAACGAAAACGGGTATGTAAAATGTTGGACGAATGTTAATACATTATTTGAAAGGCTGTTTAAAGATCTGCCCAGTGTTCAGGAACAAACTAAATGTCAAACGTGCGGTACAAAATTCACGCAAAGAATTATTGTTGAAAAATGGAATCTGGACTTCAATGAGTCAAATTTCACCACGACATTCGAAAGTTTTATTGATAGCTATTTTAATGAAGAATATGTAACATGTAGAAGATGCAAATCTCAAGCTGAAGTGGAAAAGTCAAGTGGTATTCATGTAATATTTGATGTGGAAGGCTGTTTTGAAAGACTTGACTATCCACGAGCTATAACATTGAATAAAATCCCTTCCAAACTGCTCATCTTAGATAAGGAATACGTGTTAAGTGGCGTAATTGAATATTTGCCAAATCACTATGTCAGCCTATCTCGAGATGTAACTGGCGCTTGGTCAAAGCAAGATGATCTCTTCAAACACTCACAATTTGTGGCTAATCAGAATTGTTACAAGTTAAAACCATCCACTTTGGTGTATGTTAAGATACAATCGTAGTAAGTGTGATACATATGTGTAAATAAAAATCCTGCTTTTAATTATTTATTGTGTTAATCTACTGTCAATCATAACTGTTACAAATGTGTTTATCTGTGATAAGACAACTAGGATATTTAGTTTGTCCTTATCCAAAAGAAATTCTGAAGGATCCTAAGAAATTTGATTTGATGATTTAACATAAACCTAGGGGTGATATTTTGTTTATTGTTATTGTTTGTGACAAGAAATTGGTAATTGTATTGACCATTTTCTGATGAAAATTGATTTATTTTTATTTTGAATTATGTTTTAGAATGAGAGAGTAATATATGAGATGATCTGTCTTGCAAGAGGAAGACAGATGTTACCCTCTATGAGCATGTAATGAGCAAGTATTTATGTAAGAAACAGTCACAGACGTACGAATTCAAGAAATAAATTGATATCCTAAAAATATACAATGTCGACTTTTCTTAGATGATTATTTACCCTGAAAAAGCTTACTTGTTGTATAAGGTGCTTTCCTCACAGCCTAAAAAAATTATTAATTTTCATTCTTTAGTTCTCATGTAAATAATTTCTTCTTTCCTTCACCAGTGTGAATATGTCAACAAAAATGTAGAGAACAAGTGAATCTCATCTCTTTTAAAAAAACTTGGATCTCTACTTCAAAACTGAATAGATCTTGATAGAAGAGTAGAGTAGAAAAAAAATTATTTGCCTATGTTAAATTAAGGATCCGGACGAAAATAAAGATTAAAGTAAATACAAGTAAAGGTAAAATAAATTGCTCAGACTGCAAAGTATGTCTAATGATTGTTTTCCAATATCCAAAATTTCTGAACTTACAGGAACTAAAAACAGGACATTTTCAAAGTTGTTCAAACCATTAAAAAATGTCAGCCTTTTTGTCTCCAAAACTTTCACATTGAAAAAGCGTTACATTATTCACGATATTCCGAAAATCTATTTTCAATGAAGGTACTGAGGGCCAGAAAAAATTTTAAAAATATTGAAAAATATAGGTGTTTTTAATCAATCGCCGAACAAAAATAATGATTGTACAGAAACGGAAAGTAAATATTTGCATTAATGGAATTGTCTCTGTATATTGTGTCTTATAAACCTTTGTAAAAATTGTAGGTTGTAAAAAATGCTCTCCGATGCAACTCCTGAAACCACCCACCTGTGTAATTTTTAAACTTCAATGAATTTCATTAAAATTGACTATTAGAATCGGTATTTATGAGGTTTGTGCATGCATTTATATAAAAGCCTAAGTATTTACTGTAAATATTAAAATAATGCAAATAAATAAATGATGCTGGAGTCCAAAAAGACCCTAGGTATCATAAAAATTAGTTATTAGTTTTAAAATTAGCAGTAACGAGAATGTTTGGGTTGATTATCGGTATCCCCAGAAAGAATTTCATGGATATTTCAGTGCGAGCAAAGGATAAATATGAAATGTGGCACATGAAGCAATCTGCACAATTTAGTAATCCACATTCGTGGCATTAGTGACATGAATGTATCACTCACCAAAAGAGGAAATTTATTAATTATAAGTAAATATTATTTAACAGTGTACTTGGGTATTCATTGTATTTCATAAACATTTTACTTATACGTAGAACATGCGGTAATATATGAAGTACAAAGGTAGGTAAGTAATGCTGCAAATGATGGATGTCGAGTTAACAATTTCAATACACGTTTGAGGCCCCCCAATTTCAATACAGGTTTGAGGGGGGACTGACAAAGAAATACGTGTTTTTGTCTTCAAAATCTTCAGTCTATTCTTTTGATGAACAACGCTTTCCAGTACATAAAATCATATAAAGAATTTTCCCGAAATATAATACTCCCGAATTGATCTGGCTCGCCAAAGACTTGCTAAATTGAAATTAATCTAACTTAGGAAAATTCAATAAAGCCCCAAATAATGTTTAAAAAGTTTGCAAAAATGGCTTAAAATAAATAAAATTTTCTTCCGTGAAGGTATTTCTAGAGTACAACAAAATACACTCGTAAAAATGGCCCAGATCCAGATACCACCTCTGAATTATAGAAAATTACAAAAGCTTACAATATTTTAAACTCCTGCAACAACTAACAAAAGATAGACATTTATTATAAGTGATATATTTTCTTAAAAATTATATCTTTAAATGATATCTTCCTCAGTTTATCAAGATAGCGTAGATTTGCGTAAGTTTAATTTAAATGGAGGGAATTAAAAAAACTACCTAAACAATATTTTCTCAAGAACGAATGCAGATTTTACTTTCACGTATACTTATGTACACAGGAACAAAGTTACAAACTTCTGGGGCAATTATCACTTGTGAAATATTGCATATAATGAGATTGATAATAATTGAATTTATAGATGTGGCATTTGTACTAGATGTTTAAGTCACCCCATAAGAATAAATGTTATGCAGGTATATGAAATCACCTTCATTGCGTCTGAACGCCATCTGTCGTACACTTGTGCATAACAAGTTGCGTACAAATCAGGGGCAAATGTCAAACTTTTAAATCTATGCAACGTCGTTTTAAACAATTTTCAACTGTATTATCAATGTCGATCGCTCTGCGTATCCTAGAAGTTTAATCATTTATTCATACAGAGATCTATGTGTGGAATCATACAGTAGTACGAGTGAAAAACATGATATCTTGGTCTGATTGGATACTGTGCGTCTAACTGAGGATCTGGATCCCTACAATGAGAACTAAGGGGCATATGCCCTGATAGAGACAAAGGATGCTATTGGCTAATATGTGAAGTGCCAATACAGACCTACGCGGCATTCGGCTAGCGCGAAAATGCTTTTCACTGCGAATGTGGGCGTAGAGTGACCGCGAACGACAGTGACCGCGAAAATACCTGATAGGACGTTTAGGTGCCGATAGCGGGTGGAACAAGGATGGGACGAAACTACAAAGCCAGAAGCAATTTGAGAGATAAAAAACTGACTTCTCCGAGAATGTTTATATCATTTTGTAGCACTATTAGTTTCAAATTGTCACTATTTTGCTCTAACTCACGCAAAAACTTCCCAACTTGAAATATGTACATATTAATCAAATATCTAATTTTGAAGAATAGGTTTCATTACAAACTCTCTTCAGTAATGTGGATACACGATGTAGTTGTATTTCGTACATGTAAGCAGCCACCAAAAAATGCAATTTTCGAAATTTTAAATATCTTATGAAAAATTGAACCTGCCTGTTGTGCTTTTTTTCAAAAAATATTTTGCTACATTTCATAAAAAATGAAGAATTTAAATTCAAGGGGCAGCAGATTTACCTTCATCATTAGGGGAATATCCATTTTGTTGCCAATCATTTCTATTGTTTACACGCTGATTCACAGACATACATACAATGGACGGACGGGTGAACGGAGACAGAGCAAAACCGGCTGACAAATGAATCCACATTATCCAAATTTTTTCGACGTTATGACCCCACCCCCAAACCATATATTCTGACTCACAACATACTAAACAGAACTAGTGGTGCAGCAGATTGGCACATACTTTCTCGTACTAGTTAATTTTCTAATTTCTTTGGTTTCGGTTCCGTGTCTTTTCGGTCTTGCCACGACTTTTCAAATTTTCGAAAATTCACTTTTAACAGTAAAAAAAACGACCTGTACCATATTTATAAATGTATTTGACTCTAATATTTTAAAACATTTAAAGAAAATAAATTGAAGCTGTTTTGAAGAAAATTTAGAAAATATCCATGGAGCATCAAGTAAAGTATACCACAACTTTTGAAGAATGCTTTTCAAAATCGCAAAGCTTCGAGTTCAGCCAGATTGATCGGGGAATCTCCATTTCGGAAAAAATCGAACCTATGGCTTAGGCGCTAGTGGTGTTCACGGGGGCACGAACAGACAGGGAAGGACAGGCGGACTTTTTGCCGTCAATTGGTTTTTCGGTGTCAAGAACTCACAAAAAATGGATTCTGGCTATGTTAGAGTTGTTTGCTATATGTAGCAACTGGATATACAAACGGCTCCTGAACAGTATAATTGAAATATGACTTACAAATTAATATTCTACTGGGGTATAATCTGGTTTTATGAGTTAATTTTCGGTGAAAAACTTGTAGGCGTTTAAGGGAACGACGTATGAGCGTTTCTGAAAACGCAAAAGTTTTAGTTAATTATCCCATTAAAGTTTTGAGTTTCCAAGGCACTTCATAGAGAATCATTTGAAGTTCCTGTACTTGCTAATAAAATCATCAATAAAAAACGACCTTATTGTGTGTGTATATATATATATATATATATTTGTCATCTTTATACATACAAGGTGCGATAGTGTGCCCATGAACACTGTTCAAAGGGTTGGTTCACTCGGTAACTTAGTGATCAGCGCAACTGAGCTTAAACCAGAAGACCCGGGTTCGAATCCCGGTCGGGCCGACCAATTCTTTGAACAAATTTAATTATTAGTCCTTATTGTAAATATTAACTACATGTGAGATTTTCGTTAAATATTACATTTGTCCAAATGCTGATTAAACAAAATAAAACATGAAAATGACATATCATTTTATTAAGAAGATCATCCCAGAGGATCAATGTGAAGTACCACCAAAATACAATTAATTAATTTAAAAATTGGATGGATTCGCGTCGGACCAAATTGATTTTTGAGTATTTATTTCGGAAAAATCCGACGAATTCTTTAGGTTAGTGTTGTTCACTGACGAAGGGACGTACAATAACCCTGGCACAGTGATGGACGGAAAAATGATTTCAATAAAGCGACATTAACGGGATCAGGAGACTCCGATACATGTTGTTATGTAGGAATTTGAAAATATATTTTCTCCGGCATCACATAACTTCCTCTAAATTATGTATATTGCTAATTTTGAACGCATTAAGACGTCTATACTATTTGCTTTACATCGTATACATAAGTAAATGTGCAAGTAAGTAAACGAAAAACGATGGAAATGATTACAAATATTTTATTATCAATTTATTTCTTATTTTATTATTAATTACTGGCGGGATCCTGGTATTGAAAAAATGGATGAATCTTGTTTTTAATTATAGTAATTTACTGGCTACAACTTGTTATAATGTCAGAATCCATATTTTGTTGTTCCTTGATACCAAAAAACCAATATCGCGAAAACTTTCCGTACGCGTCCGCTGTCTATCCGTCCATCTGCCCGACCATCCATCTTTCCGTCCGTCGGACCGTCTATCGCACCATCTAGTGGTCCGTCTGTCCATCCGTCGGTCAGTCCGTCCATATATATGTAGTACGTCTGTGTAGTACCCTAGCACCTAAACCGATCAGATGGTTTTCTCCAAAATTGTTAGTCACGGAATTCGGGAGTCTCTGATATCCAATGGATCTTTTGAGTAATCGTTGTACTGTCAATGAAGCCGCGACATATCAACTTATCTTGAAAAATAATTCCAAATTTTCTGTTTAAAATTTCTCCTATAATAGAGTACATATTTTTTTGCGTCGTCCTGCAAATACATTTTTTTTCATTTTTCAAAACAACAATAAACATGAAGTTTCCGCTTAATAAAATAAGTTCCTTTAAAATTGGGTAAATTTCGACAAGATTTGGTTAAAAGATGGTGTGTTCAAAATTTCGAAATTATAGGGGCAAAGCTAAAGGAAGTTAGATACTGAAAGTTTGATTTCCGATTTCCGGCTTTTGTGACTTGGGCAAATAGTTTTTCTAGCTCAATAAACTTTGTTTCATCGTGGGCAAAACGATGCTACGTCCCAAATTTCGAAAAACACTTGTGGGAGAGCTACAGAAAGTTTAAGTCAAAAATTTTGATTTGCGATTTGCGGCTTTATTTGACTTGAGCAAAACTTTTTAAAGGTTGGGCAAACCTGGGCAAAACTTGGGCAAAACTTTGGCGTATGTCATTTTAATTTTCGACAAAGTGGGGGTGCTAGTCACTTTAAAGTCCAAAATTTGATTTTCGATTTCTGGCGTTGTGTGACTTGGGCAAAACTTTTTTAAGGCTCGATGGACTTGGGCCGATCGTGGGCAAAACGATGACATGTTCGCAATTTTGAATTTTCTGTTTGGGAGACCTATAGGAGGTTTTAGTCCGAAATTTTGATTTGCGATTCCTGACTTTCCGTGACTTGGGCAAAACTTGTTTATGGCTCGATGAAGATGGGCTCATGAAGGGCAAACCGGTGGTATGTTCAAAATTTCGAAAAACAGTTGTGGGAAAGCTACAGTGGGTTTAAGTCCAAAATCTTGATTTGCGATTTCTCGCGTTCTGTGACTTGGGCAAAACTTTTTACAAATTGATTTAAAAATGGGCTAAACTCTTCTACAGGATGGTATGTTCAAAACCTTGAAAATCGCAAGTGGGGGTGTTGGTCGCTTTAAAGTCCAAAATTTGATTTTCGATTTCCGGCGTTGTGTGACTTGGGCAAAACTTTTTAAAGGTTGGGCAAACCTGGGCAAAACTTGGGCAAAACTTTGGCGTATGTCATTTTAATTTTCGACAAAGTGGGGGTGCTAGTCACTTTAAAGTCCAAAATTTGATTTTCGATTTCCGGCGTTGTGTGACTTGGGCAAAACTTTTTAAAGGTTGGGCAAACCTGGGCAAAACTTGGGCAAAACTTTGGCGTATGTTATTTTAATTTTCGACAAAGTGGGGGTGCTAGTCACTTTAAAGTCCAAAATTTGATTTTCGATTTCTGGCGTTGTGTGACTTGGGCAAAACTTTTTTAAGGCTCGATGGACTTGGGCCGATCGTGGGCAAAACGATGACATGTTCGCAATTTTGAATTTTCTGTTTGGGAGACCTATAGGAGGTTTTAGTCCGAAATTTTGATTTGCGATTCCTGACTTTCCGTGACTTGGGCAAAACTTGTTTATGGCTCGATGAAGATGGGCTCATGAAGGGCAAACCGGTGGTATGTTCAAAATTTCGAAAAACAGTTGTGGGAAAGCTACAGTGGGTTTAAGTCCAAAATCTTGATTTGCGATTTCTCGCGTTCTGTGACTTGGGCAAAACTTTTTACAAATTGATTTAAAAATGGGCTACACTCTTCTACAACATGGTATGTTCAAAACCTTGAAAATCGCAAGTGGGGGTGTTGGTCGCTTTAAAGTCCAAAATTTGATTTTGGATTTCCGGCGTTGTGTGACTTGGGCAAAACTTTTTAAAGGTTGGGCAAACCTGGGCAAAACTTGGGCAAAACTTTGACGTATGTCATTTTAATTTTCGACAAAGTGGGGTTGCTAGTCACTTTAAAGTCCAAAATTTGATTTTCGATTTCCGGCGTTGTGTGACTTGGGCAAACTTTTTAAAGGTTGGGCAAACCTGGGCAAAACTTGGGCAAAACTTTGGCGTATGTTATTTTAATTTTCGACAAAGTGGGGGTGCTAGTCACTTTAAAGTCCAAAATTTGATTTTCGATTTCTGGCGTTGTGTGACTTGGGCAAAACTTTTTTAAGGCTCGATGGACTTGGGCCGATCGTGGGCAAAACGATGACATGTTCGCAATTTTGAATTTTCTGTTTGGGAGACCTATAGGAGGTTTTAGTCCGAAATTTTGATTTGCGATTCCTGACTTTCTGTGACTTGGGCAAAACTTGTTTATGGCTCGATGAAGATGGGTTCATGAAGGGCAAACCGGTGGTATGTTCAAAATTTCGAAAAACAGTTGTGGGAAAGCTACAGTGGGTTTAAGTCCAAAATCTTGATTTGCGATTTCTCGCGTTCTGTGACTTGGGCAAAACTTTTTACAAATTGATTTAAAAATGGGCTAAACTCTTCTACAGGATGGTATGTTCAAAACCTTGAAAATCGCAAGTGGGGGTGTTGGTCGCTTTAAAGTCCAAAATTTGATTTTCGATTTCCGGCGTTGTGTGACTTGGGCAAAACTTTTTAAAGGTTGGGCAAACCTGGGCAAAACTTGGGCAATACTTTGGCGTATGTCATTTTAATTTTCGACAAAGTGGGGGTGCTAGTCACTTTAAAGTCCAAAATTTGATTTTCGATTTCCGGCGTTGTGTGACTTGGGCAAAACTTTTTAAAGGTTGGGCAAACCTGGGCAAAACTTGGGCAAAACTTTGGCGTACGTTATTTTAATTTTCGACAAAGTGGGGGTGCTAGTCACTTTAAAGTCCAAAATTTGATTTTCGATTTCTGGCGTTGTGTGACTTGGGCAAAACTTTTTTAAGGCTCGATGGACTTGGGCCGATCGTGGGCAAAACGATGACATGTTCGCAATTTTGAATTTTCTGTTTGGGAGACCTATAGGAGGTTTTAGTCCGAAATTTTGATTTGCGATTCCTGACTTTCCGTGACTTGGGCAAAACTTGTTTATGGCTCGATGAAGATGGGCTCATGAAAGGCAAACCGGTGGTATGTTCAAAATTTCGAAAAACAGTTGTGGGAAAGCTACAGTGGGTTTAAGTCCAAAATCTTGATTTGCGATTTCTCGCGTTCTGTGACTTGGGCAAAACTTTTTACAAATTGATTTAAAAATGGGCTAAACTCTTCTACAGGATGGTATGTTCAAAACCTTGAAAATCGCAAGTGGGGGTGTTGGTCGCTTTAAAGTCCAAAATTTGATTTTCGATTTCCGGCGTTGTGTGACTTGGGCAAAACTTTTTAAAGGTTGGGCAAACCTGGGCAAAACTTGGGCAAAACTTTGGCGTATGTCATTTTAATTTTCGACAAAGTGGGGGTGCTAGTCACTTTAAAGTCCAAAATTTGATTTTCGATTTCCGGCGTTGTGTGACTTGGGCAAAACTTTTTAAAGGTTGGGCAAACCTGGGCAAAACTTGGGCAAAACTTTGGCGTATGTTATTTTAATTTTCGACAAAGTGGGGGTGCTAGTCACTTTAAAGTCCAAAATTTGATTTTCGATTTCTGGCGTTGTGTGACTTGGGCAAAACTTTTTTAAGGCTCGATGGACTTGGGCCGATCGTGGGCAAAACGATGACATGTTCGCAATTTTGAATTTTCTGTTTGGGAGACCTATAGGTGGTTTTAGTCCGAAATTTTGATTTGCGATTCCTGACTTTCCGTGACTTGGGCAAAACTTGTTTATGGCTCGATGAAGATGGGCTCATGAAAGGCAAACCGGTGGTATGTTCAAAATTTCGAAAAACAGTTGTGGGAAAGCTACAGTGGGTTTAAGTCCAAAATCTTGATTTGCGATTTCTCGCGTTCTGTGACTTGGGCAAAACTTTTTACAAATTGATTTAAAAATGGGCTAAACTCTTCTACAGGATGGTATGTTCAAAACCTTGAAAATCGCAAGTGGGGGTGTTGTTCGCTTTAAAGTCCAAATTTTGATTTTCGATTTCCGGCGTTGTGTGACTTGGGCAAAACTTTTTAAAGGTTGGGCAAACCTGGGCAAAACTTGGGCAAAACTTTGGCGTATGTTATTTTAATTTTCGACAAAGTGGGGGTGCTAGTCACTTTAAAGTCCAAAATTTGATTTTCGATTTCCGGCGTTGTGTGACTTGGGCAAAACTTTTTAAAGGTTGGGCAAACCTGGGCAAAACTTGGGCAAAACTTTGGCGTATGTTATTTTAATTTTCGACAAAGTGGGGGTGCTAGTCACTTTAAAGTCCAAAATTTGATTTTCGATTTCTGGCGTTGTGTGACTTGGGCAAAACTTTTTTAAGGCTCGATGGACTTGGGCCGATCGTGGGCAAAACGATGACATGTTCGCAATTTTGAATTTTCTGTTTGGGAGACCTATAGGAGGTTTTAGTCCGAAATTTTGATTTGCGATTCCTGACTTTCCGTGACTTGGGCAAAACTTGTTTATGGCTCGATGAAGATGGGCTCATGAAGGGCAAACCGGTGGTATGTTCAAAATGTCGAAAAACAGTTGTGGGAAAGCTACAGTGGGTTTAAGTCGAAAATCTTGCTTTGCGATTTCTCGCGTTCTGTGACTTGGGCAAAACTTTTTACAAATTGATTTAAAAATGGGCTAAACTCTTCTACAGGATGGTATGTTCAAAACCATGAAAATCGCGAGTGGGGGTGTTGGTCGCTTTAAAGTCCAAAATTTGATTTTCGATTTCCGGCGTTGTGTGACTTGGGCAAAACTTTTTAAAGGTTGGGCAAACCTGGGCAAAACTTGAGCAAAACTTTGGCGTATGTCATTTTAATTTTCGACAAAGTGGGGTTGCTAGTCACTTTAAAGTCCAAAATTTGATTTTCGATTTCCGGCGTTGTGTGACTTGGGCAAAACTTTTTAAAGGTTGGGCAAACCTGGGCAAAACTTGGGCAAAACTTTGGCGTACGTTATTTTAATTTTCGACAAAGTGGGGGTGCTAGTCACTTTAAAGTCCAAAATTTGATTTTCGATTTCTGGCGTTGTGTGACTTGGGCAAAACTTTTTAAGGTTCGATGGACTTGGGCCGATCGTGGGCAAAACGATGACATGTTCGCAATTTTGAATTTTCTGTTTGGGAGACCTATAGGAGGTTTTAGTCCGAAATTTTGATTTGCGATTCCTGACTTTCTTTGACTTGGGCAAAACTTGTTTATGTCTCGATGAAGATGGGCTCATGATGGGCAAACCGGTGGTATGTTCAAAATTTCGAAAAACAGTTGTGGGAAAGCTACAGTGGGTTTAAGTCCAAAATCTTGATTTGCGATTTCTCGCGTTCTGTGACTTGGGCAAAACTTTTTACAAATTGATTCGTAAATGTACAAAACTCTTCTACACGATGGTACCTTCACCCCCTTTGAAATTCGCAATTGGGGTGCTAGTCGCTTTAAAGTCCAAAATATGATTTGCTATTTTCGCGATTTTTGGCGTGGTGTGACTTGGGCAAATCTTATTGAAGGCTCAATGACTTTGAATCAATCGTGAGCGATACCATAGTATGTTCGAAATTTTGAAATTTGGTTTTGGGAGAGCTCTAGTAAGTTTAAGTCCGAAAATTTTATTTGCGATTTCCGACTTTTTGTGAGTTGGGCAAAACTTTTTTATGGCTCGATTTGCTTGGGTTCGTCGTCAGCAAAACTGTGATGTGTTCGTAATTTCGAAATTGCCTTGTGGGGCAGCTTCAGGAGTTTTAAGTCCGAAATGTTGATTTGCAATTTACGACTTTGTTTGACTTGGGCAAAACTTTTTACAAATTGATTCAAAAATGGGCAAAACTCTTCTACACGATGGTTTGTTCAAAACTTTGAAATTCGCAAGTGGGGGTGCTAGTCACTTTAAAGTCGAAAATTTGATTTGCGATTTTTGCTATTTCCGGCGTTGTGTGGCTTGGGCAAAACTGTTTTATGACTCGATGTACTTGGTCTAATCGTGGGCAAACCGATGGCATGTTCGAAAGTTGGAAATAGCTTTGTGGGAGTGCTCCAGGACGTTTAAGTCCGAAATTTTGATTTGCGATTTGCGGCTTTATTTGACTTGGGCAAAACTTTTTAAAGGTTGGGCAAACTTGGGCAAAACTTGGGCAAAACTTTGGCGTATGTCATTTTAATTTTCGACAAAGTGGGGGTGCTAGTCACTTTAAAGTTCAAAATTTGATTTTCGATTTCTGGCGTTGTGTGACTTGGGCAAAACTTTTTATTGGTTGGGCAAACTTGGGCAAAACTTGGGCAAAACTTTGGCGTATGTCATTCGAATTTTCGACAAAGTGGGGGTGCCAACTTCACGCACCTCTACTATTCTACACTAGAGTGTGCAACAGAGCTAGTGTGCGGCTGCAAATTGAAGAGGAGGAAGTCTGCCATTGGTATGGCAACACATGGATTGAGCGTCTGAGATGTGCTGAATATTGTGGGGATTTTTGTTCGTGCTTTCATTGTGTGTTCGCTATATCTAAAATGGTGATGTCTTGTGCTGCATTCGCGTGTACGGACAGATATTCAAAAGGCAGTGTTATATCATTTCACAAGTAAATCTTGTAATCTTGATATACTAACCTTCATATAATGATGCATACACTTGTATAAAAAACATTACTTTAATAAAATTGTTATTCATGTAATTTCTTTTTTTATTTCCCCACCTACTAAATTTGCTAGAGTGAATTTTAATACTAAATAGGAAAGGCAAGGAAGTAATTTTCCACATATGACATATGTTTGGAAAAGTACAAAAACTAGTTTTCATTTAAGCTGTGCAAAACTAATATGTAGGAAGTGCTGTTTGATTAGAAACTTTGAAATATAGAACTGTCTCTTACAGAAATAACTAACTTGAAGATCAATTAGCTCAGTGTCTTGTTTGGTAATAATTAAAGTATTATGACTTCAACCTGGGGTACATGCAACCCTATATCCTTAGAGTAAATGCTACAAATTTAATAATAAACAATGTAAGGAATACATACACAAGCATATTTTAGGAAATTTTTTTGGTGCCATCTATTTCCTTACCCTTCACGGACAATGACAATCATATTCTGGTAGGCCTTTTCAGTAAGTGAAAAATTACTATTTGGGATTGTGATGTGAATACGAGTATGAATTCTAATGTGTTTCACTGTGTGCTGTAAATCCATTTAACAGCTTTCAATGTAATTGTGTTGAAATAACCAGTCTGTTGTTTAGTTGTCTTACATCAATTACATATTTGGCTTATCCACTCGCAGATTATATATAACAATTTAACTATTGTTTATAAGAGGGGTGAAATTTTGAAGCATGGGTTCCAAAGGGATTGATGTTGCAAAAAAACATTGGACGTAGTAATGCCATGTCAGGCTGAGGGTTCTACAGCTAAGTTTTCAGGCCTAAAATTAAAAATTGATCAAAAAGTAATAGTTTGCGTTTATGACAAATACATAAACGTGTACGTAAATAAACATTAAATATGTTTTAAAATTTATCATGATACGACTTGGCATCTAGCTTACTTTCTATTTAAGTAAAATGTTTGCTGACATTTTCTTCTCCCGAAATTTCAAGTAGGAAGAGCATGTGACAAAGATATTTCTATCTTCTATGCACATGCGCGTATAGTCATTTCATATATTGCGTAAACTGACGTGTTTCGAGTAGCATGCGTTATATAGAAAGTATATTCGTATTTGAAAGTATCGTATTTGAAATTCCCGCGCAATGTTGCCATACTAATGGCGTCTGGTCGCTGCTTCAATTTGCAACCGACTTTCCTTCAGATGGCATGCCGGATGGTAGGGCCTTGGCAGGGGGCGTTCGCGGAAGGCCTGTGCGGCGTGGGACGCTGACAGTAGCGCAGCCGGGTGGCCGCTTCCAGTGCAGCCACTGCGGCTACGCCACCAATGACTCCTACCGTTGGGTCAGGCATCAGCGCGTGCACACCGAGGAGAGGCCCTACAAGTGCACGCTCTGCACCTTCCCCACATCACAGTTGTGTGCACATGCGGAAACACGCTGGGGAGAAATCTTTTTTTTGTTCAGAGGGTGGGAGACGTTTGAGATCCCCCCCCCCCGCATTTTGGAAGAAACGTTACATTCCGTATACTACAGTGGAATTTCAAATTTCGTGCGGTGACATTAGAATCTAAATCTACAGGTACCTAAAAACGTTTTCCTTGTGCGGAAAGTGAAATGAAGTCAGGTGGTGCCCAAAGAGTTTTGGCTCCACGGAATTGTAAATGTAACACATTGTCATACAATGAGGTTTGTTGTTGATATCGATTCTTTGATTTAAACATGAAACATTCTATCTTTGCCCCCCAAGGCCACTCAAATCCTATCTTCGCGATGGAATATGTCACGGTATTTCGCTTCTTTCTCAATCGTTCCGCTAGATTTTGCATAATCGCGACCGTATCAAGAAGTGCTTGCGATCATGCGACTTCTACCGGCAAGACCGGGAAAGACGCGAAATGCCGTGTGATATTCCATCGCAAAGATGGGCCTTGAGTGGCCTTCAGGGGCAAAGTTAGAGAAATCGCAATATAAGTTGACGTAAACCAGCTGTTACCGTGTCATCCAATCGGGAGGTTGATCGTCATCATAGATGCGTCACTAGTACCGAGTAAGCTCCCGATTGGATGATACCGTAACAGCTGACGACCTGTCAAATGATGCTCTAAATAAATTGAAGTATATCTTAAGTTTGTGGTCGATAAGTATGTGCTTGGGTGGAGGACATATTCTAAAATTGATTGGCACTAAATGTTTTCCTTATGGGGTTTGGAGGTGCGTGCTTGAAATAGAATTAGCGTATCGAAAGTACAGAAGAGGTATGCATGAACATGATCCGGAGGGCACCACGAGGCTTCTTTCGCTGACCAACCTCGCCCAGAGAATACGCACTGAAACTTTGCACTTGGGTCCACAGGGGTTCGCGAGAGGACTGTGCGGCGAGGGACAGCGACGGAAAGCCGCTTTCAGTGCAGCCCTTGCGGTTACGTCACCAATGACGCCCACCATTGGATCAGGCACCAGCGCAGGCACACGGAGAAGCCATATAAGTGCACTTCCTGCCCGTTCTCTACGACGCAGCCTGGCCTCTTAAATGAGCACATGCGGATACACAGTGGGGAGAAGCCCTACGTGTGCTCACAGTGTGGGAGTAGCTTTGAGCACGTGATTTCTTTGAAGAAACATTATTCCGTTAAACACAGTATTTTTCTAATTAGTGAAAACTACCACGTAACGTCATTCAGGTGTCTCTGTGTTAATGATGATGTAATCGAATGTGGAGTCCAATGGGGCGTTGCTTGCGTGGTTTTTAAAACTCTCCAGGACGCGCTAGGGTTTTTTTACGCACGAAAGTGAACTTTAACGTAGCGGGTGACTGAGGCTTTCATTTCGCTGACGTTACGGAAAGCATAGTGAGACTTTCCCTTGGGTCCGCAGGGGGTGTTAGTGGAAGGGCTGTGTGGCGCGAGACGGCGACGGTTGCTCCGCGTGTTGGTCGCTTCTAGTGCAGCCACTGCGGCTACGCCACCAACGGCCCATACTATTGGGCGAGACACCAGCGAGAAGACTTACAACTGTACTTTCTGTCCCTTGTATGTGTCGTAGTCTGGCCAACAAGGGTTGGATAAAAAGTAATGAGAATTTTTTTTCTGAAATTACTTTATAGACAGAGGTATTTACATTTAAACACCATCAATATAATCATCCCCGTTATTAATGACCTTTTGTTAAATGTTAGGAAGGCGATGTACACCATCCGGTATTGATCGCCGTATAGCATGAATTTCTTTTCTGGTATTGTACTGGGTTCTTTGCAGTGGTTCTGCTGAAGAGATCATATTTACAGAGAGTCATATCGGATGAGTAAGGGGGATGTTTCAGAATCTCCCATTGTCACGGCGCCAGCTCAAGAGTTCTCCACGTGGGGTCGTCCTGCACGGGGGTTGTCCTTCACAGCATCTCTGTCTGCTCTGAACGCTTTAACCCATCGTGTAACTGTGGAGTACGACAACTTTGCAACACCAAATGCTTTACGCAGACCCTGAAAACATTATTGCTTACTCCGACCTCGTGCCACTTCAATTTTAAGCCTTGCTCTACCTTTGTGAACATGATGTTACGTCTCTTGCACTATTGCAGTTCAACGATTTGCACACTGCAGTAGACTGACAGAAAACTGTACCCGCTCGCTGCACATTCTCGTCTAATAGTCATTTCTTTAGTCACGACAGATGTCATCAAGCCGACTCACCGGCTTTAAGTTACAGCAATAGTCTCTTATCCAACCTATGTAAATGTGCAAATGCGGCTACACACTTGGGAGAAGCCTTACAAATCCACTTACTGTCACTTCTCTTCGCCGCAGCTCTGCAACTTAAAATACGCATGTACAGAAGCCATTTATGTGCACTTTCTCTACGTAGCAGTCTGGCCAATTAAATGTCCACGTGCGGGGATACACACTAGGGAGAAGACTTTCGTGCACTCACAATGCGAGTGTTGATTTAATACCCGGCGTCTTTGAAGAAACATTGTTCCGTATTCCTTTGTGGAATTTATGTAGTTAAAAACCGAGCCTGTTTTTGCCTAAACATTGTGATTGTCAGTTCATAAATATTTTAGTGAAAACTTGGCATATAACATTGCAGCTTATTGTCGTTTCTAAAAACCTTTCCCGAATGTGGAATCCGCTCGATCCAAAGTTCCGGTAAAATGCGGTGACGAAACGACCTCAGTGATATAGTAGTATAATTTACCAACATAACAATTGAATAGCACTAAAAGAGGCAAAAACTGTGCGGGCACGAACGTGACAACAATGGGCGAGCGCTATGCGAGCAGAATCATTCTGGGCAGTAATGGGGTAAAAATTCGATTTAAATGTAACATGAAAGGAAAATTGCCGGCCTCCAGGAAATATCAGATCCGAATGCGACAATGGCATTCCGTCCCGCAAGGCTGCAGCTGTAGTTCTGTGAATTTCGTATCATTGTTGGTGCATGATTTAGCTGTATGAAACGCTATTACAATTGTCGCTGACCTGGATGACTGAGGTGGCTAGAGCGTGTGCCGCCGCAGCGCCTCGATCTGAAGGGTCGCAGGTTCGAGTCTCGCCATGGGCATGATTGTTTGCCCCTTGTCTTTCATGTATATGTGTTGTCGCGGAAGGTCTTGTGAGTCTCCTGACCACAGCCCGAGGAGCGCGCACCCAATGAACTTAGTTTTACAAATGTAATGAGTTTTACAAAAAAAAAATGACATGTGTTAATAGTATTACGTAGCCATTACTAAGGGTGAGAAAGTATGTGTTATTTTTGCACCAATAGTTTGATTAAATTTTGACCTCGGAGAGCATAAAGGACGCTTAACTGAATGGCACCGGTCTCAAGTTAATTGAAATATCTGATTTTTCGAAAATTGTCCTTCTACTAGTATGATGTGTGAATGGTTGCATGCATATTTTTAACTTTTTCAGTGCATGAAGTTCCGGGGTCTACTTACAATAAATTTAACTATACTCCCCAAGGTGTATGTACCTACAAGACCCCCAACTGTTGAACCGATATCGGAGAAAATGTTCTAGAATGCTTCAGAAAGGAATTTGTTATTAATTGTTGTTGGGAAGACATTTAATAAGGGCACGTTGTAGTGGACTGCGTTGTTTACTCAAGTTAGATTGGAATAAAAATTATTGGAAATGATGGCGATGTGTTTAATGGCAGGTGATATATTTAACTCTTTGTGACGTTGAGCATTTGAAATGTACCACGGGGCATGTGTTGCTAGTGTGGCGACGTGGCAACGTTTCCAAGCGGAGGGCATGCCTAAGCCGGAAGCTGTAGTGAAAGGGCGCACCTGAGCTAAAAGTAAAGGGGCGACAGGTTGTGGCTGCTCCAGGAAACAACCCTCGCAAACAAACTGTTGAGAAAGGTTAGGGGCGAGTCTGGGACGATTGTGCAAGACCCCTGGAATTGGCTAGCCGTCGAGCGTCGGGACGCCGACAACATGACGCCGGGTGGGGGAGACGGGGGTGTATATAAGGCGGGCGCTTTCTGCGCTCGCGGATATTCAGATAGATTCGTAGAGCTTGTTGTTAGCCGACAGGCTGGGTGGGATCTCCAGTGCATTCCAGCACGTGGTTTCCAGGGAGGAGACTGGTATGGCGCCAGGCCATGTAGGTACGTAGGTTACCGGGGACTTAACATCCGATAGCATCGCATCACGCGTTGTTACCTGCTTTCGAGCAGTGGCACTGGGCTGTAGGCATGGGGACTGTCGTGGGGTTTTCGCGGCTAAGGGGAAGAAAATGGTTGCCAGGGTTTAATCAGTATTTGTAAATTTCTGTACTTGTTAAGTTTCTTTGTAAATAAATGTAAATATTGGTATCTTCAACGTAGTGTGTGTCATTCACTCCAGTTCGTCACACTAGCCTGAGTAACTTCAGTGCTTAATGAGGTTGTTCTTGTCTTCAAAAGAGCATACGTTGTATTTATCCTTGCGTTTGCAGGGGGTAAGCCTACAAGTTCTGGCCGGCGCGGGAACGTGGTACCACGGGAAGGCCGCTTCCACTGCAGCCACTGCGGCTACGCCACCAACCACTCCTCTCATTGGACCAAGCACCAGCGCGTGCACACGGGCGAGAAGCCTTTCAAGTGCCAGCTCTGCCCCTTCGCTACAGCAGATACGAGCAGCTTACGTGTCCACATGCGGAAACACACTGGGGAGAAGCCTTACAAGTGCCCCGTCTGTCCGTTCTCTACGATCCAGTCCTCCAACTTAAAAGTGCACATGCGCACTCATACTGGAGAGAAACCATTTAAGTGCACTTCCTGCCCTTCTCTACGGCGCAGTCAAGCTCTTTAAAATCGCACATACGTATTCACACTGGAGAGAAGCCATACAAGTGCACGTTGTGTCCCTTCTCTGCTTCGCGGTCTGACCACTTAAGTGAGCACATGCGGCAACACTGAGGAGAAGCCCTTTGTGTGTTCACAGTGCGGTAGTCGTTTTAGATTCGCGCCATCTTTGAAGAAACGTTATTCCGTCAACCATACTGGAAATTAAAATGAGTGAAAACTGTCAACCTGTAATGACATTGTGGCTTCTCTTTGGTAAAGCTGATCTAATCCTATCTGGCATTCAAAGAGTTGTTGTTTGCTTGGAGGCTTACCCATTCCCAAGAGTGAGCAAGGTGGTGGTGTTTTTTTAACGCAGAGATGTAACATAAATATAGGTAGTGATTGAGGCGTTCCTTTCGCTGACCCTTAAATCTCCCGCAGGGGAAGAGTAGTGGAACGTCGCCCTGGGTGTTCGTGCGGAATCTGCGCCGCATGGGACGATGACGCAAGGTGATCGCTTGCAGAGCGCCAACTACCCTTCCGTCTGGTTGCAGCTTTGAATAAAAATTTAGATGAAAATAGGAGAAAAAGTAAGACAGATGTCGAGAAAGGAGAACGAGACACAGGTCAATGCAGGAATAAATTATTTTCAAGGAATTATCGACTGGGTTTTCGGATACAGCTTAAGTTGTCTAGGAATGTTGTCACATTTTCTCCTTCGATTTCTTAGAACGTTTTCAATTCTAAATATTGCTTTTCGCGCTTGAGACTAAAGATCTGGTATAGTGCGCTGATAAACCATCGTTGACGGCCATATTTTGTAGAAATGTGTACTCGTCACTCTCAAACTCTCAAAGAAAGCATGCCTTATAATGATTCTCAATCATTCATTTTTAATACGTTTCCATTTTGACGACGACCGCTGACAACAGCGACTAAAATACCCGAGAAAGATATTTCAAGGCTACATTAGAAAAGTTGACATAAATGTTTAAGGTAGTACAACTCCATTTTGTTAGCGGCGGTGTGATAACGAGACTTTGATGATGTGCAAAACATAGTAAAATAAAATTTTGTGTGATATTTTTGGTATTGTTATGGCTTACCTTAAAACCCATTCCTTACATAAAATACTAAAAGAGATGTTCGTTTTAGAGTGCAGACTATGAATATTGCTATCTGTAATGAGTAGAGACCGGAAAAATATGTAGAATGAAACGTTAAAATATGTACATAAATATTTAATGAAAATAGTAAGAATATGTAATAAATGTGTAAAATAGGACGTAATATGTAATATTAAAATCCTCTAATTATAAAACTCATTTACATAATACGAACTTACATTTATAAAAAAATCCTATACAAATTTTAAAAACAATGCAAACGTTTTAAAAATCATTTGGAATACAATCGTTGATGCTCACCAGTAAATCCTTCATAAATTGTTGTTATCCAGGAATGTAGTTTAGCAGCCAGACTAGACGCAATGGAAGCGATAGTACAAACTGGCGAAGTCTACGACCAGCTAACAATCACTGCGGCATGGAATATTCTCATCGAAGTGTTAAACGACGGCGATCTCAGCAGTTTCTTGAAAATTGAGGTTAAAGGTCACCAAACGCGGCGTCAATGATACTTTTCACACCTAAAGGTGAGAATGATCTGTCGCTGACGCGCACTTCCTGCCACTGAGATAACTGAAGTAGGCACGTCGGATTGTGAGAATATTCGACCGCGTTTTCACGAAGCCTATCTCGAGTAGACTAAGCAGTAGCACGCAGTAAAAATGTAGGAAAAAGTGCTGAATTTTTTGAAAATACTTCTTTGCATAAAAATATGTAAGAAAATTGATAGAATAAAAAAAAAATACGTTGAGAAAATAGCGAAATATGTAAAATATGTAATATAGTACCAAATATGTAAAAATATGTAACGAAAAAAAATCTGATATTGTGTTGAGACGGCGACAATTCGTGAAGATTAAAATTTTGAGAACGGTAAGTAGAAAGACAAAAAATATGTAATTACATAAAAATCCGGTCTCTAGTAATGAGCGTGTGTGCAGTGGGATATTAATCATTATTAGTGTGTCGCATGTCGATAAAGTTGGAAAACGCGTGAATAGGGACGCGCGTCTGGGATTCCACTTGACGACAATATATCTACTGTAGATTCCTGATACCGAAAACGTATTTTTGTGTAGTTTTGTTACTTCCTGTGTTTCAGGAGATTCTTTTCATGAAGTCAGAAGAACATTTTCAAAATTTTCTCGAAAACGGACCCAATTTTTTTCTGTAAATTTGTTACTCTTATAGAGAAAAGTATAATTACGAAAATGTCGCAGCTCTAATTTTCGTTAAATTATCTGGGTTTTCAAAAAATTGCGTAAGTTAAAAAAATTAAAGTGTGTGCTATGGTTGCACTATTAGTTTTATTAATTTGGTCTCCCAGTATGAACCTCTCCTAATTTTAAAAACATTTATTTAAAAAAATAATGTAAGAATAAAAATTATTTTCGTATTATTTTGGACAAAAATTGTACTTTCTTTCTTTACATTTTGGGGATTTTTCAAGGATGGCGCTGGGTCTCACATCTCCCGGAGAGGTTGCGCAATGAGCCTTTGCCCTTGGGTTCGCAGGGGGTGTTCGCGGAAGGCCTACGCGGCGCCGAACGGCGACGGTGGCGCAGCCGGGAGGCCGCTTCCAGTGCCACCACTGCGGTTACGCCACCAGCGACTCCTACCGTTGGGCCAGGCACCAGCGCGTGCACACTGGGGAGAAGCCTTACCAGTGCACGCTCTGCCCCTTCTCCGCGACACAATCAAACCACTTAAAAATGCACATGCGGAAACACACCGGGGAGAAGCCTTATAAGTGCACGGTCTGCCCTTACGCTTCGTCGCAGGCCTGGAACTTACATGCGCACATGCGGAAACACACCGGGGAGAAACCGTATGTGTGTTCACAATGTGGGATTCGTTATGCGTGCCATAAATCTTTGAAGAAACATTATCTCTTGTTCCATAATGAATTTAATTAATAAAAGTCATCACATATATTCTTGGCTCACTCTGCCGCTGGAGATTCCCTATTCATCCTTGCATTGTCATCTAGTACATTCATCCCTCCAGCCATCCCTCCCTCCCTCCATCCATCCCTTCAGCCATCCCTCCATCCATCCATCCCTCCAGCCATCCCTCCATCCATCCATCCATCCATCTGCCCGTCAGTCATGGTTAGACTCCTTCCGGTCCATCAATCGAAACAAATGAGGCGTAATTCGCGGCGTCTTGGTCTCCTGATGACAATTTGATCATTTTTTGTCGGATCCATTCTGAAAATTCGAAGAAATTATTGGTTTTGGGTGACTTATGCCGCCTAGAAAAGTGATCAAAAGCTCATTCGATTTTTGTCGACGAGACATCGAGTGACACTTCGTAGACGGTTCCCTCTCGGGTATTCTAGAAGAAATATAAAAGCACATGAGTATTTGTTGGTTTTAATGCACCCACGAGTTCATTTGTGAAACGCTGGAAATTACCACACTCCGCGTAATTTATGTGAACTGTTACAACTTAATTCAGCAGTGACGATAATATTAATCCTAAGTATGCGCTGTAGTCGCCCTGCTGTAGTATGTGTTTTAGTAAAGTATTGCAATGCTGCAACAAGAACAAAACTAGAGGTGCTACAACAGCACATACTTTCCCGCGTTATTGGAAACACCTACGCAGTATTGAAATATTACACTTTCTGTGCTACTAACATCTTTTCTATTATTTGAAAACGTCCAAATTCAACCATGAAGCGAATAAAAATATAAAAGTGTTGTAAACTTGTATTGGAAAAAGAATGATATCCTGGACGATGTAGAAATGCATTTCATAGGGCCATGATTAGAGAAGAGTATTCTAGAACCATGCAAAAAGTACTTAGTATAAATGGTACAGCATTTGGTGCGAAAACTAAGTATTTTCATGCAAATATCAACATAAATTTGACAATTATAACTCTTTTTCATACAGCTATATCAAGTCACAACGACTCGTAATTCACAGAAATTCGCGTGCGAGAAACGGAATTCCATTGTTGCATTCCCTGCATTGTTGATACTCACTTAAAGAGCTAGCAATTTTCATTTCAAATATTTCAAAAAAATAATTTGTAAAAGATTAATTTGTAAATGTGTAACAAAAGGTCGAATGTAAGACACGAAGAAATAATACACAAAATTACAAATTCTAATTTACGACGCATTCAGCTGTCTGAAGCGCAGTAAATTTGCAGCTGGCTATTATGTTTGTCACGAAATTATAGAAAATCTACTCATGTTCTAAAAAAAAGCCTGACCTTTTTTGAAGATGTAGTTTTGATTAATACATTTCCGTGAGAAAAAAAATTTACAATTGTAATTGTAAGAAGACGCCGAAAACATAGTACAGTGAATTCCGAGCGGCGTATTGTTTGTCATGGAATTATAGAAAAACGACTCATATTTTCAAAAAATTCAACATGGCTTTATTTGAAGATCTGTTTTTGAAGAGCACATTTCATTATATCTTCACATCGTATCTTCACGATTGTAATTGTAAGAAGCCAATTTTTTTTTTAATTTTTGCAAAATCATCGTTTTAACGAACATGAAACCTGCACCATTCTCTTAAGCTTCGTTTATGCTATCTAAGGTCCCAGTTTACTCAAAAAACGTTGTGCGGTTTTTAAGAAAAAATTGTTTACAGAGAATGGAAAATTGCCTATATTTGACTCAAAATTTCGCAAAAAATACTCATGTTTTTGAAAAATTCAACATGACCTTCTTTGAAGATCTGTTTTTATGGACACATTTCATTAAGAAAAAATATATATATATATATATATATATATATATATATATATATATATATATATATATATTTATAATTGTAGTTGTAGAAAGACGCCGAAAAAAGTTTGAATTTTTTTAATTTTCGAAATATCAGTTTTCAACCAGCATGAGACCTGCGCCATTCTCTTAAACGACCTTCAGACTGTCCAACAACAAAATTTAGTCATTGTTGGCGCCATATTTTTGAAAATTTTGAAAATGTCCTAGGGGCTTCATGTAAAGCGCCCCCCCCAATTGAAATGTCGGTTTCAAATTCAAGGGGCCACCACATAAGTCAGATCGATCGTTTCATATCAATTTTGGAGAAAATCGGCTGAACTGTTTGGTCGCTTGTAAAGTGCACAGACGGACAGACGTTTTGCATTCGGGGTTTTCGGTATCAAGGACCTACAAAACAGGAATTCTAGCTGCATCACATGTTACGGGATTTTTTTTTCTTAATTTAGCAACTGGATTTATCGACTTTGTCGTTATCAGGGCCCGGTAATGAATTATTTTCTGCCGAAAATCCACCGTTGTTTCGCACAGCATTACATAACTTTCCCTATACTACGTGTTACTACGTGTATACGTACGTATACGGGAAAGTAAAAACTGCGACTTTTTGACGGAGAGAACTCGTCTTGTGGGTTCCTTAAACCGAAAAAGTGGAAATGTCTTTTCCGCAACGTCGTATATTTTATGAGTTCTTGATACCAAACAATAGGGCGAAACGTCATGACGTTTCGCCCTGAGCTAACGCCGATTTTCCGAAATTCGGGTTTTCGACTTTTGGCCAGGTTTTGGCAAAAATTTTCCACAGTGCGTCAGTCCGTCCGTGTGGTGCGTTAGAGCCTAATCCCTTCAGACAATCTTTACCAAAGTGGATTTTCTATATCAAAGTGATCTTGAGGCACTGCGAATTTGAAACAAATGTTTTAATTAGGAAACCTGACTCGAAAACATTTTTTCAAATGGCTCACATTTTTACTTTCTCGCCGTACGAATACTTCGTAAGAAGAGAAAGTTATGTAATCGTGCGGCGGAAAACGGGGAATTTTCGCCAGAAAAACTCTTATAGCAGGGGTCTGGTGACAAAAATGTGGATAAAACCTGTTGCTAAATTTAGAAAAAAAATCCTCTATCTCGTGGTGTAGTCAAAATCCATGATTTGTTGCTTCTTCATACTTCAAAATCGATTGACGGCATTCCGTCCGTCTGTGGTCAACGCTAGCGCCTAAACCGTTCGACCGATTTTCTTCAAAATTGATATTCCCCGATCGTTTTTACTCGTCTAAAGGCTTCTTGAATTTGAAACCGATATTTTAGTATTTGAGAGTACTTTACATGAAGCCCATTTTGAGATTTTCTAAGTTAAAAGAAAATGGCTCCAAATTTTTTGATTATATTTTGTTGTTGAATAGTGCGAAGAACGTTGAAGGGAATGTATCATTTGGGGTATGTATCGTTTTCGTTGATAGACCCAATTTTTCGAAAATTGCAAAAAACTGTTTAAAAACTGCAAGAGTGAAGATAGAGATTTTTGCCTCAAAGTCGGTTGTACAAAATTAGCACTTCAAATAAGGTCATGAACCCTTTTTTGGAAAAACGAGTAGTTTCTGCGTAAATTGCGATTCAAATTTACAAAAAAAATTTTCTCAAAAACCGCTCCAAATTTTTTCTTTAAAATTTCGGCACGTGTGTAATAAGGGACGGTAAATATATAAACTAGTGGTGCTATAGAATGGTACATACTTTCTCGCAGTAGTTATTGTTCAAATGCCGATCAGCGGATAAATTATTTGGAGTAAGCTGTTCACCGTTGCCTTTCTTGGTCATGTTTGAAAGACATGTTTTCGCATGTTGACAATTACCGGCTTCCTAATGATCGAACTGATACAATTACGTTTTGACTAAAATATGAGTAGTTGGTCCGCATGTGGGTCCCGTGGCGTGGCATGTTAAGTCACCTTCGGGTTGAGATCTTCAATAAGGAAGGTGCCGAGTTCGATCCCCCGAGGGGGATTTTAATTTGATGAATGTGATGTTGCAGGAAAAAACATTGACAAGTGTAGATACTTTATTGAAAATCATTTGAAGTACTTCTACTCACGAATAGAATCAACGCAGATAAATAGACAGGACTTGTCTGTGTTTTCCCTAATTGCGTCTTTTAAACAATTTTTCAACTCTGTTATTCGATTTCTGAAGCGTATGACATGTCAAATCAACCGTTGTCTAGTATATATCTGTATGAACCAATGTAAGTAAAATTATGAGCATTTTAACGTTAAATTGTAATACAATATAACCAGAAGGCATGCGATGAACTTACATATCCCTAACGGTTCCAAAAATTGTTATTACTTTCTCGCCTTACGAATACTTCTTAAAACGGTTCACCGCTGCCTTTCTTGGTCATGTTTGAAAGACATGTTTTTCGCATGTTGAAAATTAGCGGCTCCTAATGATAAAATCGATACAATTACGTTTTGACTAAAATATAAGTAATTGCGATAAATGTACTGGAAATGTCTGTACATATTTGTTCAAATTTTTAACTTTTAACAATTTTTTACTTCTCTTCTTGTATTTGTAAAGCGTTTGTACCATCGTATCAATTGTTTCTTTATCATGCATTTACCATTTTATAGGTTGGTTCTATTCTTTCATGGCTCTGTTCGACACAGGCGGTGTTGGTGTTGCGTAGTGGTATAAGTACCGGTTCGTTGACTTTCGAGTTTCGGATGTCGGGTCTCGGTACGGAAAACGTTTGCTTGTATAATACACTTTTGCTGGTTTATGAAGTAGTGGAATAGCAATAAGGACCGTATAGAAGCAGAGCGAGAAAGTGTGTGCGTTGGAAGCACCACTAGTTGATTAAATGTTTACCACTGGAGGAGCAAAGGAGTTCTTTGAATTTTCAAAAAGTTCAATTTAGCAATGAGCAAAGTCTACAAGCAGGATTGCCGACGTGGTGCCAAATGCAGTGGTTTACCCTTTCTCTCTTTTCCTTTTCTTTCTTCGCGAGAAGACCTTTACGGCAATTTACTCCCAAAGGGAGATGTGAATCACAATTTAGTTGTATCTAATGAGGTTTTGATTTGCTGAATGCTTTTGATTTGCTTAAACCCGGATGAAACTCAATAAGTTTTCAAACCCACCGAGGCTTCTCAACCTAGATTGTGCGCACAATATTTACTCAACGCGGAGTCGTGAAGCTAAGTCCAACGAACGTTTACACCAGTGTTGTCAAGGTCGATGCCACGAGAGGGAGTCCGTGGCACGAGTTCCACGACGAAATCGCCCCTTCACGCAGGTTATTACCCCGCCACCAGACAACGCCATCCCTATTGTAAAACGGCTGGGTTACTACTACTCGTAATAGTTCCCTTTTCCGACGCTAGTTGCGCAGAGAAGCTCTTGGCATGCTACGGTGCTACGACGGGTGCCACGGCCACCAGTAGAAGACCTTGACCCGACTGGTTTACGCAGAGTCTTCAATCTTATCCTAGCTACGCCCCAATTAGGATTTTCGTGACGGTTTTTATAAATCTTTCCCAGCTTGCGTCGTGCAAACTTTTTCTCAGGGGAGGCCTGCTTAAAAACTAGTGGTGCTACAGAATTGCACAGACTTTCCCGTATTAGTTTTCTATTTTCCTGGGTCTTCGCTAGCTATTCGGAATTGCCACATACTCTTTCTTGCCAGCTACCATCTATCATCGCCAAAAGTACATTTTTTTGTCATTTTCTTAATTTTTCGGTTTCCTATTGGTAGAACAGAAACATTAATTTTAGAATATTAAAGAACACAAAAACCTAGCCGTAAATGGCAATTTTCTTTTAAAAATTATGTGCCGTTTAAGAGAAAATGGCGTTTTAGCACTACCAAAAATGCGAAATTTGAAGCTCATTTTCACAGAAAATTTTTGAGTTTTCAAAATACTTTATTTGAAGTTATTTGAAGCACTTACACTCACAAATATAATCATCTTTACAAATTGCGGATAATGTGCATATTAAAGATGTGAGAGATCTTTCAAAAAATTTACATTTATATAATTTTTTAAGAAAACAAAAAAAACTCAAAATAAACTTCACGCTATACTAATGAGTGTAATTAGCACTATCCGTTACAAAAGTTTCAAGAAAAAAATTGCAGCCATATACGAGAAAATGACGTTTGAGCATTTCTGAAAATGCCGAAATTTGAGCTACTTTTCACAGAAAACGGTAGTGTTTTCGAGAAACTTTACTTGACATTATTTAAAACATATATACTCGTAAATATAATAATGTAAAAAAATCGCCGATAATGTAAATATTAACGACGTGAGAGACAAGTAAAAAAATTTACATTTTTGTAATTTTTGAAAAAACCAACCGACAGACCAAAATGGCTTTTATGCCATTGATAGAGTACATTTACCACTATCCCTACCAAAAGTTTAAAGAAAACATTTGGAGCCGTTTTTGAGAAAATTTTGTTTTTGTAATTTTTTAAAATTGCACATATTGCACGCAATATTGCACGAAAACTACCAAAATTGTGAAAAACATTTACATGACCTTTATTAAAGAACTCAATATGCAGAACAAATTTTATTTGAAGAAAAAATCTCTATCTTCAATTTTGTAGTTGGAGAAAGACGCCGAAAAAAATTAAACTTTCACAATTTTCGAAAATTCAGAGCTGTACGTGAAAATCGGACCTATGCCATGTTAAAAAGTGTATTTTCCTCTATTCATACAAGAAATTTAAAGAAAAAATTTGGAGCCATTTTTGAGAAAATGTTGAAAATTCCCGGGGGGCTTCGTATAAAGTACCCCCAAATTTTAAAGAATCTTTTTCAAAATCACAAAGCTTCGACTAGAATCAGATCGACTGGGGAATATCAATTTTGAAGAAAATCGACCGAACGGTTTAGGCGCTAGCGTTGACCACAGACGGACGGAATGCCGTCAATCGATTTTTAAGTATAAAGAAGCAACAAATCATGGATTTTGACCACACCACGAGATAGAGGATTTTTTTTCTTAATTTAGCAACTGGTTTTATCCACTTATTCGTTTTCACGGCCCGGCAATTAATTTTTTTCCGCCGAAAATTGGCCATTTTTTCGCGCAGCATTACATAACTTTCCCTATACTACGTATATCACTCCGTGTATACGTACGTATACGGGAAAGTAAAACAGGGGCGGGCAATTGCTTGCCCGCTCGGACAGTCGTATTGCTGCATTGCTCCTGCGGTCACGGCCACTTGGAGTTTTAGATGCTGCAACCCAGGTAATTTCAGAGAGGTAAAGTCGTTAGAAGACGACAATTGTCTCTCCATAAGATTGTTGAGAGCGGGGCATTTTCATTAGTAAACGACATGTTTTTCCCAACTGGTTGAATTGGTGCCCAGGATAGAATAAGTGAAGTATTATCGTAGGTACGTAGAGAGTATGCCTTTATGAAAAGCTCTTATGAATTAGAATAAAGATGAATTCGTACTAAAGCGTTTTCAATAGAGAGATTTTTATTTATGACCTATGACATTTTTATTGCATGTTCATCTGTATTTGGAATAACAGCTTACCGGCAAAAGTGCCTCAGGTCGTCAACTCGGTGATCACGACGTAAAAGTTCTTAAGTCAAAAATCTTAGTGTGGAGAAAACAAGGGTTAAATATTATTGAGCCGACGCTTCTTCCTATGCTCAGCGCTATTTCCCAATGCTTTTTTGTCGTTAAGGAGGCAACATTTCAATTTGGTCATTTTAATCAAAATGTAGATACTTAACTTGTAGTTTCGTTATTTAAACCAATTTTGCCAAAAAATGACTTAGAACTTTTACCCCGTGACTACAGAACTGATGTCACTACAGTGTCTCTGAACGGGAGACCCTAGGGTTAAAGTCCCGACGATGGCAGGATTTTCGATACTAGTTACATAGGTCGAGTTCAGTCGTTTTCTGGAGGAGACTTGAAGCGGCCGTCTACTCTGATCGGTTGTTTCTCCGATCAACACTAGGTGAATGCCGGAGCAGTACCCTAACAAACGGGCCACGGACCGCGGGCGATCTTCCGTTCCTCTTCCTTGACCTTTCCGCATCCCTTACTTACACACGTGCACTGCACTACCTCACTTAGCGGGAGCTTAGAGCTTGTGCCGGCTGGGGTGGTGCGCCCCTGGTGGGAGATACCTGATTGAAACATCCTCGCAAGCCGAAGTAGGTCTGTGCCGAATCTCTCCAGCCAGCAGAGAAGATCGCCACCACCTCCCACGATAAAAGTGACTACACTTACAAGACTAATGACGTTAACAGTTGAGGCGCCGGTAATTATCAGTCAAGCAATCAAACAGCTTGATTTCGAAGGTAAGAAAATTTAAAATTGTGATCAGAGACCATGCAATGGGTTGATTGTACAATCTTCAGAGAAGAAAATATTTGTTCGCAAATGTGGCCTAACTATAGCTATGAGATAAGGAAATTTGAATAAATCTGAGAAGTGTCCCAGACAGGAGCGGCTCGTCCTATGGGGCCACAGGGGCCGAGCCCCAGCAGGATTTACATAATCACAAAAATGAATATTTATCTTTACTATAATCTCTTTGTGATAATTGTAGTACTTTATTGGAATTGTATATTCGTAAAGATCTATAATTCGTTCCCAGAAGTCATTCCAAGTCCCAATAACCAAGAATTGGGAATCTTAGTTACTGGCCACACTCAAAGATAGCATTAGTAGTGCTCAAGGGGCCCGGCTTGCGTGGGCCCCAAAGTGGTAACTTCGTTCCGTTTATAAGGTCCGCGCCCTTTCGTACTAGGCGCGACCACCGCTTGCTAACTCCAGCGGGCCCTTATCACGTGAAAGTTCTGCGCGCTGGAAGATGAACACAGTGGATTCTTTACCCCATTTTCTGTTTTCTTCATTGAGACTTGAAGAAAAAAACTGATATTAAACGGTTAACAGCACATCAAAAGAGTGACTTTTCATTTACGCAAGTTGAAAGAAGAAACGAACATTCTGTAATTCGTGGCTTCAGAAAAAAAAATCATGTTGTCTGTGAGTGAAGAAAAACCAAGCTCAGTTTGCTTTTATTGTTTATTATTTGGTGGTGAGGGATGGTGGACGACAGTAAGCTGTTTAAGGATCTGAAACGTCGGTTCTTTTTTTGCCTGTTTTTCTTTCTCGTGCACTTCATACTTAAAAACAGTCATATATAACCAATAATTACATCCATCAATGTAAAGCGGACCTCTTTCTCCTGTTTACTAACATTACCGGAGTCGGTATTTCGATACCACCCAGATAGTTATGTCGAATTCAGCCGCTGCGTGGAGGCATATTTTAACTGTCAGTAAATCTGACTGATATTTTTCCGTACTTTCCCGAATCTATGCAAGACGAATGCTGGCGCAATACCCTAACAGACGAACCTCGGAACGCGCGGAAACTTTACTCTTTTTTTCTTGCCCTCTCCTTTCCCCTTGTACACTCAAACACTCGAGTACATTTGCATGCATTTCACTGTACTCTGGAGATAATCTTCTCGAAGTGGTCTGTTCAAAGTCTTTTTGGAAATCGTTTTTATCTAAGATTTTTCTGTTTGTTCATCTTTCTTACCCCTCTATGATTCATTGATAACCTATAGTTTCTAACAAATTGAATCTGTTGAACAGTAGAAATATTGGTCTTAATAATTCTTCTACAATGCAAGAGAAACATTTCGACGTCTTGTTATACCTTTTGTTCCTGTCATAGATAAGAAATTAACTCATATTTTAAAATAGAAATGCAATATTAATGTTAGGAATTCCATCCTCCATACGAGATTCTTTATATCGGTCAGTCATCTCGCCAATTAAAAGAAAGAATTAATGAATATAAAAACAACGTAGGACAGCCAGAATGTAAACTTAATTCATTATCGAGACATAGGGCAGACGCTGATCATCAGATATATTTTGAAAATCCACAAAATATTACATCAAGGAAAAAGGTACTACGCAAGATTGTTTTGGGATGTTCAATATTAATACCCAGAAAACAATTAACACCATGTTCGAAATGTCCACTTTGAATAAAGTATATGATAATGTTTTGGTCAATATCAAATAATTATTCTTAAATGTTCTTGCCAATGTATTATGCGTTCTCCCAATAGATTTTCTTACTACCAGTGTCCCCTCTTGCCCCCGTACCTTACCTTATCTTAATCAGTTTTCACGTGACCTTCTTCTCCTGTTCGCTATCTTACGATGAGTTTTGACACATTGGCCACTGAGGCTACAAAGTATGTTCAGTAGTCGTTGCTGTTCGCACTTGGTACTTGCATTTTATTGTTATTACGATAACATAATCTAATAAAATTTAACTTTTCAATGTGATTTGCAAATAAATCAATTTGTTTTAATATTTTTTTAGATTACCCCTGTGCCGCAATAATACAAGGACAGTTTCACTTCATTGTGATCTAATTCCTGAACTTCTGTGATATGTTGTGAACTTGTGTTTTTATTTAGTGTTAATAGTGGTCAGAGTTAAAACGTCATTACTTTCAATATTTATATTTCTCTTTGTCGATTTTCTCTAAATATTTTTGTGTTTCCTTTAAGTCTTAACGACGAAAGCAAATATTGATACCTCCAAAAGTCGTTTTAATGTTATTTTAAATTTGTAAAGTTGTTTTGAAAATTAATAAAAGGGTGATTGTCAAAAAACAAGTTGGACTTTACACTTTGTAAAATATCCTTCAATATAAAATGACAACCTGATCCTCTTTGCGATGTATAAAATAATTACATTTATCACTGTAACTCGGACCTTTTTCAACTATTCATCTAATGTTTCGGGTGTCGGTATTTGGAAAATAGCTAGATAGGTACGTCGAATTCAGCAGCTGTCTGGAGAGTTCTAGCGGCCGGAAGTACTGACCGGTACTTTTCCTTGGCTTCTGAGATCTATTCCAGACGAATGCAGGCGAAGTACCCCAGCAAACGGACCACGGACTGAAAGCAAATTTCCTTTTCTTTGCCCTATACGCTCACCTTTTACACACAAACCCAGAAGTGCGCTTACATGCAATACTCTAACACATCGGGAGACTGTCGATAACTTAGAGCTTGTCTCCATTTAGGCGGTTTCGCCGCTCGTGGAGATACATGGAAGAGGGATGCATCGCAAACCGTCGTGAATTTCGGCGCCGGATCCTGGGAGGAAGGAAACACCGCCACATTCCAGAAGGAAACATTAACTACACTAACGTGACTTCTGACCACAGGAGTGGACATACTGGGTTACATCAATTAATCTATTAATCATTAGCCGAGCTAATTGAGGATGAGATTTCCTCGCGTGGTGGCTTGTTCTTAACTCAAAGAGCGCGCAATGTGACTTTGTCCTTGGGTGCGCAGGGGGTGCTCGGCGCGGGACGGCGACGGTGGCGCCCCGGAGCGGCCGCTTCCAGTGTAGCCACTGCGGCTATTCCACCAACAACTCCTCTCATTTCACCAAGCACCAGCTCGTACACACGGGCGAGAAGCCTTACAAGTGTGCATTCTGCCCCTACGCTACCGCGAATACGAGCAACTTAAGTGTCCACATGCGGACACACACCGGGGAGAAGCCCTATCAGTGTTCAGTGTGTTGCAAATGTTTTTCCCACAGCTCATCCTTGAAGACTCATAAACAAATGTGTCATCATGGAGCATGTAAAATGTAGGCTAAATGGCATTCATGTAACTAATGTATTCATCTGTGTGCGCGGCTTGTGACGATACTTTTTTTCCCACTTCAAATAAATCGGGTGGTTTTTGGCGAAACTTATTTCCACTTTTCAAGTTCTAGTCGACGGGTGCTCGGACCTGGCCGTGCTTTCTCCGATGTATACCAGGTGAATGCCGGCGCAGAACCCTTACAAACGGCCCACCGAACGCGCGCAGACCTTCCTTTCTTTTCCTTGTCCCATCCTCTCCCCTTACATACACACACAAATACACACATACAGTTATATGTAATAATTCCACGCAAGTCGTGGCAGCAGTTGGGGCTAGAGCTTGTCCAGATTGAAACAGTGTTCTCGCGGGGATACATGAAGGGGAATTCCTTGCAAGGAAGGGAAGTTCTGCTCCGGACCTCAACATCTAGCGAGGGAGGAATTACCTCCACCTCCCGGATTAAAACATTAATTACGCTAACTTGAATACTGACCTTGGCTGTTGAGACGTACCCGCAAGCGTCCTTTAAAGAATATTTTGAAATAGGTGTTGCTTCCTCGTAAATCCCATTTTAAACGGAGATAACGGACAGAGGGTTTTAACTACCGCAAAGAGCGCGAACTGAGGCTTCGCCTTCGGTTCGCTTGGTGCTCGCCAGCGAGTTCACTTCGGCGCGGGAAGGCGATGGTGGCGCCACGGGGCGGTCGCTACCAACGCAGCCACTGACTACAGTATAACCAGTATGTCCATTCGCGGCAAATCCCGTTGAAAAAGTTTTTTCGATCACGTGACGTCCGCCATGTTCTTGGTATAACACCCAGCGCGAAATACATAATTACATTTAAAATGATTTTCTTACATTTATTTTTTTCACTAATACAATTCATTTTATTCTATCCATTTTATTCAAATTCCACGTCGTCTGAAACAAATTAAACACATACCCTCAGTTCTCATATCACATGGTATATGATATCCGAATGTATGTGCTGAAATTATTCGAATAATGAAAAAATGCCTTCCACGTGATCTCTGCATGCCTCTTTTCATTGAGCTGGGAATCTTACCATTGCCTTGTCTATTTATTTACGAATCTGTAATATTTGTCAAAAACGACCTACTTAACGGAGGGAACATATTTTCATGCAATATTGATATTTATAATTACATCACACGCCGTAGAAATCATATGCATCAAGTGTCAGAATCAACAGCTCAGTACAAGAAATCAACACACAATACATGTACGTTACTTTACAACGCATTGCCAGATGACATTAAACAATTAAAGTCGGTACACAAATTTAAGTTAAAAGTAAAATCTTTTCTGCTGCAAAACTGTTTCTATACAATTAGAGCCTATACTGATCGTGAAAAAGAAATATGTTCATTGTAACAAAACAATGATATATAATGAATTAGTTTACGTTTGTATTGTATACATTTTTAAAAAATAGTTAATACGCCTGTAACAAGTAATGTACTTCAGCTTCCGGGTCAATGACCCCCCCTCGATCAGGTTTTTGTCCAGTTTCCCTGATCCATTGAGCAAATGCTGAGATGGCTCCTTGTTTTGCTCCTGGACGTAAATGTAGCTTCACTGTGCGCACGTTTTGTTGAGCACTCCTTTTGCCTGTAGTTCATTTACCGTTGAAATTGATTTTCTATAACTCGGGAACAAACATTTTAAAAATATTTTTATTTTTCTTAAAATTATTTTCTAAATTTATTTTTTCGTTTTCTCTTTTCGTTGTTGCTTTTTTTAAATTCTGGGCCTCAAGAAAATGTGCGCAGATAATTATCTTTCTCCACACGTCATATGCAGTTTTTACTGTTTTTTGACAAATAAAATAAATAAATAAATAAAATTGCTGCTAACGGAGCGGATATCTCGCGTTAACGGTAACGGAAAGTTAACAAGCGTTAAAGTTTGGTGAAACACGTATTTTCTCTAACGAGCCGTTAAAATCTCCTAACGTCTGGTTAGCGTTAACAAGCAATGGTGAAACCGGCCCTTAAAATCATATACTTATCTGGTGTCCTCTGAGGGTTTGCTTCCTCTCAAACGCTAACCTGAACGTAGCTGGCGTCAAACGTGTTTTTTGCCTGCACGAAAGACCATCCCTATAAACCCAGCTCTTCCTAGTGAATCATAGTGCAAGAACTTCCCTTGTGCGATTCCTTCTACCCTACTTTAAGAGCGCGCAATGAGACTTTGCCCTTGGGTGCGCAGGGGGTGCATGGTGCGGGAAGGCGACGGTGGCGCGGCGAGGCGGCCGATTCCAGTGCAGCCATTGCAGCTACGCCACCAACGTCTCCTCTTGTTGGACCAGACACCAGCGCGTGCACACGGGCGAGAAGCCTTTCAAGTGCCCGGTCTGCCCCTACGCTACAGCGGATACGAGCAGCTTACGTGTCCACATGCGGAAACACACCGGGGAAAAGCCCTATCAGTGTTCACTGTGTGGCAAAAGTTTTACGTACACCATATCCTTGAAGAGACATAAACAAAACTGTAGTGGAGCACGCAATATGTAGAATAATGCCATTCATGTAACTAATGTGTGCCTTTGTTTAACTAACATGTTCTTACTGCGGAGTACTAAAACCAGCAGACATGACGAAGTTTCGACTAAGAATTTTAATGTAGCTAACATCATCGCGATTTTTTATTCGGCTTATACCTCCATTAGTCAAAAGTGTGTCCTCACAAGAAGAAAATAAATTACTGGTGCTTCAGCAGCACATACTTCCTCGTATATTTTAACTAAGTCCAACTCATTATACTGTTACACAAACCTGCAAAATCAGCTTTCAGCATCTGTTTTCAGCTACCAATTTCATTTTTTTTCGCCCTAAAACTGAAACTCAGTACCTTGTAATTAATTCGCTGTAAAGTCGTAACTCTACGCTATCGAGGTGGAGTGGGTTTCGAACTCGGGTTTGTAGTTTTAAAATGTTACTTTTTGCAATATTCGAATGTACTGGGAGTTCGCCGAAAATGAGACTAGAAACATGACTTTCAGTGGCCTTTTTTTACACACATAGAGAAAATTTAATATACGAATTTGCAGTTTTCTTAGAAGACAACATTAGAAATGGTCTATACTTTGCGAAAAATTACACGAGAACAATGTCTTCAAAAAATTGAACATGCCTTTATTTGAAGGTTTTGTAGAGCCATTTTCGAGACAATGTTGAAGTGTTGAGGCTTTGTGTAAAGTAACCTCAAAAATTAAAATATCCATTTAAAAGTTCCAAAGCCTCGAGCTCAGATCTATTAGCGATCATCAATTTTGGAGAAAATAGGCTGAACGGTTGTTGACCGCAGACTGTCAGACAGACTGGCGTTTTGCCTTCAATCGACCCATTCACCAGACTCACAAAACATGAATTCTGGGTACACCACGAGTTAGAGGAAGTAATTTACCTATATGAAGGAACAGCTTTTATCCACTTCTTTCTTACCACGGAACGACAATTAGAGTTTTTCTGTTAAAAATTCCCCGTTTTTGGACTCACGATTACGATACTTTCTCTTCTTATATTCTTAAGGGCGAAGTGTAAAAAAAATCTCACCCAAACCTTCATGTTAGGTTAAAGAAATGATTTTGAATTCTTGAAAACAAACCAACTCAAACAAATGAGCAACAGCAAATGTTCTATAAAGAATCGCAAAAATCTGAAGTGTGTTAGAAGTAGATTTTTTTCCAGTTAGCTGTCCATGTGTCTCGAGGTCTTATGATTCATACCAATGCGGTCGTGACATCCATTACTAAATCCAAAGGCGCCTAATACGTATTTACAATGAGGTATAAATATCAATCCAGCTGATGTGCAATGAGGTTTTTCTGCTCAGGAGGTCGCCGTTCCTCGCTCCCCTCCACACAAAACACGTTTTCCTTGTGCGCGTTCGTACATCTAAACCCACGCCAGATCTCGCTTGGTTGGCCGAATCAGTTTTGGCTTGATCGGACGTATGTCCCCGAACTGTTGATTTCTCAGCCCTTGCTTCCTATGAAATGCAAACCCAAACTCAAGTATTGCGCAATCAATGTGTTCCGTACGAAAGACTAAACCTACACACAGCTCTGCTTAATGAAATTACTTTGTGCGCAGCCTTCAAACAGAGCTGTTTCTCTTGTAGCTGCCCGCGCGTGGAAGTTTATACGTAACCCAAGGAGCGTCCAGTGATACTTTGCCCTTGGGTGCGCAGGGAATGTACAGCGCGGGACGACGACGGTGGCGCCGCGGGGCGGGCGTTTCCAGTGCATCCACTGCGGCTATTCTTCCAACAACTCCTCTCATTTGATCAGGCACCAGCTCGTGCACACGGGCGAGAAGCCTCACAAGTGCCCAGTCTGCCTCTACGCTACAGCGGATACGAGCTGCTTACGTGTCCACATGCGGAAACACACCGGGGAGAAGCCTTACAAGTGCCCGGACTGCCCCTATGCTACAGCGGATACGAGCAACTTAAATGCCCACAAGCGTAAACACACCGGGGAGAAGCCTTACAAGTGCCCAGTCTGCCCCTACGCTACAACGGATACTAGCCGCTTACGTGTCCACATGCGGAAACACACAGGGGAAAAGCCCTTTCAGTGTTCACTGTGTGGCAAACGTTATACCCATAGATCATCCTTTATGTCTCATAATCAAAACTGTCATAGTGGAACATGTAATATGTAGACTAAATGCCATTCATGTAACTAATGTGTGCCCTTGTTTAACTAATATGTGTCATGTAATCATGCTGCTTTTCTCTTCGAATAAATCAGTGCTTACTGACTACACTGATTTTTACTTTCATTTAATTCACTGCTCGACAATTTTCATACGGCACTAATAATTATCTTCAATGTGAGAAGGCCATTTTTAAACTGTTTACATGACTCATAATTGTATCACACTTCACAAATTACATAACATTAAAGAAGTCTACCTTAACAATGTTTTGCCTTCAATTGTCCTTTCCTAATTTTTTGCGTCGCAATTTTAGGAATATGGACAAATATTTGGCCAAGCTTAGTAAAATATTCGTTTTAGCGAATAGTTTGTGCATGGAGAACGTGTTTCGTCACCTAGGTATAGGTCTAATAATGAATTCGTGAGCACCCATAATGAAAGACTTGAGGCGACTCGTCTTTCGGAATTGCTTGTTTCAGTAAATCCTCAGAGAATAACCAAAATCGACATGTGTTGGAGTGGCCGGGAGGTGCGTCTTGAGGGCGGTTTTTCTGACGAATATCCAATCTAAAAGATTCCTGATGGCGAACGAAACAGATACGTTAGCTCTGGTCAAGCCTTTCCAGCGGCTACGTCACGACTCTTTCCAGGAGGTACCTCGGTTCCGTTCCTGACGGTGTGTTTTCCTTACTAGATAGTTACGTCGCATTGATCCGCTGTCTGTGGGAGAAGGGCTCCAATCGGTAGTTTTCAGTGTTTTCTCCAAACACCTTCAGACGAAAGCTAATGAGGTTCTTAACAAATGGACCGTGGAACGCGCGCGGTCTTTTCGTCCTCTTCCTTGTCCTATCATTTCCCTTGATGTACATTGTCAGAAATTACATTAAATGTAATGTAGTTTAATGTACTTTTCACATTAAATTTGATGTACTGTGTGCATTAAAACGATATTAATGTACATGTACATTAAATATAATGTGTAAATTAAAATCAATGTAGATTTAATGTACTGCGATACATTAAATTTAATGTACCGTGTACGGTAAAGCTATTTTAATGTGTTTGTGCATTAAATTTAATGTTAAAATTAAAATCAATGCAGATTTAATGTAGGACTGCATTAAACGTTATGTACCTTGTAAATTAAACTGATATCAATGCGTTGTACATTAAATTTAATGTTAAAATTGAAATTAGTGTAAGTTTTAGAAAGATTTTCTTCCGCTATTTGAACTTACGTAAAATAAATTTAAAATATAGTTTCAACATGTAAAAAAAATATAAATGTTTAAAATTCGTATTTACATTCAAATTGGTAACAAATAAAATTGTAAAATATATCTTTATAATAAAATTGTAGCAATGCGCATAGTGCGGTAATTCTTTAGTTAACAATTTTTTCAAATTCTCCAGAAATATTTACATTTTTTCAAAGAATTGTCACTGTAACAATGTCAGAATTTAGCCCTCTTTACGGCTACGAAACATGGTTCCGAGCGTAAACGCGTGCAAAATTGATGAAGAAGTAGTGACAATTATAAATAATATACATAATTCTGTAGAGTTAATACATATTAATAAATATTACGTCTAAAGAAATATGTTCGGTAGACGTAAAGAATATATTATACATATCATATCGGGCAATACCTTAGGCCTAAGAACCTGCTGATGCAATTGGATGTCGCAATAGCTCAGTTAGAGCACCTGCCCCTAAACCAGGAGTCCCGGGTTAGAATCCCGGTCGGGGTGACTATTCGTTGAACAAATTTAAATATTAAAATACATTTGTTTCTCGGTACCGAGATCAGAACTTAGTATTCTTTACATCTACGGGACATATTTCCGAGCGTAAACGCGTCCAAAAATGTGACAATTGCGTAAATCCCAACGGGCAATTCAGCAGGCCTAAGAACATGTTCAAAGAATTGATTGTCTCGATAGGATAGTGGTTAGGGCAACTGGGCGTAAACCAGGAGAGACGGGTTTGAATCTCGGTCGGGGTGACAATTATTTGAACAAATTTTAAATATTGAAGTTAGTACATGTACAGTAAATGTCATGCACATATACAGTAATTTCAATGTACAAGTACATTAAAGTAAGTATCATGTACGTAAATTAAATTTAATTTACACGTACAGTAAGTTTAATGTACACGCATACAGTAAATTTAATGTACATGCATACAGTAAATTGAATTGTACACGTACATTACATTTAATGCACACGTACTTTAAAGTTACTTTACGTGGACATTAAATTTCATTTACGTACATGATACTTACTTTAATGTACTTATACATTAAAAGTAATGCGAAAATTTCTGACAGTGTACTCGGCGCAACATCCAGTTAACAGGCTGAGGCCTACCGGCGACGTCCCTGTCTCGCGGTCATGGGTTAAGAGGGTACGTGTGGTTAGCACGTAGACACCCCAAGCCCGTCTTCTCAACTTAACAAGTGAATTTTCTCATCGTCACACAGCAACATATACAGGGATATTGCAAGGAACTCACACTAAAGTCTTGCCTCGACCGGGAATCGAACCCGGGGCTGCGAAGTTTCGAACTCGGGTTTGTAGTTTTAAAATGTTACTTTTTGCAATTTTCGAATGCACTGGGAGTTCGCCGAAAATGAGAATAGCAACATGATTTTCAGTGGCCTTTTTTTTCCTCACACAGAGAAAATTTAATATACGAATTTGCAGTTTTCCTTAGAAGACAACATTAGGAATAGTCTATAATATATAGTAATTTCCGAAAAATTACACGAGAACAATATCTTCAAAAAATTGAACGTGCCTTTATTTGAAGGTTTTGTAGAGCCACTTTTGAGACAATGTTGAAGTGTTGAGGCTTTGTGTAAAGTAACCTCAAAAATTAAAATATCCATTTAAAAGTTCCAAAGCCTCAAGTTCAGATCTATTAGCGATCATCAATTTTGGAGAAAATAGGCTGAACGGTTGTTGACCGCAGACTGTCAGACAGACTGGCGTTTTGCCTTCAATCGACCCATTCACCAGACTCAGAAAACATGAATTCTGGCTACACCACGAGTTAGAGAAAGTAATTTACCTATATGAAGGAACAGCTTTTATCCACTTCTTTCTTACCACGGAACGACAATTAGAGTTTTTCTGTTAAAAATTCCCCGTTTTTGGACTCACGATTACGATACTTTCTCTTCTTATATTCTTAAGGGCGAAGTGTAAAAAGAATCTTACCCAAACCTTCATGTTAGGTTAAAGAAATAATTTTGAATTCTTGAAAACAAACCAACTCAAATAAATGAGCAACAGCAGATGTTCTATAAAGAATCGCAAAAATCTGAAGTGTGTTAGAAGTAGATTTTTTTCCAGTTAGCTGTCCATGTGTCTCGAGGTCTTATGATTCATACCAATGCGGTCGTGACATCCATTACTAAATCCAAAGGCGCCTAATACGTATTTACAATGAGGTATAAATATCAATCCAGCTGATGTGCAATGAGGTTTTTCTGCTCAGGAGGCCGCCGTTCCTCGCTCCCTTCCACACAAAACACGTTTTCCTTGTGTGCGTTCGTACATCTAAACCCACGCCAGATTTCGCTTGGTCGGCCGAATCAGTTTTGGCTTGATCGGACGTATGTCCCCGAACTGTTGATTTCTCAGCCCTTGCTTCCTATGAAATGCAAACCTAAACTCAAGTTTTGCGCAATCGATGTGTTCCGTACGAAAGACTAAACCTACACACTGCTCTGCTTAATGAAACTACTTAGTGCGTAGCCTTCAAACAGAGCTGTTTGTCTATTAGCTGCCCTCGCGTGGAAGTTTATACGTAACCCAAAGAGCGTCCAGTGATACTTTGTCATTGGGTGCGCAGGGAATGTACAGCGCGGGACGACGACGGTGGCGCCGCGGGGCGGGCGTTTCCAGTGCATCCACTGCGGCTATTCTTCCAACAACTCCTCTCATTTGATCAGGCACCAGCTCGTGCACACGGGCGAGAAGCCTCACAAGTGCCCGGTCTGCCCCTACGCTACAGCGGATACTAGCTGCTTACGTGTCCACATGCGGAAACACACAGGGGAAAAGCCCTTTCAGTGTTCACTGTGTGGCAAACGTTATACCCATAGATCATCCTTTATGTCTCATAAACAAAACTGTCATAGTGGAACATGTAATATGTAGGCTAAATGCCATTCATGTAACTAATGTGTGTCCTTGTTTAACTAATGTGTGTCTTGTAATCATGCTGCTTTTCTCTTCGAATAAATCAGTGCTTACTGACTACACTGATTTTTACTTTCATTTAATTCACTGCTCGAAAATTTTCATACGGCACTAATAATTATCTTCAATGTGAGAAGGCCATTTTTAAACTGTTTACATGACTCATAATTGTATCACACTTCACAAATTACATAACATTAAAGAATTCTACCTTAACAATGTTTTGCCTTCAATTGTCCTTTCCTAATTTTTTGCGTCGCAATTTTAGGAATATGGTCAAATATTTGGCCAAGCTTAGTAAAATATTCGTTTTAGCGAATAGTTTGTGCATGGAGAACGTGTTTCGTCACCTAGGTATAGGTCCAATAATGAATTCGTGAGCACCCATAATGAAAGACTTGAGGCGACTCGTCTTTCGGAATTGCTTGTTTCAGTAAATCCTCAGAGAATAACCAAAATCGACATGTGTTGGAGTGGCCGGGAGGTGCGTCTTGAGGGCGGTTTTCTGACGAATATCCATTCTAAAAGATTCCTGATGCGAACGAAACAGCTACGTTAGCTCTGGTCAAGCCTTTCCAGCGGCTACGTCACGACCCTTTCCAGGAGGTACCTCGGTTCTGTTCCTGACGGTGTATTTTCCTTACTAGATAGTTACGTCGCATTGATCCACTGTCTGTGGGAGAAGGGCTCCAATCGGTAGTTTTCAGTGGTTTCTCCAAACATCATCAGACGAAAGCTGATGAGGTTCTTAACAAATGGGCCGTGGAACGCGCGTGGTGTTTTCGTCCTCGTCCTTGTCCTATCATTTACCTTTATGTACTCGGCGCAACATCCCGTTAACAGGCTGAATCCTACCGGCGACGTCCCTGCCTGGCGGCCATGGGTTAAGAGGGTACGTGTGGTTAGCACGTAGACACCCCACACCCGTCTTCTCAACTTAACAAGTGAATTTTCTCATCGTCTCACTGCAACTTATACAGGGATATAGCAAGAAAAGCGCACACTATAATATTGCCTCGACATAGAATCGAACCCAGGGCTGCGTACTGGAAAGCGAGCACGCTGACCAAGAGCTGCCACGAGTCTCACGTTTCCCTTTATACACACTCATATTTACTCTTTCATATACTACCAAAAATGTTGGGAGACCATTCGGGAGCTTAGGGCTTGTTAGGCTGGGCCGATACTATTATAGGGAAGGTTCCTGGAGGAGAAAATCCAGTAGGCTGATGTGTAGATCTTCTTCGCTTGTCACCATCCAGAAGGGATGGGAATTCACCGCCACCTCACGGGAGGTAAAGCATTTGATCTTCTAGCAGAACTAACGACCACAGCAGATTACGACCCAGGAAACTTCAATTACTGAGTCTCTCAATGGCGAATTATTTCGAGAATTTGTAAATATAATTACCCGTTAACTTAATTAAACAATTACATTTATTTAATTAAATTTTATAGATTATGTAAATTTAATTACGACTATCATGAACATTGCAAAACGTTATTTTTCCAAAAAATTTTATAATAATTTTACTTTAATGTAACCATATGCAAGAAACATTAAAATAGTTTTACTTTCTAAGTTTCCTTTTTGCATCTTGTAATTATACCGTACTAGATGGGTATCTGAAGCACACATTAGTTTACAGTATATATGCTTCATTTCCAGCATTCCAGAAGTTTTATAAATTTCCATGGGGCTTGGCTCGTGTTCACCATACGTTGTTACGCTGGTCCATACAGTGGTTTTAATTATTTAAATACAATACATTTTCAAAATATTTAATACATTGATTATAGTACACATAAAATACTTATTATCTTAAAGTATCTAGGGTGGAGCAAGCCATGTTTTTATCACTCGTCAGTTTCACCGAAAACTCGGAGAAACGACGTCACGTCCATCCGTTCTGGCAATCGCGGCGCCTCAAGCGGCGGTGACGAGGCTGCTGGTTTGAATTTCGCACCCGGAAGCAACATTTAACATCAATTTTCATGTAGACATCTTTTAAAAAGTAGATCTGCCATTCTTCGTAAAAAATAAACACTGAATCATGTTTTTTGAAACGTGAGCTTCCGGGCAGCTGTATATGTTTGGGAGTCTGACCTATCCTCACTCTTTCGAACCTGAGACATTTCTCATTATTTCAGACAAATTGGGCTTTTGGCATGGACATTGTGATCAATAAGAATGTATGCATACCGAAGGTGCCACACCAAAAACCAAGTCCAGGACCAAGAATGACAAATTAGTATTTGCCTATGATATATTTAACATATAATTAAAATACAGTAGAACACGATAATAAATTTAAATTAAATTTTTACTCGCGGATTACTAAAACCAGCAGACATGACAAAGTTTCCACTAAGAATTTTAATCCAGCTAACGGCATCGCGAATTTGTATTCGGCCTATGCGTCCGTTAATCATTAGTGTGCTCCTCACAAGAAGAAAAAAAACTACTGGTGCTTCAAAAGCACATACTTTCTCGTATGTTTGTAACTAGTCTACCGAATTATACTGTTACACAAACCTGCAGAAGTGTTTTCATCTTCAATTTTTTTTTTCGCACCAAAACTGAAACTCAAGTCCTCCAAGTTAATTCGCCGTGAGCCTGACCTCTACGCTATCGTAGTGCAGTGCGTTTTGAACCCGGGTTTGTAGACTGTTACTTTTTGCAATTTTCGAATATGCTGGGAGTTCGCCGAAAGTGAGACTAGCTACATAATTTTCGTAGCCCTTGTTTTACGTACATAGAGAAAATTAAATTTAAAAATTGCAGTTTTTTTTAGGAAAAAAACATCAAAAAAGGTCTTTACTTTGCGAAAAATTACACGAAAACTTATACCTTCGAAATATTGACCATGATTTTATTTGAAGATTGTGGGGAGCCATTTTTGAGACAATTTTGGAAGTGTTGACGCTTCATGGAATGTAACCTCAAAAATTAAAAACCTACACACAGTTCTGCTAAATGAAATTTGTTTGTGCGCAGCCTTCAAACGGAGCTGTTAGCCTATTCTAGGAACGCTAAAATTAAATATTATCATAGTATTCTTGGCACGAACAGAGACTCAAAACAAGTATGGAAATCGCTGCGCACTTTAGGCTTAGGCAAATCACGAACCTCATCGCAAATCGATACACCCCTTGATGCTCTTAACCAGCGTTTTGCTAACATGACTCCTCACTCGATTATTTCTCAAAAAACAAAACTCTCTCAACCTTACGATCCGTTTCGGTACACACTCAGGAAGAATTCTTTTTTGCATCTACAAATCATTATGAAATTTTTAAAACCATTTAGAGCCTCAAATCAAACGCCTCAGGGACAGCTAATGCTAAATTACTAAAAGTCAGTGCCGAAGTTATATACCCCATTGTAACTGACATTATAAATTTTTCCCTAGCAAGTGGTACGTATCCAAATTCTTGGAAAACCGCGCTTGTCCACCCTCTTCCTAAAACTACTACAAACCCTCCTCAATACAGACCGATAAGTATTCTACCTACGATTTCAAAAGTTCTAGAAAAAATTGCGCGACGTCAAATTATAAGTTACCTCGAAAGCAAAAATCTCATTAGCGATCAACAATATGGCTTCCGATCAGGCAGAAACACAGGTACTGTTCTCTTAAATATTATTGAAGAAGCTAGAATCTCCATTGATAAAGGTAAATTAACAATACTTGTTCTTCTAGATTTTAGTAAAGCATTTGACTCGGTCGATCACGAAATTCTGCTTGAAAAAATGAAACTATTGGGTTTTGCTAAACCCACAATACGATGGTTCACTCAATATCTTTCAAATCGACAGCAAATCGTTGTATCTGGTGAAAAACAATCCACTGCTGTTAAAACTTCCCGTGGTATTGCGCAGGGAACGGTTCTAGGACCCTTAGGATTTTTAATTTATGTAAATGACGTAGGACAATGCCTCAATCACTGTAAACACAAAATGTACGCTGACGACCTACAAATCTATATAAGTGGATACCCATCGGAGTTGAACTCATTAGCCCAGAAAATAAACGATGACTTAAACGCTCTCAATAAATGGGCAGAATCCCTCTTGGAACTCACTCCCCACATATCTCAAACAAATTAGCGATTTCAGAAAATTTAAAACTCGACTCAGTGATTGGATTAAATGAAATAATTATAGATAACACAAGCTATTTCCACTTTCACACCTTAATTAAACACCACGTTCGCGATTACCACTGACCAAATTCGGTTACATTCCAAGAGGTCAAGCTGTTCTTCTGCACTTTTCTCCTCTTTGCTCTATCGCTGAAATCCCTAACGGCAAGTATGTTACATGTACTATATAATAAGTTCTTAACGCATTTTCAGTCTTTGTATTGTATGATCTTTCTTGGTATTTTTTCTTGTACATCCGCCTGCTTTCTGCTTCCGTTTCTTCTTCTGTTACAGATTATCTTCTAGTCATCAGCCATTTTCTGCGTCATCTAGGAAACATTTATGTATGCGAAAAACTTTGTAATAATATTATCATCGTTCCCCCTTCCCACTCTCCTTAATCTCATAATCAACTCTAACTCCTTCTCTCTTTCTCCCTCTGCTTCCCTTTTGCCTTTACCCTTTAACTCCCTCTAACGCACTCTACTTTCCTTTTGTCATTTACCCTTTTCCTTTAATCTTTCCATTTTTTCACACTGATTTTTTTCTTGTGTTACGGCTCTAAGCCGCCATCCTGATTGAGGTTTTCCTGGTTTTACTCAATCGCTTAAGGCGTATGCCGGGATGGTCCCTAGTCTTGCATCCCAGATTTACATGTAAAATCTGCCCTCCTTTCTTGTAATTTGTCAACAATTGAGGCATTCGGGTGTAGGTAATAATTTCTGACATTTTGCGAAAGTAAAATTATTAACATTCCTTCTTGAAAGTAGGAAACATGGGCTCTCATAGGCATGTTAGTTTTAAAGTCCTAAAAATACCAACGAAAATATATTCATATTTTATGTTTCATTAGTTTTGTGCAGTACGTTCCTATTACCTAATACGATCATTGCACTTTCGTAATTAACGTGAAATGTCAGCTACCATTGTTTCCACCCGAACTCCTCAATTGTACTTATTGTAAATGTAAATATTTTCGTGGTTAGGCGGAAGAGCAGGCCTTATCGCCTGAGCCTCGCCAGAAATAAAGACATTTTATTATTATTATTATTCGCTGCCCTCGCGTGTTTATACGTAAGCCAAAGAGCGTCCAGTGATACTTTGCCCTTGGGTGCGCAGGCGGTGCACGGCGCGGGACGACGACGGTGGCGCCGCGGGGCGGGCGTTTCCAGTGCATCCACTGCGGCTATTCCTCCAACAGCTCCTTTAATTTGATCAGGCACCAGCTCGTGCACACGGGCGAGAAGCCTCACAAGTGCCCGGTCTGCCCCTACGCTACAGCGGATACGAGCAGATTACGTGTCCACATGCGGAAACACACAGGAGAGAAGCCTTACAAGTGCACGGTCTGCACCTATGCGTCGATCCAGCTCTGTGACTTCAATAAGCACATGCGGAGACACACGGGAGAGAAGCCTCACAAATGCTCGTTCTGCCCATACGCTACAGCGGATTTGAGCAACTTAAGTGGCCACATGCGGAAACACACCGGGGAGAAGCCATATCAGTGTTCACTGTGTGGAAAACGTTATACCCAAAGCTCATCCTTGAGGACCCATAAACAAAACTGTCATAGTGGAGTATGTAATATGTAGGCTAAATGCCTTTCATGCAACTAATGTGTGCCTTTGTTTAACTAATGTGCGTCTTGTAATCATACTGTTTTTCTCTTCGAATAAATCAGTGCTTATTGACTATACTGATTTCTATTTTCACTTAATTCACTGCTCGAAAATTTTGATATGGGACTAATAGTTATCTTCAATATAAGAAGGTCATCTTTGAATTGATCACACGTCTCATAATTGTATAACACTTCACAAATTACATAGCTTTTAAAAAATCTGCCTTATCAAGGTTTTACCTTCAATTCACCTTTCCTACTTTTTGGGTCGCAATTTTTAGAATATTCTTGTTTCTGTGAAAAATTTGTGATATAACCTACAGTACTCACGCACTTGGTATGCCTAATCACAAAACGCTCATATTCTTCTTATTCAAACTGTCTTTGCCCGTGTTTATTGCTCAGTCCTCAAATTTCAAATTCCGCTAATTTTAGTCAATATACATTCATGGCCAGAGCTATTCAAGAGAGAATTTTAAAAATCATGAACTAAAAGTGGAATTTGATGAAAGCATAGGCCTATATTTTTTTCACAATATTGTTTATTTTTTCTGGTGTGGTTGATTTTAAAGACATAACATCAATCATTCAATTGGAAAAATTGTTTTCCTGTACCTTGTGTATTTGATTTCATTTCCTTTAAGGTGGTTGGAATTCGCTTTGATAAAAGGTAAATTCGCTGCAAGTCCTTACACTATGATGAAAAGTCACGAAAGGAGCTACAGTGTATAAAGTGACGACCGAGACCCAAGGAAGGAACCACCTCCACGAAGTTGCCGGAATGTTCAGCTCGTGAATCCAAAAGTCAAGGCTGAAAGCTCAAGAAAATTTGACAAGGGCATTATCAGAGAGCTTAGAAAGGAAATCAAACTGTGATGGAAAGAGAGCTCTTACATCTTTTGATGTTGTTTGTCAAAAAGAAGAAAGAAACGATCATCTCAAATAAAGCGCTATTGTGTACAGTACAGAGTGAAGATTGTCTTGTTAGGGTTGGATTCTGTTTTACCGGTGCCAGTATTTTCTTTATTAGCAGTGATTCAGTGAAATTTTCAAGTAAACATGTTCAGTCATAATATTGCATCGAAAATGCTGGGATATAATACTTTCCCTAGAGTGATTAGTAATTTCAACAAGTTAATTTATATCTTGGACAAGTTGAAGCATTTGCAAGAAATTAGGACTATTCTCGTTGTGCATTTAGTACTCTAAATGTTCTTTTGAACAGGTTAGCGAAAGATCTAGATCTAAATTTATTATTAAACAAATCGATATATTAATCATTGAAAATATGCTAAAGTATTGTTGGTACAATGAATGATAGTCAAAGATGCTGCTACTTCATCTCAGGTTTTATTGTTTATATTATTTAAATTCCTGTCCTTTATTTTTGGAGTAGTATAAATGAGTTTTGCGAACACGCAACCGATCTTCATAAATGAGATCTCTAAAGAAAGAGAACTTCATTGAGACGTGGCGATTTGCACTTTGGCTTTGAAAATATGAAGGATTTGTTGAAAAAATGAATCTAAATATTCACGTCAAAGACATCACGCAGCACTCGGGCAGCATTATTAAAATCTATTTAGTTGAATACTTCCTAGACGAAGCGTTCGTGGACATTCAAATTTTTGAAGCCGAAGGCCACAAAGAAACTTTCCTCGCGCCGGAATCTCTAGGACGAGAGCTTCTTGAACATTCTATTATATTTTGTTGGTCCGGCGCTTCTCTATACTACTCCACCCGTTCAGAGACGTGCAGAATCTACAAGTGTATGTGAAATGCAACTAATTATTTGTTATTGTAGGCCAGTGGTTGCCCACTCAATGCTCTGTGACGTCACAGAAATCTGCTCTCTTGCTCGGAACCGACCGATGAGCGAAGCTAGAAGCCGTCGCGGCGGCAAGCGCAAGTGTTCCAATGATGGTACGGAAGTGGGGGGGAAAAGGTTGGCTTGGAAAATCGATCATTACGATTTTTAACTGGTAATTATTATTTAGAATGTTTATCATTTAATAACAATATTATGGATTATATAATAAAAAATACATTATTACATAACTCAAAACAATATCCGACTCTTTATCATAACCAGTACTGTAATTCCACTTCGATTCTTCTATTAAACAGCATTTTTGGAAAAGACAGTTTTCACATTTTAGAACAATAATATTTTATTCAATAGTATATAATATAACGCATCAATTCGTTCTGAAACAATAATTATTGTTAACAAAGAGGTAACAAATAGGTACCCGGAAGGGGTCACGAAAGAGAATTTTGACCCAAGGCTTGATTATGTTTTGATATGGCTTGATATGAGTTTCGTTTGAGAATGTTGTAAATCCTCGTGATTTTCAGTATCTTTTCTATAATCTTTAATCTGCAAATTCCTTTACTTTTTCCATGATTGCAAGCTATGTCAATTCTCAGAACTTATTTTAATCTCGCAGATTTCTCTGGGTCGCAAAGCTACGTAATGTATCTGCAGGTTGGGTTTTATAACATACTGCAGTTCTTTCGAACACACTAAACACTTTGCCATTGTTCCAGTATCTAAAGAAGAAGACCTTTCTTCCCTAACAGAAAGAAAATGGACGGGTGTAGATTGCTTCCCTCCCATGTTGCCTTTTCCTGAAACACCGGCAAAAAGGCCCACTGCTAAGGTTTCGGTACCGTCTGCCGCTCCTTTCCTCCCCCAGTCGCTCCCACCGCTTTTCCGTGGGCCTGATCTCGGAGGGGAAACGGTGCTTCGACGTCATTCCTTGTGCAGTTGGCAATCACTGGACTAGGCAATTAAATTGCGCGGGTGTACCTGACAGTTCAGTAACAAAGTTAAATAATATTCCAAAGAATACGGTTAGGCTTGCCCTATCCGACTCGTGCTATTCAGAACAGTTCAGTGTGGCCGCGCGGTGCAATGCCGCCACACTTCCCTGCTGTGAAGCCATCCCTATCCTTTCGGACATCTATGGCTGATCTGTAACATAAAAGTAAAACATGGTCAGGAAAGACAATAGCCGTTCGGCGCGCTTGTGAGAGCGTGCTTGCCCTATCCTGTACTTTCGCATGGACATCATTAAGTTGATTTCTCGAGAATAAAAGAGCTTTTGTAATATTTTTGTGACTATCAAGGAAAGCGATAATATAATTGTCAAAGAAGATGGTATAATTACTTCAAATGTTTTTTAAGGAAATGTTGTGAATTGTTCCAAAAAAAATGTCTACGTATAATACTGAATAAACCATTATTCAAATTTTGTTTCAAACAACAATTTCATTGCTTTTATTTTAAATTATGTAAATACATTGCAACTTATATTTTTAACTTTTTTAACAAATATATACGTTTCGTTTAACAACTTCCCCACTTAATATGGGAAAGGAAAGACAGGTAATTTAACATGCGAGAGTTCTCGCACGCGTACGCTAGTAAATTTAAATTTTTACTTCTGGATTACTAAAACCAGCAGTCACAACGAAGTCTCGGCTAAGAATTTTAATCTTGCTAACGGCATCGCGATTTTTTATTCGGCCTATACCTCCGTTAATTAAAAGCGTGCTCCTCACAAAAAGAAAATAAACTTATGATGCTTCCGCAGCACATACTTTCTCGTATATTTCTAACTAGTCCACCGAATTATACTGTTACACAGACCTGCAAAAGTGTTTTCTGCTACCAATTTTTTTTTTTTCGCACCAATACTCAAACTCAGGTCCTCCAAGTTAATTCGCCGTGAGCCTTACCTCTACGCTATCGAAGCACAGTGAGTTTCGAACTCGGGTTTGTAGTTTTAAAATGTTACTTTTTGCAATTTTCGAAAATACTGAGAGTTCGCCGAAAATGAGACTAGCAACATAATTTTCACTTTTTTTACTTACATGGAGAAAATTAATGAAAAATTTGGAATGTTTTTTCATTATTCATCATTAAAAAATGGTCATACTTTGCGAAAAATTGCAAGACCATGCCTTTATTTGAATATTGTGTGGAGCCATTTTTGAGAAAATTTTGAAAGTGTTGAGGCTTCATGTAAAGTAACCTCAAAAATTAAAATATCCGTTTAAAAGCTCCTAAGCCTCGAGTTCATATTAGTGATCATCAATTTTGGAGAAAACAGGCTGAACGGTTCAGGCGCTAGTGTTGATCACAGACTGTCATACATACAGACATTTTGCCTTCAATCGACCCATTCGCGAGATTCACAAAACATGAATTCTGGCTTCACCACGTATTAGAGGAAGTAATTTACCATAGGAAGGAACAGCGTTTATCCACTTCTTACTTACTAGGGAACGACAGTAACAGATTTTCTATAAAAAAATTCGCCGTTTTCCAACGCACGATTACGATGGACAGGGGCACAGTTAAGAAAATCGCAGAATACCTGTCCATGAGTCTCGAGGGTGTGTGAATATTACCAATGCGATTGTGACGTCCATTATTAAATCCAAAGTTGCCCAAATAGTATTTGCAATGAGGTACAAATATCAATCCAGCTAGTGTGCAGTCAGGAGGCCGCAGTTCCTCCCTCGCCCCCCCTCCCACACACACAGAAAACGTTTTCCTTGCGCGCATTCCTACATCTAAACTCAGGTCAGTTTTGGCGTGGTCGTACGTATGTCAGCGAACTGTTGATTTCTGAACTTTTGCTTCCGATGAAATGCAAGCCTCAACTCAGGTATTGCGCAATCATGCGAAAGACTAAACCTACACACAGCTCTGCTAAATGAAATTTGTTTGTGCGCAGCTTTCAAACGGAGCTGTTGGCCTATTCGCTGCCTTGCGTGGAGGTTTATGCGTAAGTCAAAGAGCGTCCAGTGATACTTTGCCCTTGGGTGCGCAGGCGGTGCACGGCGCGGGACGACGACGGTGGCGCCGCGGGGCGGGCGTTTCCAGTGCATCCACTGCGGCTATTCCTCCAACAACTCCTATAATTTGATTAGGCACCAGCTTTTGCACACGGGCGAGAAGCCTCACAAGTGCCCGGTCTGCCCCTACGCTACAGCGGATACGAGCAGCTTACGTGTCCACATGCGCAAACACACCGGGGAGAAGCCATATCAGTGTTCACTGTGTGGAAAACGTTATACCCAAAGCTCATCCTTGAGGACCCATAAACAAAACTGTCATAGTGGAGTATGTAATATGTAGGCTAAATGCCTTTCATGCAACTAATGTGTGCCTTTGTTTAACTATTGTGCGTCTTGTTATCATACTGTTTTCCTCTTCGAATAAATCAGTGCTTATTGACTATACTGATTTCTATTTTCACTTAATTCACTGCTCGAAAATTTTGATATGGGACTAATAGTTATCTTCAATTTAATAAGGTCGTCTTTGAATTGATCACACGTCTCATAATTGTATAACACTTCACAAATTACATAGCTTTTAAAAAATCTGCCTTATCAAGGTTTTACCTTCAATTCTCCTTTCCTATTTTTTTGGGTCGCAATTTTTAGAATATTCTTGTTTCTGTGAAAAATTTGTGATATAACCTACAGTACTCATGCACTTGGTATGTTTAATCACAAAACGCTCATATTCTTCTTATTCAAACTGTCTTTGCCCGTGTTTATTGCTCAGTCCTCAAATTTCAAATTCCGCTAATTTTAGTCAATATACATTCATGGCCAGAGCTATTCAAGAGAGAATTTTAAAAATCATGAACTAAAAGTGGAATTTGATGAAAGCATAGGCCTATATTTCTTTCACAATATTGTTTATTTTTTCTGGTGTGGTTGATTTTAAAGACATAACATCAATCATTCAATTGGAAAAATTGTTTTCCTCTACCTTGTGTATTTGATTTCATTTCCTTTAAGGTGGTTGGAATTCGCTTTGATAAAAGGTAAATTCGCTGCAAGTCCTTACACTATGATGAAAAGTCACGAAAGGAGCTACAGTGTATAAAGTGACGACCGAGACCCAAGGAAGGAACCACCTCCACGAAATTGCCGGAATGTTCAGCTCGTGAATCCAAAAGTCAAGGCTGAAAGCTCAAGAAAATTTGACAAGGGCATTATCAGAGAGCTTAGAAAGGAAATCAAACTGTGATGGAAAGAGAGCTCTTACATCTTTTGATGTTGTTTGTCAAAAGAAGAAAGAAACGATCAATAATTCTTTTAAAAGTCCAATAATTTAGGTTGACTCAAAATAACATATTTTTATTTTATTGTAAAATAAAAATATGTTATTTTGAATCTGCCTACAAATTATTGGACTTTTAAAAGAATTATTAACTTTAAAAAGGCAGTCTTTCACAAATTTATTTTAATATCTCTCTTTACATAAAAAAAGAAACGATCATCTCAAATAAAGCGCTATTGTGTACAGTACAGAGTGAAGACTGTCTTGTTAGGGTTGGATTCTGGTTTACCGGTGCCAGTATTTTCTTTATCAGCGGTGATTCAGTGAAAGTTTCAAGTCAGCGTGTTCAGTCATAATATTGCATCGAAAATGCTGGGATATAATACTTTCCCCAGAGTGATTAGTAATTTCAACAAGTTAATTTATATCTTGGACAAGTTGAAGCATTTGCAAGAAATTAGGACTATTCTCGTTGTACACTTAGTACTCTAAATGTTCTTTTGAACAGGTTAGCGAAAGATCTAGATCTAAATTTATTATTAAACAAATCGATATATTAATCATTGAAAATATGTTGAAGTATTGTTGGTACAATGTATGATAGTCCAGATGCTGCAACTTTGTCTCAGGTTTTATTGTTTATATTATTTAAAATCCTGTCCTATATTTTTGGAGTAGTATAAATGAGTTTTGCGAACACGCAACCGATCTTCATAAATGAGATCTCTAAAGAAAGAGAACTTCATTGAGACGTGGCGATTTGCACTTTGGCTTTGAAAATATGAAGGATTTGTTGAAAAAATGAATCTAAATATTCACGTCAAAGGCATCACGCAGCACTCGGGCAGCATTATTAAAATCTATTTAGTTGAATACTTCCTAGACGAAGCGTTCATGGACATTCAAATTTTTGAAGCCGAAGGCCACAAAGAAACTTTCCTCGCGCAGGAATCTCTAGGACGAGAGCTTCTTGAACATTCTATTATATTTTGCTGGTCCGGCGCTTCTCTATACTACTCCACCTGTTCAGAGACGTGCAGAAACTACAAGTGTATGTGAAATGCAACTAATTATTTGTTATTGTAGGCCAGTGGTTGCCCACTCAATGCTCTGTGACGTCTCAGAAATCTGCTCTCTTGCTCGGAACCGACCGATGAGCGTAGCTAGAAGCCGTCGCGGCGGCAAGCGCAAGTGTTCCAATGATGGTACGGAAGTGGGGGGGAAAAGGTTCGCTTGGAAAATCGATCATTACGATTTTTAACTGGTAATTATTATTTAGAATGTTTATCATTTAATAACAATATTACGGACTATATAATAAAAAATACATTATTACATAACTCAAAACAATATCCGACTCTTTATCATAACCAGTACTGTAATTCCACTTCGATTCTTCTATTAAACAACATTTTTGGAAAAGACAGTTTTCACATTTTAGAACAATAATATTTTATACAATAGTATATAATATAACGCATCGCTATTATGTTCGAATGCCCATTTTTTGCTCCACAAAACATACAAACATTTTCCATATGACCAATCTGAATATGTGAACTATGCAAATAATCAAATTGGGGGTCATTATGAAAAGCTGAGCTGCTTCCTAGGGAATTATTGAAATTGACTTCTCTCCTTGTAGTGTTGTTGTCTTCAGCAAGTCGCTCTTGCCTTTGTGTAGCCGATTCTGAACTTTTATATTCTGCCCATCTTTTCACACTTATAGTATAGTTTGACAAATGCGTCTTCCGTTTCACTATTGTTTTCAACAATTTAGAATTCACAAATTTCTGTTAAAAAGAGGTTATTTTGAAAATATACGATATCTATGTCATGTACATTGTGCATTACTATACATTCTGTTCTGTTTACTACTTCAACCTAACTCAACTACATTGTATATTATTGTACTTTTTACTTTCTCAACCTAACTCAACATTATACTGTATATTATTACTTATTACATGTACATGTACATTGACATTCCTTACCACTGTTGTTACGGCTGTCTTTCAAACGATACACAAACGTTCTGACGTGTGTACCATTCACGGACATGTGTAAATATCCGTATTCAAACCCCAGTGAATTTCGTAATAATTCTGGCTGTTGATGAAATGAGCAGTAGATCTCAGACATCCTCAGTTTTCACAAAGACTGCGCCTCAGGTGGCGCAAAGCTTAACTATTAACATTGATGCATTCTTGAATCTACGATGTAATGCTAGCCGAAAAATGTCCAGAAAAGTAATTATTTTGTGAATATGTTAAGGTTTATGGTTGTAAATCATAGCCTATGTTACTCCAGACCTTTAAAGGAAGCTAGTATAAAAGTTTCATCAGTTCAGTAGATTCAGAGATTATCGCGCTGTAAGTCAGTGCAGTTCTGTCTTTATATATTAGTATAGATATAGATAGATATTATGTAAATGCATTGGAAGTTATGTTTTTAACTTTTGAAACAAATATATATATATATATATATATATATATATATATATATATTTCGTTTAACAACTTCCCCACTTAATATGGGAAAGGAAAGATAGGGAATTTAACATGGGAGAGTTCTCACACGCGTACGCTAGTAAATTTAAATTTTTACTTCTGGATTACTAAAACCAGCAGTCACAACGAAGTCTCGGCTAAGAATTTTAATCTAGCTAAAGGCAACGCGATTTTTTATTCGGCCTATACCTCCGTTAATTAAAAGCGTGCTCCTCACAAAAGAAAATAAACTAGTGATGAATCCGCAGCACATACATTCTCGTATATTTCTAACTAGTCCACCGAACTCTACTGATACACAAACCTGCAAAAGTGTTTTCGGCTACCAATTATTTTTTCGCAGGAATACTCAAACTCAGGTCCTTCAAGTTAATTCGTCGTGATCCTTACCTCTTCGCTATCAAAGAGCAGTGAGTTTCGAACTCGGGTTTGTAGTTTTAAAATGTTACTTTTCGCAATTTTCGAAAATACTGGGAGTTCGCCGAAAATGAGACTAGCAACATAATTTTCCCTTTTTTTTACATACATGGTGAACATTTAATGAAAAATTTGGAGTGCTTTTTTTTAGAAAAAAAAATCATTAAAAATGGTCCATACTTTGCGAAAAAATACACGAGAACTCATATTTTCGAAAAATTGACCATGCCTTATATGAATATTGTGTGGAGCCATTTTTGAGACAATTTTGAAGTGTTGAGGCTTCATGTAAAGTAACTTCAAAAATCAAAATATCCGTTTAAAAGTTCCCAAGCCTAGAGTTCAGATCTATTAGTGATCATCAGTTTTGGAGAAAATAAGCTAAACGGTTCAGGAGCTAGTGTTGATCAGACTGTCAGACAGAAATTCGTTTTGCCTTCAATTGACCCATTCGCCAGACTCACAAAACATGAATTCTGGCTTCACCACGTATTAGAGGAAGTAATTTACCATAGGAAGGAACAGCGTTTATCCACTTCTTACTTACTAGGGAACGACAGTAACAGATTTTCTATAAAAAAATTCGCCGTTTTCCAACGCACGATTACGATGGACAGGGGCACAGTTAAGAAAATCGCAGAATACCTGTCCATGAGTCTCGAGGGTGTGTGAATATTACCAATGCGATCGTGACGTCCATTATTAAATCCAAAGTTGCCCAAATAGTATTTGCAATGAGGTACAAATATCAATCCAGCTAGTGTGCAGTCAGGAGGCCGCAGTTCCTCCCTCGCCCCCCCCACACACACACAGAAAACGTTTTCCTTGCGCGCATTCCTACATCTAAACTCAGGTCAGTTTTGGCGTGGTCGTACGTATGTCAGCGAACTGTTGATTTCTGAACTTTTGCTTCCGATGAAATGCAAGCCTCAACTCAGGTATTGCGCAATCATGCGAAAGACTAAACCTACACACAGCTCTGCTAAATGAAATTTGTTTGTGCGCAGCTTTCAAACGGAGCTGTTGGCCTATTCGCTGCCTTGCGTGGAGGTTTATGCGTAAGTCAAAGAGCGTCCAGTGATACTTTGCCCTTGGGTGCGCAGGCGGTGCACGGCGCGGGACGACGACGGTGGCGCCGCGGGGCGGGCGTTTCCAGTGCATCCACTGCGGCTATTCCTCCAACAGCTCCTTTAATTTGATCAGGCACCAGCTCGTGCACACGGGCGAGAAGCCTCACAAGTGCCCGGTCTGCCCCTACGCTACAGCGGATACTAGCTGCTTACGTGTCCACATGCGGAAACACACAGGGGAAAAGCCCTTTCAGTGTTCACTGTGTGGCAAACGTTATACCCATAGATCATCCTTTAAGTCTCATAAACAAAACTGTCATAGTGGATCATGTAATATGTAGGCTAAATGCCATTCATGTAGCTAATTTATGCCGCTGTTTACGCGCCTTGCGAAGATTTTTGTTCACTTGAAATAAATCAGTGTTTTTTGACAGAGCTTGTGCATTTTTTGCCCATAAGCCTCAACTGATCGAAGGAATTATAATATGCACATGCGGAAGCACACGGGGAAAAGCCTTGTAAGTGTTCCCAGTGTGGCAAATGTTGTGCACCTTACGTCTCCTTGTAGAGGCATAACGTTGACTGTCATAGTGGAGCAAGTAATAAGTAGGCTAAATACCATTCATATAATAAATATATCTCCTTTAATTCCATTCCTTTTCACTTTAAATAATCTGTTTTTCTGACTTTTTTCTTTTTTTGTGATGTTTTAATTTATCGTGAAATCTTAAAATTATAGTATGTGATTAATCATTTTTAAATTTTTTTTATAATACCATGTGCATTTGTTATTTTCATTGATACACCTCTCTAATTTTAGACAATTTTTATTGTTAATATTTACATCACTCAAGAACGTTTCGAAACTCATTTTGGCTCCATCATCAGGTAAATTACAGTAATACGTAAATATATAACTAAATTAACAAAGAATACAAAGTTCAATTGGGATTTTATATTTTCAATAATGATAAATCACTTTTGTAAATATGAACTAAATTGAATTACATCACGTAACTGACATGAACTGTGCAGGTCGAAGCTATGGAGGAAGAAACAAATTAAACCGTTTTCTTGGCTAACAGAGGGAGTGTAAACCAATAATGCCAGCTGTTGAAGTTATTTTGCCTTTTTTGAAAAGTTGTAAAAAGCTTTGGTAGTAGTAAACTTATTCGATTATTTTATGGTGTTGTCTGATTGGTCTTTATATAAAGTGTGTCGTATTATTCTTTTATGAGCTTCTACAGCCAAAATGTCGGTATTCTCAATGTTAATTTTCTGATAATTGTGAATTCTGTGCTGCGTTATAGGATTTATTGTGATTATGTGTTCGTGTGTTGGAATGTCGGAATAATGAATGATCAATTTATGCCAGTTACATGGTGTCCTGCAATTGAACTCATTTATTAACTAGTGGTACTAAAGAATGGCACAGACTTTCCCGTATTAGTTTTCTATTTTCTTGGGTCTTCGCTAGCTCTTCGGAATAGCCACATACTCTTTCTTGCCAACTACCATCTATCACCGCCAAAAGTACATTTTTTTTGTCATTTTCTTAATTTTTCGGTTTCTTATTGGTAGAACGAAAATATTAATTTTAGAATATTGAAGAACACAAAAACCTAGCCCTAAATGGCAAGCTTCTGTTCAAAATTGTGTGCCGTTTTAAAAAAAACTTGCGTTTTAGCGCTTTTAAAAATGCGAAATTTGAAGCTCATTTTCACAGAAAATTTTTAAGTTTTCAAAATACTTATTTGAAGTTACTTGAATACACTCACAAATGTAATAATGTTTACATATTGCTGGTAATGTGAATATTAAAGGTGTGAGAGATCCTTAAAAAAATTGCATATGTGTAATTTTTGAAGAAAAAAAAAAACTCCAAACAAACTTTACGTCATATTGAAGAGTGCAATTAGCACTATCCGATCGAAAAGTTTGCAGAAATTTTGTGTATCCATTTATGAGAAAATGGCGTTTGAACGTTTCTGAAAATGTGGAAATTTGAGCTAGTTTTCACATAAAACGGTTGTGTTTTCGAGAAACTTTACTTGACATTATTTAAAGCACATGTACTCGTATATATATACTAGCGATGTTTACAGCTCTATGCTGGCCGTTTATCGCATCCAAGGCGCCATTTTGTTTTGTCATGCCAAGAGTGTTGTAACATATCTCTTCTTTACATTGCCACTGTTACACCATCCTTCCATTTCACTCTTGGCTGTCCTCTTTTCCTCCGTCTTGCTGGTGTCCAGTTATAAACCTTTTTGGGCAGTCTTTCTGAATCCATCCTTTGCAAGTGGCCGTACCATAACAATCTTTTCTTTTCAACAACATCAGTTAAACATCCTTCTATATTTAATCGCCTTTTATAGTCTCTGTTTTTACATGATCAAGCAGCGTGACTCCACAGCATCTTCTCCAAAAACTGTTTTCAACACTATTAATCCTCTTTTTCAGAGCATGATTTAGTACCCAAATTTCAGAGCCGTATGTTACTGTGCTCTCCACCAAAGATTTAAACAGCTGAATTTTTGTTTTAGTTCTAACGTCCTTACTCCAAAGTAGTGGGTTTAATTTGCTGATTATCTGTCGACCTTTTCCTATTTTTGATAAAATATCGGCTTGATCCGTACCTTCTTCATTCAGAATTACTCCTAAATACTTAAAATCTTGTACATTTTTTATCTTAGAACCCTCTAGAATTAAATCTTCCTGTACATCACCCACTACCAAATAATGTGTCTTCTCCATGTTAATTTCCAATCCCCATTTTTCATATTCCTCAACAAGTTTCTCATCATGTAGGAAGCATCATTTACATCTTCTGCAAGAACCACTTGATCGTCAGCAAACAATAAAGTATGTATATTTTCTTCCCCTATCTGAATTCCCATTTTAGTGCACTTTTTTGTCCATTTTCTCAAGGCTGATGAAATGTATATTTTGAAGAGTGTTGGGGATAAACAGCACCCTTGTCTTAATCCCTTGTTAGTCATAAAAGACTCTGATAAACCTGCGTAAGTTTTAACCTGGCTGCTATTTCCTTCATAGAATCTCTTTACAGCATTTATGTACTGCACGTGGATGTTGTTCTCTTTCATTGATTCCCACAACTTTTCCACTGGTACACTATCGTACGCTTTTCTTAGGTCTACAAAAACCAGATGTAGTGGGCATCCGTAGGCTATGGACTTTTCCATCAGCTGTTTCAGGCAAAAGAGATTATCTGTGCAGGATCGACCAGATCTAAATCCACTCTGTTCTTCAAGTTCCATCATATCCCTTTCAATGCGACCTCTCAGAACCCGTCCATACAGCCTTCCTGTTGATGCGATGACACTCAAGCCCCTATAATTGGCACAAACAGCTTTGTTTCCTTTCTTATAAAGTGACTTAATATATGCGCTTTTCCAATCTTTCGGTACGGCTTCTCCTTTCAGGCATTTATTAAATATTTCTGTCAAATATTCTAAGGTAACATCAGAGGCATGTTTCAACAATTCAACAGGAACACCTCCAGGACCGGGAGCTTTGTTGTTCTTCATAGCCCTTAGCTCTTTTCTTATTTCATGCACACTTATATCTTCGCATGAATTGTTTACACACTCTAAGGAATAATCTATACATTTAAAATCAGTCCGTGTTTCTATTAAAAGAGTTTCATAATATTTTTTCCATTGCTCTTCAGTTATCGGGGAATATGTCAGTTTCTCTACATTATCTTTTTTAAAAACATTAATTGTTTTCCAAGCTGCCCTTGATTTTGAACCACCAACTAATCGATCTATTTCACAGCATTTCTTTTCCCAAAATGCATCTTTTAATTTGGCCACTTCCTTTTTAACAGCGTAACAGTATTTCCTGTAGATATTTCTATCTACTGGATCCTTAGAATTCAGCCATCTTTCATACACCTGTTTCTTTTCCTTAAGGAGATCTTTAATTTCATCCTTCCACCAGTATTCCTTCATTCTAAATCTACGTTTCTTTTTCTCCCCAATTGACTCCTTAGCGGCTTGATGTAAGGATTCCTTCATAAAATTGTACATTTCTTCTGTGGACCCTTCAACTTTGCTTTCCATCTTTGTGCCAATCTTAACTTGTAAAGGAATATGGTAGACTCATTCTCAAAACTGTCAAGTTCATAACTCGCTTCCAATTTTGTTTCTTGTTTACATTCACCTTCCACAATTGGTGATTCTTTCTTCCTGGGTCTAAACAAAGCTGTTGTTTTTAAAAGGTAATAGTCGGACCCACAATCAGCCCCCCTTTTAACACGGACGTCCATGATTTTCACATGGCATGTCTGTCCAATAATGGAATAATCAATAATTGATTTGAGACCTTTAGTACTTTATGTCCATGTATATTTATGGATATCTTTGTGGGGGTAAAAGCCGTTCAGTATCTTTAGAGAGAACTGTTCACATATCTCAATTAGACGAGTACCGTTATCATTTAACACATCTTCTCCATATTGACCCACTACTTGATCATTTACTTTTCTGCCCACCCTTGCATTAAAATCACCTAGTAAAATTAATTCCTTCTTATTACCTAAAGTTAAAATTACTTCACTTAATTTAGTATAGAATTCTTCCTTCACCAATAAGGTGGCGTCATCGTTTGGAGCATATACACCAACAATCATAAAACTAATATTAAAAATTTCCAGATCAAGGGTTATTATTCTTTCATTTATGGCATTCCAACTTTTAATATGTTTCTTCCACTTCTTATGTATCAAAACAGAGACTCCTGCCTTTGCTCGACGATGTTTTTCCACACCACTGAAAAAATGTAACAAAATCTTCCCATATTTCATTTCCATTTCCCTTCTTTTTGGTTTCTGTTAGTACGGCTATTTCAATTTTGTGCGATTTTAATTCATTACTTACTTCAAGATCTTTATTTCTCAGCCCCTGGACATTCCAGCATCCAAAATTCCTTATCCGTTTCCGTTGCCTTTTTCGTCTTAAAGTTCCTGATTCCGAGGCGCGTTTGGCGTATTTTGCAAGTTTGATATTTTTATGAAGGATGGGGAGCAGGCCCATCGCTTCAACCCCCAACCTGGAGGGCCAGGGAATTTTACGTCAGGCTTTCCATGCCTTAGGAGGATTGCCTTCACTACGGCTTCGAAGTCCCCCCCTCCGTGAGGTCTACCTACCCTAATCTATAGAAAGAGAGAGAGAGAGAGAGAGAGAAAAAGGAAGATAAAGGAAAGACTCCCTAGCCCTCGAAAACCTAATAGCGTCGGTGTCTGAAACAAACAAGAGTTGACCAAGAGAGGTCGATAGAATAGACAAAAAGCATTGAGGCACAAGTAAGTTAAAGATGCCACAATGGTAGAAGAGGGAATCCACGAATGTGTCCTACTGGGGGGTCAAGGTCACAATCTGGAAGGTAAAGATACAGTACTGGAAAAGAGGGATACGAGGAAGGAGAATGGTTAATAAGACTGTTTTCGTGGATTTGAGAAGGAATAGTATTTTATAGGGGTAGGAATGGAAAAAAAAGAAAAAGACAGGATAAAGGACATTAGGATGGGTAGGACGTTGTAGGACACAACTTAGTCTGGCTCCTCAGTTTTGGCCTATCCGACATGGGTGACCCTACCGGTAGTCATGCGAAAAAATGCATACTACCGCCGGCTTAGCCCTCCACCTCACTGAAGCACGCAAGCCTCCCCGCCCGCACGGTCAGTGCTACTACAAGGCGGTGTCCCAAGGGGAAGACATATACTCATAAATATAATAATGTGAAAAAATCGCCGCTAATGTAAATATTGTCGACGTGAGAAACGTGAAAAAATTTACATTTTTGTAATTTTTGAAAAAATCAACCAATTGAGCAATATGGCTTTTATGTCTTCTGATAGAGTACATTTACTATCCCTACCACTATCCCTATCAAAAATTTAAAGAAAAAATTTGGAGCCGGTTTTGAGATTGTAATTTTGTATTTTTGTAATTTTTTAAAATTGCACATATTGCACGAAAACTACTAAGACTTTGAAAAACATTTACATGACTTTTATGAAAGAACTCAATATGCAGAACAAATTTTATTTGAAGAAAAAATCTCTATCTTTAATTTTCCGAAAGACGCCGAAAAAAATTCTAACTTTCACATTTTTTGAAAATTTAGTTATGCGTGAAAATCGGACCTATGCCATGTTAATAAGTGTATTTTACTCTACTCATACCAGAAATTTAAAGAAAAAATTTGGAGACGTTTTTGAGAAAATTTTGAAAATCTCTGTGGGGCGTTATATAAAGTACCCCCAAATTTTGAAGAATCTTTTTCGAAATCTCAAAGCTTCGACTAGAATCAGATCGACCGGAGAATATCCATTTTGGAAGAAATCGTACGTATTGTTTAGGCGCTAGCAGTGTTCACAGACGGGCAGGCAGACGGTGTTTGACGTTTTCCTTTCAATTGGTTTTTCGGTATCAAGGACCTAGAAAACAGGGTTTCTGGCTCGGTTTCTGGTAGTTTAAAACGTTATCCTTTTTTTGCACGAATAAGAAGATATTACCGAACGAACGACGTTAGATGAGAGTTCTGTAATTTCATCTTATGAGTGCAAAACAGTAACATTATAAACGAGTTTCGTACACTATTTTTTGTATAACAGTATTATAAGGATTTAAGGAAGCGAAATTAATTGTGTTAAGTAGTGTAGTAGATTTCAAATTCATGTTTTGACGTCATGATTGCTATCTAAGCAACTAATTTGTTTACAAATGGCAATTAGTTTGAAAGTCGCAATTCAAACATAATGGATTTGTCTAGAGAAATTTTGGAAGAAGCTGCAAAAGCAGAAAATGCTATGATTCCGAAACAGTCTTGCAAACTTTATGAGAAAAAGTACTTAAAGTTAAGGAAATGGATGGATAAAAAAAATGGAAATTTATTATGCAAAGCTGCTGTTCTTTCGTATCTATCGGAGCATTTTGGTTAAGTTAGTATAATGCACATGCTAAAATAAAGACGTTTGTTAATTTAATGCATGATTCTTTAAACATTAAGTCCACAGCATGTAAAGCGTCGACACTATGGTGCACTTATTCCAAATTAAAGGAAATGCTAAAGATCAAAGACAATATTGATATTGGAACTTTTCATAAAGTAAGTTTACTTATGAAACAAGTAAATGTGGGATATCAACCTATAAAGGCAATGGTATTTTCCCAACAAGATGTAAACACACTTCTTACAAAAGCTGATGATGAAACTTTTCTTTTAATGAAGGTATTATAATGACAGTGGCAATAATACTTGTTTTATTTATTAACTGGTGAATTGTATTAATAACTGGTATGATTTTCAGGTTGTTGCTATTTTTGGCATATTTGGTGCTTGTGAACGTGTCGAATTGTACAATTTGTGCATCAACGATGTGAAAGAGGAAGGTTCTGTTTTGATACTGAACATTAAAGTGACAAAAAATGACAAGTCCGGAATATTTACTATCGTATCCAGTGAAGAATTTAATTATGTTGAAGTCTGTAAAAAATACATTTCCTAAGACCCTACATGTTAAACACAAAAATCTTTTTTGTGTTACAATCATGGCAAATGCAGCTGCAATCCAATTGGTATCAATACATTTGCGAAAATACCAAAAAATATTGCCAATTTTTTAAAATTACCAAATGCATAAAAGTTCTCTGGTCATTCGTTTAGGAGAACATCCGCGACGTTTCTCGCAGATAATGGTGGTGATACCACCCACTACACTTAAACGTCATGGAGGATGGCGGACTACAAGTGTAGCCGAGTCATACATCGAAGAATCGGTGAATAACAAGATTCAAATAGCTAACAAGATATTGGTTAGTGCAGAAAGCAAAGAAAAAACAAGCATTTTAGATATAAATGCATGTTCTGGAGTGTCACCAATTTATCAAATTGTCCACTTACTGTACATGTTCACAAAATATAATTTTAAAGGAGTAATAAATTAATAGATCAGTTTTTAACAGTAAGTTTTTTCATAACGTATTTGATTTTACTGCGAACACTGCAATCTATTTATATGGTACCACTGCCTTCTTTAAACTCCATACTGAAAATATATAGGGGCCGTGACTATTACGTCAGTGATGGCTCATATTTCGTCGTCAATACGTATAGCAATGTCGTACTGATTCGTGCAATATGTCTTATTATGAAGGATTTTGTTAATGTAAAAGGGTTGTTTATAATGCTGGTATACAAACAATGTACTTTTGGCGGTGATAGATGGCAGCTGGCAAGAAAGAGTATGTGGCAATTCCATATAGCTAGCGAAAACCCAAGGAAATAGAAAACTAATACGGGGAAGTCTGTGCCATTCTGTAGCATCACTAGTTTCGCGCAGCATTACATAACTTTCACTATACTACGTATATCACTCCGTGTATACGTACGTATACAGGAGAGAAAAAATGGCCAATTTTCGGCGGAAAAAAATTCATTGCCGGGCCGTGATAAGGAAAAAGTGGATAAAACCAGTGGATAAATTAAGAAAAAAAATCCCCTAACACTGGTGTAGCCAGAAACCCTCTTTTGTGGGTACTTGATATCGAAAAACCAATTGAAAGGAAAACGTCCGTTTGTGAACACTGCTAGCGCCTAAACCAGATTTTCGATTTCTTCCAAAATCGATCTGGTTCTAGTCGAAGCATTGAGATTTTGAAAAAGATACTTCAAAATTTGGGTGTACTTTACGTGAAGCCCCCGGACATTTTCAAAATTTTCTCAAAAACGGCTCCAAATTTTTTCTTTAAACTTCTTAAAATGACAGACTGTCTACTACTCCATTCGTGGTCGTGGGTGTGGGTATTATCCTATAATAGCCTAACACATTTGATTAGATTCTTATGATTCATTAACTCGGATACGTCGGTTTTCCCATGCTGGCGTTGGATACTGGCCGCCATTCTAGCTCAACTTGTGGAAAAGAATTTCTCGGCGAATCTCACATCTGGGGAACGTAGAGCAAAAGAGACACGAACTGGACGGTGTGAAACTCGGAGCGGTGGCTCCGAGCATCAACTAATGTCAGTGCAGTGCCTAAGACCAGAAGGTTCTAGTCGCGACGGCAGCATTTTCGACAGTAGCTAAATAGCTTGGCCGAATACCTCGCTGTCTGGAGGAGAATTCTTGCGGTCGTCAGCTCTGGCCGTTTTGCGTAGTGTCTCCCGTCAATATCGGGCGAATGTCGGAGCAGTACTCCAGCAAACGTCCACGCACTGCGCACGACCTTTTCTTCCTCTTCCTTCTCGTATTCTCGCCCCTTACTTACATTTGCATGCACTACAACTACCACACATCCTGCTAGAACGGCCTGGAGCTTAGATCGTGTCCAGGATGGTGGGAAATACCTGGTTGGGGAAATCCCGCTAGCCAACAGGTAGGTCGGCACCGGATCTCAACATCCAGCGAAGATCATTGCAATATTCCGAGGAAAAACATGTACTGCACTTACGGTACTTATGACCTTTCAGTTGACGCATCCACAAATCACTAATCGACCAATCAATGGGCGACGTGATAATCTGCTGCGACGATATTTCGTAACGGACTGTGACGCCGATGTCTCATTGTGACGACATTAAGAAACCGACAACACGTCATGGGTGCCAAATTTGAAAAAAATATTTTCCTGTGTCTTTGCATTCTTACTTTTTACGTGTCCCTCCTAAATAATATGTTTTCTTCGTTTTATTGAATATTTTTTTCATTTATGTGAATTCATTTTTTCTGAAATCTTCACAAGCATTTGTTAAAGCTAAGAAGAATGTTTGGGTGAGTAATTTCTGTGTATGTGGAGTACGTTTGTAGAAAACAAAGATATTGACCAAAAACAAAAATCGCGAGGGTGTAATAATATATTTAGCCGAAATATCGTTATTGATTGCTGTTTTTAGTTATCGTCGAAGGCTTATGTCTAACCCAGAGAGCGCGCAATGAGGCTCTGCCCTTGGATACGCAGGGGATGTGCGGCGCGGGACGGCGACGGTAGCGCTTCCAGTGCAGCCACTGCGGCTACGGCACCAACGACCCTCGAATTGGAACCGGCACCAGCACGTGCACACGGGCGAGAGGCCCTACAAGTGCACGCTCTGCCCCTTCTCTGCGACGCAGCTTGGCAACTTGAATGTGCAGACAAAAAAAGTGTTCTGCAGCCTACGCTACTGCGGAGCAGTGAGGGCACGCTAGGTCTTCAGTCTGGTGGAAGCGGAAGAGAAACCCTCGGAAACAACCGGGTCCAGTCAACAGATGCGTGAGATGCAAGTCCATATCGCCATAGCTCCGCCCTTCCCATCTCTATATATAAAACTGGATGTTGGAGTGTGTGTGTGTGTGTGTGTGTGTATATATATATATATATATATATATATATATATATATATATATATATATAAGCTAAACTCCGACACCGTTGGACCGGTCTCCATGAAAGTTGGCACTTCTTCGTGTTTTTCACCCAGAAGGTTTATGTGCTGTTAATTGCGTTGTAACTCCACTACATGGCGCTGTAGAACAAAACTAAATATTCACGTCAAATGCAACCCGCGACACACTCGGCAGCATTTTGAACCTATATTGTTAAATAACTCCTAAACGAGGCGTTGTAGGGCCTTAAAACCTAAAATTTTGAGGCCGAAGTCCTCAAAGAAACATTTCTAACGCCGTAATCTATAGAATGAGCTCTTCTCGAATATTCTATTACATTTTTGCTGGTCCGGCGCTTCCCGATATTACCTCTCCTGCTCAGAGACGTGCAGATTCTGCAAGTAAATTTGAATGAGAGGGACAGAGACAGAACACGGGAACAGACAGGGACAGGGTGAGGGAAGGAGGGAGAGACAGTGAGAAAGGGAGAGGAAAGACGGAAAAGGAGAGGAAAGACGGAGGTGAAGGGCAGAACAGCGTCTGCCGGGTTTTCCTAGTACTTCTATATTTGGGATGAGTCGATGAGTCCATCTCCCCTTGTGCGAGCTTTCCCCTAGTCTCTGCCTCTGAATCATGGACTCGCGTCTCTCTTCTGCGTGGCCTGTGTGGTCTTCATTTCCTTTGTTCGAAACGCAGCGTTGGTAGAGCGTGTGTCGTTCTGTCACTAGGAGCTCAATTGGAGGCATGCATGTCATTACACACACTGCATCATATGAGACCTTGCGGTAAGCACAAGCCACCCGGAGTGCACTTCTATACACCAAGACTCTCTTCTGATGCTCGGCGCCGTATTTATTGCTGCTGCCCATGCAGGTGCAGGGTATAGTAGGATCGAAGAGGTGACATTTCACAGCAGTCGTTTCGGCTTCTGCCTCGGTCCTCCAACATTGGGCATTAGTCTCGACAAGGCCATCATCGCTTTTGCCGCCTTATCGCTGACGTACTATAGGTGATCTCTGAATATTAGCGTCGTGATTCCTAAGTACTTCAGATATAGACCCAAATGGATGTTTTTGTCTCCACTGAAATGGTGATGGATTCTCTCGCCTTCCTGCAAGCCGACAGAGGTTAACCATCGGAGAACTAAAGATATGGCTTCAATGGCAATTTCAACCATTTTCTCTGTGTTTGGCCCCTATAATGAGTGTTACGTCGTCCTCAAAACCGACGATCTCGGCACCTTCCTGCACCTGTATTCTGAGAACGCCGACGTACATTATGTTCCACGATAGGGGCCCAATACGGAGCCCTGTTGAACGCCCCCAGTTACATGGGGTCCGTTGACCATCCTCGGTGCGGTACAACAGCGTTCTTCCCGTAAAGTAGCTGACGATGATCTTAATCAAATACTGTGGCCCTCTTATATGCTACAGAGCTCTTAGAATGCCGTTCCATCTCGCCGAATTGAAGGCGTTCTTAACACCTAGAGTGACAATAGCGCAATCTTTTTTCCTACCCCTTTTTCATCTTTTGCCTTGTATTTCCTTCCTGGCTGTGTCAACTACATGTTGAGCGGTATCTATTGTAGATCTCGCCTTTCTAAATCCGTATTGGGTTTTCCGCAAGCCCTCCTGTGCTCTCCATCGCTTGTTCCACACGATTGCATATCACTCGCTCCAGTACTCTTCCAGGCGTATCGATCATGCATATAGGCCGGGTAGGACGATGCTTTCTCCATTGGATCTTTCCCCTTTGGAAGTAGTACCAGTCGCTGCATGTTCCATTCATTTGGAAACACACCCTTTCGGAGGCACAACTAGAATACGTCTCTAAAACGACTGGGGCAACTTCGGATTGCTGTTTTGAGGCCTATATTTGGTATGCCGACTAGACCTGGAGCGTTGTTGTTCCCCGCCCTTTCACAAGCGAGTTCGAGATCTTCTGTAACTGAGGGTATCTCGTAATCGTCCTCTCTAGGTCTCGGCTTGAGCTCCAGGAGCCGCTCTTGATGATGATTTATGATGATTTATTTGTCAAAAAACAGTAAAAACTGTATATGACGTGTGGGGAAAGAGATTTATCTGCGCACATTTTCTTGACGCCCAGAATAAAATTTAAAAAAAAAACACTACGAAAATAGAAAACGAAAAAATGTTTTGGACACAAACATTTGGCTAAGCTAAGTTGAAAGTTTGGGTAAGTAGTTTTGTTTGTGTGTATGCTTGTGCAACAGACTTTGCCGAAACATCGTTAGTGATTTCTGTTTTGAGTAATTATCGGAGACTCGCCGTGATCGAGATGCGTTGGAGAGACCTGAAGGTGTACCTTGAGAGCAGTGTACTGAAGAAGACTCAATTTACACGCTTCCTTTTGGTTAATGAATAATGAAGGCGAAATCAGACGTAGGTGTTGGCCAGTGAGCTTCCCTTGCACGGATGCTAGCATATAACCCAAAGAGCGCGCAATGAGACTTTGCCCTTGGGTTCGCAGGGGTTGCACGGCGCGGGAAGGCGACGGTGGCGCCGCGGGGCGGCCGCTTCCGGTGCCACCACTGCGGCTACGCCACCAACGACTCCTCGAATTGGACCAGGCACCAGCTCGTGCACACGGGAGAGAAGCCTTACAAATGCACTTTCTGCCCTTTCAATACGTCACAGCCCGGCAACTTAAATGTGCACATGCGGAAGCACACGGGGGAGAAGCCGTATCAGTGTTCACTCTGTGGCAAAAGTTATGCACACAACATATCCTTGAAGACCCATAAACAAAACTGTCATAGTGGAGCGTGTAATACGTAGGCTAAATGTATTATTCACTTGTGCTTGTATTTACGCAACTTGTAATGATGCCGTTCCTTTTCACTTTTAATAAATCTGTGCATCTTGACTATACTGATTTCCATTTTGGTTGATATCACATATCGAAAATCATAAGGGACTAGTAATTACATTAATTGGTGTAGATTGTACATCTTTCAACTGTTCGGATGATACGAAAAGTGTTGTATAACACTTTACAATTTAGCTAACTTTTAAAAACGCCGAAGTTTGTATGCTATACCAATAATCGTATTTTGTCCTGTTGTGTATTGTATTTTCATTTTTTTTCTGAAGTATTCGAAAATCTTTGGCTCAGCTAAGACGAGTATCTGGGTAATAGCCGAAACAGCTTCGAGCTTAAGCTTTGAGGAATCTTCGGAGACTCACCGTGGACGAGATCCGTCGGAGAGATCTGAAGGTTGCTGTGTGCTGACGAAGACTCAATTTACATACCTTCTATCGGACCAACTTTTATCGGGGATCCTTGTTTCGTGTACAAAGGATGCGATTCTGGGCCCATGTACTGCAGTCTATTCATTAAGGGCTTGGCGATAAGCCGACGTGTCAGCCATCAGGCAACAGGGGTGGCTAAGCCCACATATAAAAGCATCGAACACGTCGGGGAGGATCAGGCATTGGTGAAGTGTCCGGTGCTTGGATTCGTCGCAAAACACACGTCTGGTTTAGTTAAGAAACTTGGTACCATGTAGTAAGTTTCAAAACAAATTGGATGTAATTGGATTTTCTCTGCATCTTCTATTCAACACACGAAATTTATATCAGTGGAAACTATATTTGTATATAAGTTATTTTCTGGAGAACATGTGTAATCTGAGCCTGTTTATGTCGCAGCGAGAAGCGGAGTATTTTACTTTCTACACGGGCTGTTTTGTGTACGATCTTTATGAAAGTTTCGTCTGATAAAAATATATTTTTTCTGAACATTTTTCTGTCACAAGTCGGCCTAAAAAATATTTGATATTCACCATTATTGTGCACCAACTATATGTTGAAAGATGAGAGTTTTCGGTGAGAAAAAATATTTAAAAATTTAAATATTCTTCGATGATTGTGCAAAAACAAATCCCTGACAAAGCCTTGCTGGATAATTAAAGCAGGAAAAGTTTGTATAATAAGAATCTTGGTTTTTCTCTGGCTTTTGCCATATCTGGAGTATACACGCTAATAATTTGGATACATATTTCATTTATTTTTATTTTTACTTTCTCGCGCTTAACGTCTTAAGAAGAAAAAGTTATGTAATGCTGCGCAAAAGAAAGGTGAATTTTCGGCAGAAAAAGTGGATAAATTCAGTTGTTAAATTTAGAAAAAAATCCTCTTAACACATGATGCAGCCAGAAAGTAAAATGAATAGTGCTGCTAAGCAGCTCGATGCATCGTAAGTTAGAATTTGTAAATTATTTCATATGTCTTTGTTCGTTTCTTCTTCGAGCTTTTGTTATAAATTTTAAAATTAATATTTTAGAAATTACTTAAATCCTATTTTAAATTGCGTCCTTTATTGAGTTAAATGTGAAAAGGAATAAATGATTTCGCTTGATTAATAATGTGTGGGAATATAAAGTGATGTATGCAAAAACAGAGTAATTTTGATGTATATAAAAATATTATATTCAATTATCATATTTTTCTATCTGTTTTCATGCTAGCGGTATCAACAATGCTAATTGTATCTCTTCGAAAAGCTTCATTTTAAGCTAATTAACTCACAAATACATTTGTGTTTACAAATAGCTGGATATGTGCAAATCCACGGTGTGAGAGATCTTTCAAACAAAATTATATTTGGGTAATTTTTGAAACAAAAACAAAAATACCTCAAAATGAACATTACGTCATATTAAAGAGTGCAAATAGCACTATTCGTTCGAAACGTTTGAAGAAAAAAATCTGGAACCATTTATGAGAAAATGGCGCGTGAGCGTTTTTGAAAATGCGGAAATTCGAGCTTGTTTTCACAGAAAACGGTTCAGTTCACCAAAAATGTTACTTGACGTTGTTTAAAGCACATGTACTCATAATAATGTGAACAAATCGCCGGTAATGTAAATATTAACGACGTGAGAGACAAGTCAAATTTCACTTTTGCAATTTTTGAAGAAAAAACAACAAAAGAATAGAGCAATATGGCGTTTATGCCATCTCATAGAGTATATTTTGCACTATCCCTACCGAAAGTTTAAAAAAAAATTGCAGCCGTTTTTGAGAAAATCTTGTTTTTTTTATTTTTTTAAATCGCACATATTGCACGCAATATCGCTCGAAAAGTGCTCAAATTTTCAAAAAAAAAATGTAAATGACCTTCTAATGAAAGAACTCACTATTGAAAAATTTTATTTCAAGGAAAAATCTGTACATTTTGGAAAAAATCGTACTTTATGCGCTAGTGTTGTTCACAGACACCTGACCGACGGACAGGGATTCTGGCTACACCACGTGTTAGAGAATTTTTTTCTTAATTTAGCAACTGTATTTATCCCCTTTTTCGTTAAGAATTTTTTCTGCTGAAAATTCGCCGTTTTTTCGCGCAGCCTTACATAACTTTCCCTATACTGCGTATATTACTCCGTATATACGTATGTGGGAAAGTAAAAGCAATGGATGACTACATGAAGGGTAATAACCAGATAAATATCTGAAAGATAGTCTGCTATGCAGATGACGCAGTGCTTATAGCACACTCCGAAGATAATCTGAAGAGTCTATTGTATAAATCCATAACGACAGCAAAATTATATAATACAACAGTTTCAACAGAGAAAACCAAATTGATGGTAATAGCCAAGGAGCCTATAAGATGTAAGTTAGAAATAGAAGACGGTCATCGAGCAAGTGATCGAAGTTCCAATATCTGGGTGTGGATATCTCCATTGATAGCCAAACACAAAGAAGCCAGGGAGCAGGCCATAAAAGGTGCTCGCGTATCAGGATGCATAAGAAATGTAACTTGGAAAAATAAATACTTATTATAGAAGGTAAAGTTAAAGCCTATATGACGATGGTTTGAGCAATTTTGACATATGGAGCTGAGAGGCGAGCTCATACGAAGGAAACAAAATAACTATATCAAACAGTAGAAATGAATGCACTACAATCGATAGTAGGAAAAGCCAGAAGAAATAAAGATATAAGAAAGCAGTGTAATATAACTGATATTACCAAGTGTGTGAAAAGAGGGAAAAAAGAATGGAATAACCGCATGAAATGAATGAGGGATGATCGACTGGTGAAGATAACCATATGGGATATGATTCAATTAGGAAGGAGAAACCCCGGAAGAGGTTGAGAGAAGATATGCAACCACCGTCAATGTCAATGCAAAACAAGTGAGCTACCCTGTTTCGATGCTGAGGGCAATTACTAATATTTGTCAAAGCTGCTCCTAGGCTTCGAATTTCTGCCAAGCATCAATAGCGAAGTGTATACCAATGTGGTCGTGATACCCCAAACTAAAGACCCATCTAAATGTGATACACAAAAGTACCGGGCCCATGGATGCCTTATTTGTATTTGCTTGATGCATGTATGTATTTGGCATTGAGGGTGTGATGAATCCTACTTTTGTTAGCTACCGGTGATCCCAGTCCTAGGCCCTGTTTTATTTCCTATCCATGCTTGGGGGTTAGAAGAACATGTGAGGAGCGTGAGGTATTTCCATCACCGTACCTTCTTGGGGTGCCGAAGCCTTTTTTTGTCACACAGCTCCAGAAACTGCAATGGTTGTATTAGAAAACTACAACTTAATTTTTTGCCCCGGCCGGGAATCGAAACCGGAAACGCCTCACAGAAAGCTATTGCCCTGTCCACGAGCTACCCAACGGGTAAGGAGAATACGCATGGGTCATATCAGCCTTTCTTACTCTTTCGAAGCTGATATTTTATCTCATTATTCCAGTTAGACGGGAATATTTGCGACGACGTCGGAAATTATAATTGAATACTAAGGCGGCCGAAACACCTAGGACTAAATACAGGCCCAAGGATTCCAATTAGTTTTTACTTGTGATATATATAAAATATATGTATAATACAATAACGTGTAGGTAAATATTTCAATGCAGCTGGTGTCTATTCAATGTTTGCTGTCTAGAATGCCTCAAGCATAAGCATAAAACCTAAACACAGGATTTGCCGAATCAGTTTTGGTCGTTTCCGACGTATAAACTTACTTAATGGGTGTCTGAGCGTTTTCTTGCTCTGAAACTCAAACCTACATTCAACTGGTGCCCATTGTTTTTTGTTGTTTTTTTTTCTTGTCCGAAAGACCAAACCTCAACCCAGCTTTGCTTAATGAAATTTGGTTTCCGCGCAGCGCCGAGTTCAGACGAAACTGTTGGCCTATTAGTTGCCCTCTCGTGGAGGCTTTTACCTAACCCAAAGAGCGCCCAGTGATGCTTTGCTCTTGGGTGCGCAGGGAGTGCTCGGCGACGTGGGATGGCGACGGTGGCGCCGCGGGACGGCCGCTTCCAGTGCCACCACTGCAGCTTCGCCACCAACAGCTCCGCTCATTGGACCAGGCACCAGCTCGTGCACACGGGAGTGAAGCCTTACAAGTGCACGCTCTGCCCCTTCGCTGCGGCACATTCCTGGAACTTGAATGTGCACATGCGAAAACACACCGGAGAGAAGCCTTATCGGTGTTCACTGTGTGGCAAGTGTTATGGTCACAACGTATCATTGAAGAAACATGAACTTGACTGTCATAGTGGAGTATGTAATAAGTAGGCTAAATGCCATATGAATGTATGCTTGTGTTTACGCACCATATAAACACGCCGTTCCTTTTCATATTTAATAAATAAGTGGTTCTGGACAAAACTGATTTCCTTTTGCAAACCTTTCGTGTCGCAAAACGTGTGAAGTGTGGCTAATAATTACAGATAGATCACAGTATAGAAATACTGTGAACAGACTCATTTAACTGTTCACATGAGACGCTTTTGGAAGAACCTTTACAATTTAACATTTAGGAACATAAAGTTTTTAATCATTATGGAAGATTGTCTTTTCGCTCATGTGCTTGTTTTGAATTTTTCTGTAATATTTACAAACTTTTGGCGAATAAAAGGTGAATGTTTTGGTAAGCCAGTGCTTATTGGGGGGGGAGTGTGTTTTTAATCAATGGACGTATAGGCGAAGCAAGGTATTCGCGAGTCCTGTGGCTGTTGTAGCAGACTGTGCTGAGACATTGGTAATGTTTGCTGGTTTGAGTATTTCTACCCGCAACATATAGTCAAGGCAATCCGAAGAATGGTTGGCTGTTTCCTTGGCTCGCTTCAGCCCTTTCTTCGCGCGTGGTCCACGCGGCTCCGCTCTTCTGCTCCCTGCGAATTTCCAAGCGGCGACGTCGGTCGCCTCCGTGCACGCCAGCTGTCATCGCCGGGAATCGCCTCACCCGCTAATCCAAGGTTACTATCCCGTTATTGCGCGCTGCGTGAACCCTCTTCCTGATATTGTGCTTGGTAAGAGTCTACCACCGCACTTGCACAAGTACGTTCGTTGGATATCCAGTGTTAATGGAGCAGCACTGTACAAAATGAACATCTTCACAAATTCGTAAGGAGAAGACGGAGAAAGTAAATGCGTACGTTTTTCAGACGTCAGTGTATCTCAGTACTGCAATGTAAGACCGACTGAGTTGACTCTGGGTACCAGTTGTCATTTCACGAAAACATCAAATTAATTTGTCAATTATTGGCTGTTTGGGAGAGTGAATGAACGCCTCAGGGCGCAGATATAAACACAGACTGTTGTGAATGGGGTTTTGCTTCCGGGGAAAACTCACTTGAAACCAGCTAATGGACGTCGAAGCTTTTCTCGCTTGGAGGCTAATACGTAATCCAAAGAGCATGCAATGAGACTTTCTCCTTGGGTGCGCAGGGGATGGACGGCGAGAGACGGCGACGGTGGCGCCGCGGGGCGGCCGCTTCCAGTGCACCCACTGCAGCTACTCCACCAACATCTCCTCCTCCTGGGTGGGCCACCAGCGCGTGCACTCTGGCGAGAAGCCTTACAAGTGCACGTTGTGCTCCTTCTCTACGTCGCAGAACGGCAACTTAAAGAGGCACATGCGTCTACACACCGGCGAGAAGACCTATAAATGCAGTATCTGCCAATACGCTACAGTGGATAACGGCAATTTAAAGAAGCACATGCGGAGACACACCGGCGAGAAGAAGCCTTATCGGTGTTCACAGTGTGGCAAACGTTATGCTCTCAACATATCCTTGAAGAACCATGGACAGTATTGTCATAGTAGAGTATGTAATATTTAGGCTAAATTCCATTCATGTAATTATTGAATGCCTGTATACGTGTATTTTAATAATGCGTTCCTTATCACTTTGAATAAATGAATACTTCTTGACTGTACTCATTTCCTTTTTTATTGAGATCACATTGGGAAATTTTATTGTGGGAGTGATTACATTCATCAGTATAAACAGAACATCTTTAAAGTGTTCACATGACACTTTATTGTGTTACACTTTGTGTTAAAGCATTCATTTCACTAACTGGTCAAATGTCCATTGCAGTTGACTATAGCAATGACGAGCCAGGAAACTTCAATTAGCCAGTCAGGAAACGCCAATGAGTCAGTCATTGGCGAATGATTTCGCAGATTTAAAGAAGCTGCCAGTCCGCCGTCCGAGAACAAGGAACGCAGCGACATAACACGAACGGGTCGTGTGATGCGAGGCGCTTTTCACATTTCGATTGAGCCTTTCTAATTTGCTTAAGTATCCAAATAATATGGCGCGATCCTCAGCGTCAAGGGCTTCAAGTGAGGATTTTCCACGGATAATTTTCGCTTCCTACTAGCGCTTGAATTTGAAAGTCACATTTTTGGGCTGACGAAGTGATTGAGCCGGCTAATGGTGAATAATCGAGCCACATCTCGAGGGTTTATCTTTGGACTTTTCAGATATACATAGGTGCTGTTTCTGTTGCCAATTGCAAGCAGAACCGATAGTGATTTTGAGCTTATAGAAAGAAAATACATTTTAATTGTCGAAATCTGTGATCGCCAAACCGTCGATCGTGAGTTAGTAGTAGATCGTGGGACCATTTTCGCAAGATCGCGGTCGTGCTCAAGGTTGGCTAACCTGGACTTCTTCTACGGAGCACAAACAAGTTCAGAAAAACACTCACTAATGAACATTTGGGCAACGGTATTCGAACCTACCTACTTTCACAACCTACATTCCCAACATAAAAAAAAATCCTGTTGACTACAAAACGGAGAGCCATCTTTCTAATTAACAAATTTGATGAAAAATCTGTACTTACACTTATAATTTGCTACTAACTATATTTCAATGTTTTGTAATGTGCAATTTCATTTCAATTTATTTTTCTTTTTTACAGTTCTATTAAAACTTGTTTCATATTTAATAGAAATGTATGTTTGTACACAACAAACAAATCTTACGATTCGAAAAAAATAATCTTCTACCTTGGTTTCTGAGTAGCTCACTGTAGAATTGACTAGTGGTGCTACAGAATGGCACAGACTTTTCCGTATTAGTTTTATATTTCCTTGGGTCTACGCTAGCTATTCCTAATTATCACATACGATTTTTGCCAGCTACCATCTATCATCGCCAAAAGTATATTTTTTTGTCATTTTTCTTCATTTTTTTCGGTTTCCTCTTGGTAGAACGAAAATATTAATTTTAGAATATTAAAGAACACAAAAAACTAGCCCTAAATGGCAATTTTCTTTTAAAAATTATGTGCCGTTTAAAAAAACTTGCGTTTTAGCGCAACTAAAAATGCGAAATTTGAAGCTCATTTTCACAGAAAATGTTTGAGTTTTCAAAATACTTTATTTGAAGTTATTTGAAGCACTTGCACTCACAAATATAATAATGTTTACAAATTGCTGTAATGTGAATATTAAAGATGTGAGAGATCCTTTAAAAAAATTCATATGTGTAATTTTTGAAAAAACAAAAAAATAAGTCAAAATAAACTTTACGTCATGTTAAAGTATGCAATAAGCTCTATCCCAATGAAAAGTTTGAAGATTTTTTTTTAGCCATTTATGAGAAAATGGCGTTTGAGCGTTTCTGAAAATGTGGAAATTTGAGCTAGTTTTCACAGAAAACGGTTGTGTTTTCGATAAACTTTACTTGACATTATTTAAAGCACATGTACTCATAAATATAATAATGTAAACAATTCGCCGCTAGTGTAAATATTAACGGCGTGAGAGACAAGTCAAAAAATTACATTTTTGCAATTTTTTGAAAAAACAAAAGAATAGAGCAATATTACGTTTATGTCATCTCATAGGGTACATTTAGCACTATCCCTACCAAAAGTTTAAAGAAAAAGTTTGGAGCCGTTTTTGAGAAAATCTAGTTTTTGTAATTTTTTAAAATTGCACATATTGCACGCAATATTGCGTGAAAACTACTAAAAGTTTCAAAAGAATGTACATGACCTTGCTGGAGAAATTTTGTTTTTAGGTTGGCGAGCTTTTCAATTAAATTTCGTGAATTCCTGAGTGTTTTAAAACAAATACTTCTAAAATTCAATTATTGTAGGATCTTAAAATGTAAAAACGATACGTAATTTGTAAAAAAAAACGAATTGTTACTTTTGAAAGAAAACTAAAATACCGGTAAAACAATTCAAGGAGTTTAAACGTTTATATTTTCCAGTTTAGTATATATCTGTCCGTAGCATTTTCCAGTGAAAATACTTGGAACGAACTTGGTGGTCACGTTATATTACCTTCGCAATGTAGACTACATTTCAGTTTCAATCCCACAAATATCGTCTGAGTTTGAAGGTGGTTTGTTGGACGCTGCTCGCCATCCTATGAAACTCCCGGGACTTCGAATGTTGCACGACTATCTGTAGTAGAATGACGTAGCGATTTATCAAAAGAAAACAGACCATTCGAGATTTCTAACGTTCAATCATTGAAAAATTAACCATTATAAACTACAAGAAGAAAGACATCAAATAATCAATGTTAATGAACCCCAGATTAATATTGCGTTTACTATTTGGCTGTTTTCAACATCCCAAAAACCTATTGAAAACGCATGTTTTTTTCAGGTTATTATAAAATCAATGCAAAAATTCAAGCATTTACTCCTATTCTTATTTGTAAAACATTGAAATATATAAGATGTTATTTGATTCATGTTTTCACTAAAGGTTTGATATAAAATAAAACTAATAAGCAGAAAATTTTTAAGAAATTGTGATTGATGAAGTTGAATGATCAAATGAAAAGCAATGTTTCTTACTTCATATAATGCCACCTTGTTTAATAAATATGTAAATATATGTGATAAATATGTTTAAACACGCAAAGATTTTCAAAAGCAAAATTATCACTAAAACGTTGATTCATCAGCAAGTATTAAATTATTAAATACCCTTTTTCATTCATTCGCTCCTGCGTGAATCACGTGATTCGTCTAAACTTAAAAAGTGTGGGCAGATAATAATATTCTAATGTTTCAGGTTAGAGTTATGTGCGCTAAATGGAACAGCGGTAACGATCCCGCTCAAATGCTCGGGAGTCGGGACAGTTTCACCCGTCCGTTATCACTCGACTGATGATGAACTGTATTTCCAAGAGGATCTCTGATCCCCAACTTCACTCGCCCGGTATTATCGTTTCGTACTAAAATCAGCAGGTGTGTGAAACTGACCGGGTGAATTTCAAAAATCCTAAATATTTTGAGAGCTGTGAGACGTAAACAAAAAGTTCTGGAGTTCTCGAAAAAAGTCGGGACAGTAGTCACATACAGTTTTTAACTCTTTTTGACGTAAATAAATAAAAGGTATGCAGAACTTAAATTCAAATGCAAAAAAAGGGTTGCATGCAAAAATTGGAAAAATCGAAATATATTATGAGTTCTCAATGGCGATCAAAAAGTTTCCACAAAAAAATTTAAAAAAAGACTAACCAAATTATTGAAAAAAATAATTTTCATTTTCGCAGCATAGGGCAAATAATTCTAAAAAAATGCTACATGCTTAGCAAAGCTATAACAAATATTACATAAATACGGATTAGTTTTCTTTGCACATGGAATTTTGTAAACAAAAGACGATTTCTACACTTGTGTCAGTTCTGGGTCTCGAACGAAGAGTTCTAACGCAAGTTCGAAAACACTTTTCTGTTCCGACATCAAACACGGGAATTATTCAATATTTTCCTGTTCATTTTCTTATGATTTGCGTATTAAAAATAGCACAATATTAAAATAGCTTTTTTTCAATTTTTGTTAAGAGGTCTAGGTTGTGATCGAGGGGGTTCTAAAGAAAGTTCTAATAAATTTTCTCATCTGACGTAAAAATGGAAATTGTTCAGTTTTTGGAATTTATTCTTGATATTATTGGAGAAAATACTTTCTCTGTATCAGTGAACCCAAAAACGTGTATTTTGGTTGAACTCTAAATAAATTTTTCTGTGCATTACATAACTTTCTCTACGTATATTTCACCGTCTATGCTTAGGTATCAGAAAGTTAAAAAAATATACAAATGCATAGCTAGTTAACAATTTTTTTATGTGATCTACGTGTGCGGTAATACAATATTTTTCAACAAATGTTTCGAACTATCCAATGCCTCGGAAATGAACAATTAGTATTTGTACCACATGTGACTCATAATTACTAAATGAATTTCCCAATCATTTCGAAAGCGTTTCTAATGCAAAGAGCGAGACTGCGCCAGATAAGGTGACAATCTTGTGACGGAAAAGTCAGTAATGATTTAGAATGTTTGACGTTTGTATGTGTTTACATTTTATATTACGAACGAGGGTTTCACAAAACAAAAATTAAAGTGTTATTATCAAGCTATCCACTAATTTTAAGTTTATCACCAATGTTATGAAGGTGATGTACAGTGATTATTGTAAGAGTTAAGGCATATTTTTTATTTTCGGATATCGGCTTATTTTCAGCAAATCATTTCCTTTCCTTTTACTGCCATCATATCGGTTTTTTACTTTCTCATACAAATATAAGGAGAAAAAGCGCCTAAACCGTTCAGATTTTCTCCAACAAAATAGATATTCCTACATCATCTAAACGAACTCGAGGGTGTGGGAGTTTCAAACGGATATTTTTAATTTTTGAGAGTACTTTACATGAAGCCTCATCATGTTAAGCTTTGGCAGAAGTAACACTAGTTCGTCTATATGCCCTCCTCTTGGCAGTTCCTGAATCCAAGGCAGAACACTTAAATCTCTTTCCATGAAATAAACTACTCAGCGTGGCACAGCTCAAAATATCAAAATAATGTTAAAGATCCAGTTTGTCAGAATAATACAAAACCTTCTATACACATAGACTAAAGTTAAATGGTTGTCATATAGTTATTTAGGACATGAGTATCGTAAGATATCTCATTCTTATGTTGAGAGTACTTAGGCCATGGGTTTGTTCTAATATTACTTACATTGCATAAATGATTATTTTTTGGTATTAATGAAGCATGGATATATGTTTTACAACACTGACATCATTTTCGTGAAGTTGGACTTTAGACAATCAAAGAGAATGGTCGTAGATTTTCCATCTAGGTAAAGTTTACCTTTACATACATACTATTCAGACAGTGTGTTGTGTTCAAAACGTGAGCTGCTTCTATAACACATACTTTTACGCCTTATTTTTACTGGCTACGCAATATACAATGCTACGTGAACATGCAAAAAAGCAGCAGAAATTATTTTCTCCATGCTGGAACTCATTCTCCAGTCCTCAAAGTTAACACGCTTGACACGTTTCCACTACACTACCAGCTACCCAGCTACACTTTTTACTTCCCGACGCCAAAAGAAAGTTGAACTTTTGCATTTTCTGTTTTTTAGAAATTCAGAGAGAGAAAAAACACATTGTTCCGAATTAGTTTTGGGTTGGTCGGAGTTATATATAAACCCTCACCCAACTGGGGTCACCTGAGCTTTTGCTTTCCCTGAATCGCGAACCAAACCTCAGCTGGTGCCCAATCAGTTTTTGCCTGCACCACACACTAAACGTAAACCAAGCTCTGCTTAATAAATTTTGGTTTAGGCGCAGTCCCGAATTCAAACGCAGCTGTTGGCCTATTCGCTGCCCGCCCGTGGAGACGTATATCTAAACCAAAGAGTGCACAATGAATCTTTGCCTTTGGGTGCGCAGGGGATGCACGGCGCGGATTGGCGACGGTGGCGCCTCGGAGCGGCCGCTTCGAATGCAGCCATTGCGGATACGCTACCGACAACCTCTCTCATTGGTCAAGACACCAGCTCGTGCACTCGGGCGAGAAGCACAAATGCTCGTTCTGCTCCTATGCTGCAAAGCAACTAGGCCACTTAAAAGTGCACATGCGGAAACACACCGGCGAGAAGCCGTACAAGTGCACTTTTTGCCCTTACGCCTCATATGATCCAAGCAACTTAACTGTCCACATGCGGAAACACACTGGGGAGAAGCCCTATGCCTGTTCACAGTGTGGCAAATGTTATGCATATAAAATATCCTTGAAGAGACATAAAATTGACTGTCAGAGTGGAGCAAGTAATAAGTAGGCTAAATATCATTCATGTAATTAATGTATGTGTGTTTTAGCTTGTAGTTATCCCGTTTCTTTTCACTTTTAATAAATCTGTGCTTCGTAGCTCCTTTCTTACTTTGTGAGTGATTTCCTTATTCGTGGAATTTATTTTTGAAAATTGTAATACGCGACTAATCCGCATGTTCGTAAGTGTAAATCGGAATCTCTACTTTACCCATAAGACATTATTTTATAATACTTTGGTTGTCGAATTTTTCGAATTGAATCGAGTTGGCTATAATAATAGACTTAGCCAAAACATCGTTAGTGATTGCTGGATTGAGTAATATTGAGAGGCTCACCGTGGACGAGATCCGTCGTAGGGTTCTGAAGATGAGCCTTGAAGGCAGTGTGCTGACGAAGATTAATTTGACACGCTTCCGTTTGGCTAATGAGAAATGACGTTTCATGCGCAAGGCCAAATCAGACCTAGGTATTGGCTAATGAGCTTCCTTTGCGCGGATGCTAGTACCTAACCCGAAGAGCGCGCAATGAGATTTTGCTCTTGGTTGCGCAGGGGGTGCGCGGCGCAGGACGGCGACGGTGGCGCCGCGGGGCGGCCGCTTCCAGTGCCACCACTGCGGATACGCCACCGACAACTCCCATGTCTGGACCAGGCACCAGCGCGTGCACACGGGCGAGAGGCCCTACAAGTGCACACTCTGCCCCTTCTCTACGACGCAGGCCTACAACTTAAAAGCGCACTTACGGAAACACACGAGAGAGAAGCCGTATAAGTGTTTACTCTGTGGCAAAAGTTATGCATACAACATATCCTTGAAGACCCATAAATGCAAGTCATAGTGGGGCATGTAATAAGTAGGTAAATGCAGTGTTAATGTGTTCTTGTATTTACGAAGCTTGTAATGATCGCGTTCCTTTTCACTTTTAATAAATTTATGCTTCTTGGCTCGTTCACATTGTGGCAAAGTGTTCACACTGTGGCAAAAGTTATGTATACAACACATCCTTGAAGACCCATAAATGCATGTCATAGTGGAGCATGTAATAAGTAGGTAAATGCAGTGTTGATGTGTTCTTGTGTTTACAAAGCTTGTAATGATCACGTTCCTTTTCACTTTAATAAATATACGCTTCTGGACTCAACTGATTCCATTTTCATTGATATTGCATCAGGAATATTGTAATTGGGACTTACTATTAAATTCTTCGCTGTTAATTGGACATCTTTAAACCGGTCAGATAATACATTACTGTATAATACTTTACAATTTAGTTCCCTTTTAAAAACACTACGTTCTTTATGCTTTATCGATCATAGTATTTTGCTCATTTGTTTGTCTTACATTTTTCTGTAATATTCAAAAACCTTTGGGCCAGCTAAGATGAATGTTTAGATATCAGCTGACTCATATTTGCTTAATATGCATGTTTGCATAGCAGCTGAAACTAGTGCTAGTAGCTACAACAGCACATACTTTCTTGCGTTATTGGAAACAGCTAAGTAATATTGAAATATTGCTTTTTCGGCGCTACTAACACTTCAGTTATTACTTAAAAACATCCAGTTCAACCAATTCAAACAAAAGCCTGTGATGCGTATCTGCATTCATTTCGATAGTCAGGAGCAGCAATCATTTCTTACTTTGACAAATGAAACAAACAGGAATACATTTGACCAGCATACTATTCGCAGCAAATTATTCAGAAGCGAGCAACGCACTTTTGGCCGCACAGAGGTGTCAAAACTATGTGCATTCGCTTGGTGAATAATATTTCTTGGCAAAAACGTTTATTGAAATTTAGCCTCAACCATCTATGTTCAGATTTCAACTTGTTTATCGGTTAGTCAGTGCATCATTCACAGATGATAAATAACTCTGATACTAAAACTAATTAAATTACTAATATTCTACGATTTGTAATATTAAGTAATTTATTAACGCCTTTTTATGTGTTGACACTGCCTCACACGAAGTGCAGGAAAATAAAACATTAAGGTATTTCGTTTGTTAGATCGACCACGGTGAAGTACTCCCCCAAAATAATTTAAATGAGAGTAAATCTCAGTTCTTCAAGACCGTAAGAAACTATTTGGCCCTCAATACGCAATAAATTGTTTTTAGGATTCAGATGATTAAATGCAACATACCTCACCAGCCAGTCTAAAAATTAATTTATAAAAATACTGCAGCGAAATTCATCACAAACTGAAGAACTGGCTCTCGGCGTACAATTACGCTGTACAAATCATGATATTTTCAGCACTGTTTCTCGTAGAACTCAAGAGAAAACCGTAACAAGAAATTTCAATTAAGCTTTGCGGATTGCCTGAAAGAAATACATCACTACATTGAGAATACAAATTGAGTAAAAAGTAAAAGTGCGAGAAAGTAATTTTAAAAAAATAGAATTAATATAGGCATTTTCACTATAAAATTATAATTGAAATTTAATTTTTTTTTTTCATATCATTCATTCAATTTATCTAATAGCTTGTAGTTGGTGTGACACCTGTATATACATCATTAATTTCAAGCAGAAATTGCGCAAAAACTACACGTTTTTCAAAAAAGTGTAGACTTTAATGAACTAATTTTGTACAAGAGGCTGAGGCAAAAATCTGTCTTTAATTTTGTAATTTTGTGATTGATTGTTTAATGATTTTTTTTGCAATTTTCGAAAAAAAACGAGCAATACCCGAAAACAGACTAACACCAAATTTTTTACTGTCCCTTATTTCATATATGGAAAAAATTTAAACGAAAAATTAGAAGCGTTTTTTTTTAGAAAAATCGTGGATTTCAAGTGCAAATTATGCAAAAACTACTTATTTTTTCAAAAAATTATGCATGACCTTCTTTAAAGAGCTAATTTTGTAAAACTCTCTGGGGCAGAAATTTCCATCTTCAATTTTGTAGTTTAAAAAAAGTCGAAAAATCATGGATTTCAACCTGCACCTTTCTCTTAAACGTCCTTCGCACAAAAAATTAATTTTGAGCCTTTTTTTTAATTTTGAAAATGTCCGAAGGGCTTCTATCTCCCAAAATTAAAATATTGATATCAAATTCCAGGGTTCGCGACATCAGGCAGAACGATTTTGGAGAAAAGCGACTGAACGATTTATGCGCTAGCGTTGTGGACGAACGGACGGTCAGACAGACGTTTTGCCGACAATCGATATTTCGGTATCAAGGGCCCACAAATCGTGGATTCTGGCTACACCACATGTGTGAGGAATTTTTTAGCAACTGGATTGATCCACATTTTCCAGAGCACGATTGCAATACTTCTTATGTTAGTAAGTACGAGAAAGTAAAAATGATTGCTGCTTTGAGTATTCCTCGGAGACTCACCGTGAACGTGATACGTCGGAGTCTTAAAGATGTGTCTTGAAGGCGGTGTTCTGACGATGACCCAATTTACACACTTCTTATCGATCCATTGTTTATCGAGTATTCTTGTTCGGTGAACAAAAGATGCATATATGGCCAGGTACTGCAATCTTCATTTATTAAAGGCCAGGCGATATGCCGACGCATCAGACATCTGGCTACTTTGATCTGGGGATGGCTAAGTGCACGTAGTAAAGCGTCGAACACACGACGGGGAGGATCAGGTACTGATAAAAAAGTGTGGTCATTGGATTCGTCGCAGAACCCACAAGTCTGCACAAACAAAATGTAAGTATGTTTAATGTATGTATATTTGGGGTGAGAAAAGATTAATTATTAAAAAATTTAAAAATATCATATTATCTCTGATGATAGCTTCGAGCTACTGCCGGCTCTGGGTCCCTGGGACTAACATTCGTGGGATGGCCAGAAGTTGACAAGGTGACATTAGCTCGATTTCTGAGCAGGTTTGGGACATTGGTAGAACAGATTCATTACATTTCTTGTTGCATCCACTTCGCTTGTTGGTTTTAAGTGAAGATTCGCAGGACGAAAGTTCGAGTTCACAGATCACATTTAACCCTTGGGTTGTTTCCTGCCATCCGTTAATGCGACCCACAGTGGCCTCGGGATATCCCCCCGCTTTATCCATTATGATAAAGCGGTTCTAAAAATTTCCCAAGATGATAAATGCCGCACTTGCCAGGAGCAAGTAGAAACCATTGATCATATTGTCTCAGCTTGTCCAATCCTAGCAAAGACCGAATACTTGAAAAGACACGATAGGGTGTGTAGCTACATCCACTGGCAGATCTGTACCGCCCTCGAAGTTCCAAACACATGCCCCAAGTGGTATGAACACTCACCAAAACCAGTGACGTCTCTTGGATTGTGTACGATATTGTATGCCCAACAAATTCAAAGTGATCGGACGATCGCAAATAAACCGGGTATAGTTATCCGGGATTTGCAGAAAAAATTGTGTTTACTTCGATGTTGCTGTACCTTGCGATCAAAACGTCGTTACCAAGGAGGCAGAAAAAAAGTCTTAAATACAAGAGTTTGGAAATTGAGATCAGCCGAATGTGGGGCGTAAAAGCACAGGTCGTGCCGATAGTTACCGGAGCTCTGGAATTTGTTCCTCAAAATTTGTGTAAGAACTTGTCTAAACTCCCCGGTAATTCAAAAGACTGGGAAGTGCAAGAAATCGCCTTATTTGGAACAGCCCACATTTTGCGCAAAGTATTGTAGAGTCACCGACAGTCCCTAGATCTGCTCCTTAGGTAGCTGGTAGCTGGTCGACTCATAACATCTTTAGTCGTGATGTAGTGGAATAATAATAATAATAATAATAATAATAATAATAATAATAATAATAATAATAATAAAGTTATTCCTGGCGTGCTTCAGGCAACTTACAAACTGAAAGGCAATATATATGAAAGTGTGTATATATGGGTATCTCGACCTTACTCACTCTTTCGATGCTAAGAGCATCTATTAATATTCCATTCTAAGCGAATTTTAAGCATCGACTTTGCGTCGAATAGTGAAGTGAATACCATGCCTGCCGTGATGCTCAAACCTAATACGTGTCCCAAGGATGCCATATTTGTATCTGCTTGATGTGTGTATTTGCTTAATATTGAGGGTCGGATTAAAGTCTAGCGCGCACTGGGACAGTACGACACCAACGGACCAGTGGCGTAGCGTCAGGGGACGTAAAGATGCTGAGCATCCCCACGTAAAATATTAATCAAAGAGCCCTAAATATTGTAGTGGTCCGTTGTATTGTAGTAAGTGATCCGTTTAGCGAAGCACGTTTTGTATTAATTTTAAAAGTGATTTCCTATGATTGAATTCGGTGCGTTGTTACAAGCTGGCCTCTGATTGCTAAAATGATTCTAGCGTCTGCCGCGAGATTGCGACGGGCAACGACGCATGCGCAGACGGAGAGATTCCCCCCTCCCCTCCTCATTCCTCATCGAGAGATTCCCGAATTTCTTACACTAGCGTACGACTGAGCTAAGAGGCATAAGAGCAAGTTGTTCGCTTGGGTACGAGAGCCCAGCACACTTGATGTTGTCAGTGAAATATATTTCTTTCTCACTCGTGATTCTGTGCTTAGTCATTGGCACAAACAGTAGAAACAGTGCTTGCTTATTAACTCTTAATTAATATCTAAGAAGTTGAATTTTTACTTAAATGTATTAAATATTATTTTGGTTTGAAATGTATAAATTCATAAGTGATCTCAATGCCCATCGTGCGTGAGAATTAAAGCTGAGCCATTGCATAATTTGCTTTCAAGAAGTCTCCTGACATAAATCTGTTGAAGTATTGAAACATTTGTTTTGATAACATAAATTGTAGAGAACATTAAATATCATGATGTGTTCAGTTCGCGTTATTGTTGAGCGTCCCCAAACACACGAGTCATGCATCGGACTGCTATACCCAAGTTCGCGGGTTCAAACCCGATCGAAGCCGTGGAGTTTTAGGGGCGAAAAAATTCTTCGTACGCCTTCCTTCGGAGGGGAAGTAAATCCGGCTGTCCCATGTTAGTAGATTTACTTGCATGTAAAAGATCCTCAAGCCTAAATGAAGCCTCGGAGCTAAATTCAAATCGCCGGTTTTGTCTCCTCAGTAATACCTTCTTTCCGCTAGTTGGTGAAAGGAGTGTAGCAAAATTTGTTTGGTCAGACGGAAGAGCAGGTCTCATGGCCTGAGTCTCGCCACGTAAAAATAAGGCAATTCAATTCAATTCAATACCCCACTGGGACAGACGGGAATTTTAAAACTTCATTCCATAGTTTGCCGTTAGGATGCGTGCACTAGGCCCTCACGGTCGGGAGGGGACGGGCGCTCCTTCCTACGGTTGCAAACGTCCGAGGGAAATGCCTTCCGGGCATTCCGACGTGCGAGTGACGTCGGGACAGTCTTTCCGCCCTACAGTTGTGAGGTTAAGTGAGGCGTGTGGAGCGAACATGAATGCGGCCGATTTAATTCCGTTGATGAAGAATTATCTCTACTTCTACAACGTGATATTACGTTTTATATATTTGTGTAATTTTGATGTTTAGCTAAACTATGAATATTAATCTGTAACATTTGCCAAGTTTAAGTTACTAGATTTTTATAAGAAATTGCGCAGTGTTAATTTAACCTTGAACATTTGTACATGGTGAATAAATAACGTCGAATTTCGGAATGATACGTTTGTTCGTTTATCAATGTAAGTTATTCACTTATGTCCGCTTGGCGTAAATTATTGTGTCTTCTGTGCCGATTATTTTCTGAAATTTTTAAACAATGTAATGCAATTGTATTTCCGTCGCGTAGTTCAAATTAATTATAATATTTACCAAAATATGTATTTGTATTGAAAGTCTTGAATTGGAAAGAATTGATTACGTATGTATTTATTGTAAATTACTTTTTATACACGAGATGATTAGATAAATATATATGCAAATGTACAAAGTGTTTATTAGATTCTGCAATCCATGGAACTGCTTTCCCGTGCTCCAGCGCAATACAAGGACCGTTGTTATGATCGACTTTTTTTAAAAATTAAAGCGATGAAAAATAAATCTGTGGACTTTATTAGTATGCAATGCGTTCTTTGGGTTTGTATGAGTTCTCTCGACATATTCCATCAATTCTATTGGATCTATTGGAACTTTAGTTGAACTCATATCTATCAGAGTTGTGGTATTTTAGAAGTACATTTCCTGGAGAACTGTGTTCGCATCCCTCTCGAGTGTCTTTGAACCTCAAGTTCCACTTCTGTGGTGCTGGTGATGCATTTTCCTCTCCTGTTCCCTTTAAGCAGCCAAACTGATCATAAGAAAATATGATGGGGCTTGGAAGGAATTGGGTGAGACATTTTGCCACCTCATATGTGAACTGCATCCCACGTTCCCTGTACTAAGTATACAAGAAAACTTCTTTTTCGTACTGAGCTAGACGTTCCTCAGCCAAACTTTTCCGTGTTGATGTGTTGGTAATCCGTCAGTGGACCCATCTGCAACACACGTTGTGGAAACCCAATGAACCAATCAGGGCTTTTCGACTCTCATATAAATTGGTGGAGACGCTTACAATTGCTCGCTCTACCCTCGCACCTTCTTGCAAGAACTACAAGTCAGACGGTTGTCAACATTTTTCGAACTTAACGTGGGCCAAGCGTGTGTTGGCGGAAAACACATAGGTCGGGAAAGGCCGCGTTCATTATTACTTTTTGTTCAGCCATTGTTTTTCAATAATATTACCCTTATAAACGTCTTGTAATATTTGCTGAGAAAACGTTGCTGTATAGGAAGCTAATATCATTATAAAAGTACTGGACGAGAATCTCTGTATTCCAGATATTCTCTGATTTGCTGCCCTGAAACTGAAATACGAACCATTGTACCTCGCAAGAACGACGAAGTACATGCTGGTTTCCTGTATGTTTTAAATATGTACATTATGAAACGATGATGTAATGATGGGTATTGATACACGAGTGTGATATTACGATACGAGCAAGGAACGTGCGAATATCGTAAACTTCACACGAGTGTATTAATAATCATTACATCGAGTTTCATACGGTACTTTTTCTACGACTTGTGGTAATTTTTATAAGTTCAACTTTTACATTGCATCATTTCATGGCAATTGCCATGCAAGATTGAGCCAAGGGCACCTAGCTGATAGCTCCCTACCCACTGCAGGTGGCATTGTTTTACCAGACTGCCTGCGAGAGAGTACAGAAGTTGCTGCAATAATTTCGACGTCACCATCTTTGCTTTTTCTCTTATTTCTGGAGGTATCAAGTCCACCTTTGATTCACTAGACTTACTTTGGAGAGCCACACGGCAGCAAAATATAACCAAAAATGACTTGCATTCAGATCTTAATCTTAGTATAATGTTCTCTCCAATAACTACTATTGCGCTAGGCAAATAGGACCAAAATGAAATTACGATTCAATTTATTTTAAATAAAATTTCAGGTTAAAAATTACTAATAATACAAGAAATTAAAACTGAGAAGCAGAATATAATATTAAATACAATTTTAATGTACACAATCGAACAAAACATTTACCATGAAGATTCTCAGTGATTAATGAAGTGTCAATACTTGGTTTGTAAGCTTCTCTGTGATTGGTCAAGAACCTGTATCATATTGAAAACTGTACCGAAATCAGTATCATTATGCAAAGGGTTGCAGCCATTTATGACAGAATTATACAACGGGAGTGGAAAAAATTATTAAATATATAAGCATTTTCAGTACATTATATTTCTCCGAAATATCACGGGACTAGTTTTAAAAAAATCAAGCCGAAAAAATTAAACACTTGATCCCCATATTTTTCACAATGCATTAACTTTTTAGCGTGGCATGTTGGCTAACTAAGGCAATTTTCATGGAGGCTTGAAAGATACTACTGGAGCTATTCTGCCCCTGGATACCATTGTGTCCAACTCCATCCAGTCGTGCAAGTTCCCTAGCAGAAATACGTATGTGTACTGTGCTTAGCTCCGCGACACGATTCGCGTTATTGCAATTGGAGGCTACCACTGCGCGGAAGATAATCGATGGAAAATTTTGCACCCTTAAAATTAATCTCTTAACGATTTTGGATCTTACGTAAGCACATGCGAAAACACACCGGGGAGACACGCCTGGAAGAGCACGCTCTGCATCTACGCAACGACGCAAAACTGCAATTTAAAGAGGCATATGGTACTCACACAAGCAAGTCTTAATTTCAACCTATGTAATGGCCAATGAGGTGTTCCTTGCGCGGATGCTAGTGTCTAATCCAAAGAGCGCGCAATGTGACTTTGCCCTTGGTTGCGCAGGGCGCGGGACGGCGACGGTGGCGCCGCGAAGCGGCCAATTCCAGTGCAGCCACTGCAGCTACGCCACCAGCAACTCCTCTCATTGGACCAGACACCAGCACGTGCATACCGGCGAGAGGCCCTACAACTGCACTTTCTGCGAGTTTTCTACGTTCCGGCTCGAAAGATTAAAGGGGCATATGTGTACGCACACAGGCGAGAAGCCGTATAAAAGTGCCGTCTCCCCGAATGCCACGACGCAACACGGCACCTTAAATGTGCCCATTCGGAAACACACTGGAGAGAAGCCTTACAAGTGCACTTTCTGCTCCTATTCGACGACGAAGAATTTCAACTTAAAAGTGCACATGCGTACACACACCGGCGAGAAGCCTTTCAAGTGCACTTTCTGCCCCTATGCGACGGCTCAATCTTGCAACTTAAATGCGCACATGCGGAAACATGCCGGGTGAAGCTGTACAAATGCATTGTCTGCCCCTACGCAAAAACTGGAAGCAATTTAAATAGGCACGTGAGTAATCGGTGAAGCATCTTGTGTGTTCGCAGTACAGGATTCGTTATGAACAGAAGAAAGATGTAAATAAGCGTATTAGCCAGATCCACAGTAGACTCTATAACAGACAAATAACTTTAATTTAATGTACATGATTGGTAAAGTAGTAACAATGTAATGACGATTGAATAAATGTATTTTACATTGAGAATTTTCCTTCTTTATTTGTTTTGCAATCCACATGCGATGTTCGCTGGTCACCTTACTTTGTGATGTTGCTAGTCCATTACTGAAGCTTTGTATGTATGTGCCCAGACGTTTGACCGACTACGTAAACAAAATACGCCAAGGCGGGCAGCTCTAGAGTTTCCTTCTGAAAAATTTGGGCGGATGCCGGAAAATGTGCCGTGCTTATTGAGGCTCAACCATTCCGAATATCCACGTAGTTTATTACACAAAATATGCTTAGAATTGTCTGAAGAGCTTATTTTCGAAATTTCGACGTTTCCTCCCCGGACTTTGTTATATATATAACAAAATTGATAAAAAAACTGAAAAAATTTGAACCCGAATTCTGATTGTTCATGGACTTATCAAATGTGTGAAAGGGAAGAATAGTGGAGGCCTTTTGCCCATTGCGCATGCGGCGACTCACACATACATGAATAAATGACATACACATAAACAGTACGTTCAAGTTTATTTACAAAAAGGTACAACATTTACTCTACTCCCGTACATACGTTCTGGTATTTCCCGCTCGCCAGCCACGATCGTATACCGCTTTGAAAACACCACATTTACAAGACAGACCCCACCTCTCGAGTGCACTCTACCACGCCATTCATGTGACTTTCGACAACCGTGCAACGCACGAACACTCACCAGCCTGGGCGTAAGTTTTGCTCAAAGCGCGAGGTCTTCAGAATCAAAACTAGTCAGCGATTCGGCCTATTTTATACCAGCCGGCCGGCTTACTTCCACCTGGTCACCGTTGAACGTGGGAGGGAGTGTGCAGACTCCCACATGGCACCACTCTGCTGGTGGGAGTGAGTCGACGGTCACTTGGTTCTAACGCGATCTGCACCCTCGACGCCGTGGCGACACAAAGCTATAACTCAGCGCAAAACTATGTGAGCCTAGCTCGCGTCTGTCCGGAGTGCACCAGCCGCATGGCAGCCAACGTGACGCTAGAGTAGGAAATACTAGGACATACGGGTCATCTCGGCTCATAATCCTAATCCTTTACCTACACCACACAAATTTACGTTAATACGAATGCGAGGGTTAAAGTGACGCCGGTATCTTAAACTCAGATGATGCCAAATGTTTTTCCATCCCTGAGACTGAGACCGCAAGCATTTTAAGCCCAATTTTCCCTCAGTCCAAAAACGTACACCCCGCTGCTGTCCTCTGAATGGGTCTTCACTGACACGTAAACCTTCTGTCAAATGGTGCCCAAGAGGGTTTCTCGGCTCGAGAGAAAAGTTCTGCGTATTGAAGTTCGGCCAACGTGCAGGACTGAATTCAAACCTGACCAATAAGGTTTTTCTTTGCGCGGATGCTAGTATCTAATCCAAAGAGCGCGCAATGAGACTTTGCCATTGGGTGCGCCAAGGAGGTTATAATACATGGAGGCGACATCGGCTCCCAAAAGTGAAGCCAATCGCTGGTGTGTCCGCCATGTTTTGTAGCCCAAAACATTGGAGTGCGTCTAGCTACATTCTTTTTGCTTATTGCTTTGCGTTCCTCTGTTGTGAGGTATTTATTTTTATTCTTGGGAGAAAACATTTAATGGACATTTTTTCTCAGTGAAATAAATTGTTTGGAGGTTAATTTCATATAAACAGCGGCAATATTTTGAAGGTTTTGAAAATGCCTAAAAAAATTTCTAAGTCATATTTACGGTTATATTTTCACATTTTTAGGTCATAAATGCTTACAATTTCCGACATTTTTAGGTCATAAACATCTGGGCCCTACTCATACACGTTGCATGCTCAGTTGACTCTGCAGTCACCACCAATGCTTGACAAAATTTGAAAATTAAATACTGCAGTATTATTAAAAATCAATGTTAATAAAAATCAATAATTTCACACTGTAACTATTTTGTTGATTAGCGACTTGATTTTGCTTTTTCTTTCTGTAAGTCTGTCATCAGTTGTATTGAAAACATTAATTATACCAACTAAAATAAGTTCTAATTAAATGTGAAGATTTTGATCTACTCTGACAAGTATAAATACAAGCTAGTTGTGCTACAACAGAATTTATGTTCTCGCGTTATTTCTAAATTGGCAATTTTTAAAATATATACAAAAAGCGAGCTGGAAAGGAGACTAGCATTATTTTTGTTTGCTTTTTGTTCTAGTTTTTTCCAGTCTTTTCATAAACATGAAAATTTTAAGAAAAATGTGCAGTAATTTTTGTGAAAAAATTGTTTAAAAATACTGTTTATTTCATGCAAAATTTTGCAGACTACTCATATTTTCATAAAATTGTACATGACCTTATTTCAAGATCTGTCCTTTAAATATCATATTTCATTAAAAAACAAACAAACAAAAAAACTATCTTCAATATTGGAAATGTAGGAAGACCAGAAACAATTCGGATCTAATGAAATTTTCAAAAAATCAGGGATTTCAACAAAAATGAGACCTGCACTGTTCTTTCAAGCATCCTTTATACTATCCAAGGAAGTCATTTACTATAAATAAGAACAAGATATACCCACTTTTTTACCTGGCTTGGCAATGAGAGTTTTTGTGTTAAAACTGTTTACATTCTAGCCCCTACAATGTAAAATTATTTTGCGTTATTTAATAGTAATGTCACAATTGTAAACATTAAAACAAGTAAAATTGTACATCTGAAAAAATATTTTGTATTATCTGATTACCTTTTACAAAAAAGGTTCATTACAAAAAAAATTAAATGTGTTCCCTCTTTGAATTCCTTGAGTTCCTGTAAGAAAGGTTATATTAATTATACATATTTCTTTTTCTGAATACAATATTGAATTTGCATTAGAAAAATATTTGTTTTGAAAACATGTTCAAATTAATTTGGCTTCAGGAAAACTAAATTTGAGCATATTTTAAATGTTGTTTTGTCCATAGATTTCTCCTCAGTTCCATTATTAAAGCCTTAAATACTTCTGTGCAAGGCAATTGGAATGTAAATTTATTATTGGGTTTGTTCAGGCAATTTGTTACCATTTCGATCCAGAATTTTTAAATATTCAGGCTCCATCCAAATTCACAATTTTCATTACTTTATGTCAAATTTGGAACACGATTAGCAGTTTTCACATCAATTTATGTGACATTAGTTTCAACTCCTTGCTTGTTGAACCTTCTAAAAGCTGTTGTACTCAGACTGTGTTACCCCCCCTTTTTTTTAAGATGTACATAAATTAAATTCTTATCAGCTTTAGACAATTAATGTAACCATTTTCAAAAATATTTCTTCTGACAATGAATTTTGGGGAGGTTTAATATATTTTCCAGGTCAGTTTTGCTTCATTATCTGAGTATTTCTGTCTGTTAATTGCAAATAATTATATATAAAACATCTTTCTTACGGAAATATTAAAATATGAATAAATAAAATACATGGGTGGAATGGTAGACTTCAGGCTTTTTGGGCTAATTGCAAAGCGGGTAGCCTAACCGAGCTTGCAAGGGGCTGGCTTCATTTTCCGCAATGGGAAAGGTCGGCCATGCCGCCTCCATGTATTATAACCTCCTTGGGGTGCGCAGAGGGTATGTGTCGGCGTGTTCTGGGCGGAGCGGGACGCCGACGGTGGCGCCACGCGTCGGCCGCTTCCAGAGCGACATCAATGGCTACGCCGTGATCAATACACATGGTTGAGCTTTGCGCTTCGTTTCAGACTTGACCCAATAAGCTTCAGGAACCAGTGTGCGTCCCAATATTATAAGGAATTTCATATACAGCCATATATCAAACTTTTGACTGTGTTACAGACATTGAAAGATACATAAAGCTTTAAAAAAAAACGTATGCATCTTCTATTTCAAGTTCACCTTCATGGTGTTATTTTTCGTTGAAAATTGTCACTTTAAGTGGCCTAGCGTAGGTGTCAGCCGCCCGGGACGAAGAAAAATTTCACCGTCCCTTTTTCAATTTAAAAGACTAAAGTAATTCTAAAGAACTTTTCGAGAATAACACTCATTATTGTCTATTAAGCTGGTAACAAATTAAAAAATCATGTATACGTATATGATTTGCAGTATAAGAATCACATTTATGGATTCGTAAACGAAAGTAGCGTAGAACATTCCAAAATAATTACTAATAAACTAAAAAAATAACCTACTCTACTGAAATTTACTAACCCTGATTTTTTTTATTTAAAAAAATTAAACCTCGAACAATGTAGAAAATAGTGAAACGCACTCGAAGTTACATAAATAAAATATTTAATACTCACATAGTCCAATGTAGACTTACTATATGAACAATACAATTTTTCTGCCAAGTTCAATTTAACAATCACTGCACGTGCTTATGAGCACTAAAATCACAATTTGGAAAGCGCATAAATACATACGATTAAGTTCATGTAGATTGGACATCTGACGATCCTCTGATGAATCTTCCTTTGAATTGTCCACAGCTTCACTCACGGACTTCTCTGAAGGGACTTATTCGTCCTGTAATCTAATTTGCGTGTGTTAGTATACAAATATTGACTGAGAACTATTCTGTATTAAAATAGAAGTCGTTCACGCTGAATATTAGACAAAACAATCCTAGCACAAAATAAAATACAGGGAATCTCTACAAGTCAGTACAGACTGTGTTGCTAGTCGCTACAATGAGCAAGATGTCATTATCATATAATAATTTTAAGAAGTCACAGAAAAAGTAATGATAGTTTCCGTGCTCATTTCAATCGGTCCGACTCGTAGGTGTGACAAAAACATGAAATGGTTCAAATTTTTACAAGATATTATTTCTATGGTTACGGTGTAAAAGTTCTTAAGTCAAAAATCTTAGTTTGGAGAAAACAAGGGTTAGACTATTGAATCACCTATGTTTCCCAACGCTTTTTTGTCGTAAGGAAGCAACATTTGAATTCGATTGTTTTACTAAAATAAAATATAGCTACTTAATTTGTAGTTTCAGTACTTAACTCAATTTCGCCAAAAATTGACTTAAGAACTTTTACCCTGTGACCACAGATTTATTGTGAAAGTTTGCCGCCCGGGGCCGCCCCCCTTACCACCCCCGACTACGCTTCGCCATTGATTTTAAGTCACTTTCAACATGTTTCTCAACACTTCTCGCGTTCTATACAACACGGCGCCCAGCGTGTGGTCTGGCTTTTCGAACAAAGTGCATGTGCTGTGGTCACGTGGTTCGTGACGCAAACTGGTGGTTCAATCGTCATCATGGACTTCGCCTTCCCCGACTCCATTGATTGGAACAAACACCAGCACGTGCCCGCTGGGGAGAAGCCTTACAACTGTATTGTTTCCCGTACGCTACGACATATTCGTGGGACCCAAATCTTCACATGGCGATACACACATGGGATCTGTATCTTAAAAATGCATTTGCGTACTTACGCTGGCGAGAAACCATTTGTATGCTTACAGTATGGGATTCGTGATGGACACGAGAAAGATTTAAAGAATAATTGTAGCCAGATCCACAGTGGGTTGTATAGTCAATGAATAAGCATTCATTTGTTTCACTCCAATCTTTACGCATTTCGGAATGGTGTAATAGAGGCAAAAATTAAGAAAATAAGAATAAGAATGAGATAAAATATATGAGAATAAATATGAGAGAATAAATAAATGAGAATAAGATTTTTTTTATTCTGAGCCTCAAGAAAATGTGCGCAGATAAATCTCTTTCTCCACACGTCATATACAATTTTTACTGTTTTTTTTTTTTGACAAATAAATAAGTCTTATACGAAAAGCAATATTTTCGTAACCATAATCAACTTGACATAAGTCATTTTAAGAAATATTTGCTATCCTTTTGCGGTGGTTTCAAAGTTTATGGGATGGTACATGAATTTTCGACAAGGCAAATGTTTCGAAGAAATACGCCGTTCAATTTATTTATTTATTTAAAATGAGAATGGTGCAGGTTCGTTGAGATCTCTGAAAATTGCAATAGTTCAGTAATTTTTCAGCGTCTTCCTACAACTATAATATTGAAGATAGTGATTTTTTCCTCAGTGAAATCTATTCCTTAAATACTTGTACAAATATATTCATGTTCAATTTTTCGAAAATATGAGTACACTTTCTGTAATTGTGCGCGAAATATTGGCAATTAAATTTGTTTTTCCTTAAACGTGAGTCCACATTTTTGCTTTAAATTTTCTCCTTGTATGTAATAAGGGCCGGTAAAAATATGGTGCTGGTCCCATATTTGACAAACTTCCGTTTTTTTCTAAAATTGCAAAAAGTTAACATTTTAAAACTACAAAATTGAAAATAGTTTTGCGTCAGACAAAGTCTGTTGTAAAAAGTCAGGTCTTTAAAAACGTTACGTACAGTTTTTTGAAAAAAAACAAACAATAGTTTTCGCTTTATTTGTACGTAAAATGTATGCAATTTTTCAAAAATAATTTTCTCGAAAACCGCGTCGACTTTTTCTTACAATTTTTTACGGGTAGAGGAAGGGTCGCTTAAATGAATGGAACTGGCCTCATTTTCGTTGAACTCTTTGAATTATCGAAAATTGAAAATTTAGAAATAATGCGAGAAAGTATGTATCTCTTCCTGAGACCCAGTTTTGGTAAGACTTATGTAGTAAATACCATCTTTATGTAATATTTTGTTTATGTAATATTAGTAAATAGACGTAATGTATCACAAAACTAAAAAAATATTTATTTTATATTTCTTTACAATTTTGAATAACTTTGTTATTTTAGTAAAAAATGAAAATGTTTTCTATACGATCTGTGTTGTAAAAGCAGTTCCTGTTCTCAGGTCAGATCGTGTAATGATCTGAGTTGTCCGAGTGACGCCGCGGCGAAGGCTGAGGTGCGAACGTTTCTAGCGCCATATCGCGGCTAGCCCTGAAGAAGACCGCGATATGGCGGTCGAAACGTTGGCACCTCAGCCTTTGACCCGGACAGCCCAGATCATGGCTCTGGCCGCGGAAGCCTACGGGATCGCGTCATGTTCTTGTCGGCGGTCACGCGCGCTCGAAGGAGAGTTAATTATTTGTAGTTACAAGTCGGGGCATATTTGTACATCTGCATTCGAAAGAGGATAGTTTCAGCTATGAATGGAATTAGAAACATCGCGGAATAATCTATGTGAACTTACGAGTAATTAAAATTGTTTTAATTTTATGCGTTTGAATGTTTCATCTTCTGTCGGTATCAAGGATTATTGTGTTTTATAACATTAGAAAATACTCTACAAATCTCCTGGAAGAGAAATCACACTGCCAGCGTTCTCTGCGTCTCAGTTCAGCGTCTACTTCGTACGGACAACACAAACAAAAACCACCTTTCCAGAGGCGTATCTACGGTACGGCAGACATGGCACGTGCCATGGGCGCCACTCACAAGGGGCGCTATTTAGAGTATATCCGCTAAAAGAAATAAGAACAACCCTTACTTGAAGTATCCTGACAGGGGCGCAAATTCTATGCTTGTCATGAGCGCCTGAATATCTAGATACGCCTCTGCACCTTTCTGTGACACTTGTGCACCACCGTGCGGTGGCACGTGGGGGTCAGCACTTGCGACCTCCCTCCCTGCCTCAGCGGGCACAGCGCAGAAAGTGCACGATTCAACGTCCATTAGACAAGACCAATGGCTTGGAAATAAAATGTTTGTACAGTGCGTGAAATATGCACAGAGGTGCCCTTGCGGGGAAAAAAATCATAATTGAGGAATGATTTTGTGTCACTATGTTCTTGCGTGGAGATCGACCATCCATGAAGAAAAATTTGGTCAATAACTGAGAGCATGGTGGGAACAAGGGGTCCATACTATTATACCTCTCTTTTCCTCAGAACGCTTCTACAATACTATTACGGTAATTAGGATCAAATGATTCCTCATCTGAATCATCCAACATCCATTAGGTACTTTCACTTTTAGAGAATTTTGAACGTAAGACTATTGAATAGAATTTCCCATAGGTTCACACTACGCTAACACAATCGTAGTCATATCGAAAAAAACGCCTAATTGTCCACATTGCAGTATTGCGAGGATATCGTACTAGAACTGATTCGCAACTCAGCGAACTCGTCAAACGTCAACTCTTACTCGCAATGACTGAGTAACCATGACGCCTTAATTTAAACCCAGATGAATTCGCGATTACAGAAGCATTTTCTCCTCATTGTAAATTGGGTAAACCGTGAGAGCCAACTGCTCTGTTAAAGTAGTTTAGGGTATAACGAAAAGTCAACAATACCTCCTAAATGAATTCTTGATCGAGGTTTGAAAGAATCATTCAAATTACCCTCTTGGTTGAATTTGTTTACGTACCCAAACTTGACTTTTCGTGGTTGCCAGCCGACTACATTTTTCAACGTACTCGCGTTGCAAGAACTTGAAACTTCACATGAAGGTTCGATACCTCCTTGTGTCGAATGTGATGACAAACATCGATAAAAGAAAAATTTCATTAGTAAATTAAGAAAATAGCTCATTACGTCAAGAACTAAAATGTCTAGAAATGAATTTGAAGCCTTTTGGAGAAAAGCTTCAGGAGAAAAAGATGATTTTGAGTCAATTGAAGTCGAAAACGATCTCCTTGAGTTCTGTTCTGTGTATTATTTGATGGATTGTGCATTATTATTAAAGTTACTTTCTGAGATACAGTCCATCAAATTTTAATTACGTTCACTAAATCTCTCCAACTTAGACATCGAAATAGTGAACAAATGACAAGAGAACTTTCACTCTATTTATTTTGTGATATTATTAAAATTTTGTATTTTTAATATAATACCGGTTAACAATAGCAAGCAATAAAACCTCTGGATCCTATTACCTTTCATTTAAACAAAAAATCACAAAATTTGTTCGATTAGAAAGCACAAACTTTTAGTTATAAATATTTTTGTAATTTTCGCAATATAAGAGGTCTTAATGAAATACATTTTATTTTTACTATCTACCTGCGATTAAAACTGGTCGCCATACGTGGTTAAGTGGCTAGTGTTGTATTGAATCTTCGTCCAGCCGTTGGAAGATAACTGACCGACCACTTAAATAAAATTGCCAATAGGGTTCAATTCTAAATGGTCGTTCATTTTGATAATTTGCGGCGGGTGCCAGAGCAGTGCCTGAAATTATGTTCCACAAATCACGAGCGATTCTTATGTCTCATTCTATTTCATTGTTTGTTCCCAAACAACCCATTCAAGACGGATTTGCAATTTCATAATGCCAATTCTAACTAAAAATACTATTCTTAAACAGCAAACTACACTCATACCACACAAAATTTACGACAACAAAAATAAGACTAACGTCATGTTTTAATAACGCTTTAAACACAGATATTGACAAATGTTTTTCGAGCGATGCATTTAGAGCCCAATATTTCTTCGACGGATCCATAAACGTACATCCAGCTAGTCTGAATGTTGCTTATTCTGACGTGGAAACTAAATTCAACTGGTGCCCAATGGATTTTTCTCTGCTATACTAAACTTAAACCTAGATCTCTCTATCGACTTTACTAAAGCACAGGCTCGAATTCCAATCCATCTAATGGCCAGCGAGGTTTTCCTCGCATGGAGGCTTATACCTAATCCAGAGAGCGCGCAATGAGACTTTGCCCTTGGGTGCGCAGGGGGTGCACGGCGCGGGACGGCGACGGTGGCGCCTCGGGGCGGCCGCTTCCAGTGCCACCACTGCAGCTACTCCACCAACGACTCTTCTCATTGGACCAACCACCAGCTGGTGCACACGGGCGAGAAGCCGTACAAGTGCAATATCTGCCCGTACTCTACGACTCGTTCATGGAACTTAAGTGTGCACAAGCGTACTCACACCGGGGAGAAGCCATATGCGTGTCCACAGTGTGGAAATCGATATGGATACAAGAAAGATTTAAAGAAACATGTTATCCAGATCCACTGTGGATTTTAAAATCAAAAAATAACTTTCATTTAATTCAGCCAAACTTTATACTGTTTTTTTATTTTTTTTATTTTTATTTTTTTCCATTTGTTGCGTCAACATTTGACCCAACGCGTCCCTAAGCCCCTTTCGGGGCGTTGAGCGCTTTTGCGCTTTTTTCGGAGTAATTCTCCATTAATTACTGCGCACACTACTGGGAGTAATCCTCCATTATTATACTTGTCAGTCACTCGTTAGTTGTCTAGAGGACCGCCAGGTAGCATCTCCGCGTACGCGCCTCACACCGCGCGCCCCCTGCGTCACTGCCCAACGGCCAGAATGGGGAAGGAATGAGGAAGTGGATAGGTTTTAGGGCACTTCACAAGGGTTGGACTAGCCCTTGTGAAGCAGGTAAACTCGTTTTGTTGGAACAAATTTCACATGAGATCAACGGGAATCGAACCTGGATTTCCTTGGTGAAAGGCGAGCGAGCCACGAGGCACCTAATAATGGTTGTAATGATCATTAAATTTTTGTGATTTCAGCCGAAATTTGTTGGTAATTATCCTTAATATTCTGATTGTGATTACCTGGGCATTGGTAAAGCGAGAAACATTACCAGTGCACGATCTGCGCCTACGCTACAACCCAGCTTGGCAACGTAAATAAGCACATGCGAAATCAAACCGGGGAAAATTTTTAAAAGTGCACTTTCTGCCCCTCGGTTTCAACTGATCGAAGAAAATTAAATACGCCCATGCGGAAACACAAAGGGTAGAAGCCATTTGTGTGTTCACATTCGTTTTGAATACAAGAACGATTTAAAGAACCATATTAGCCAGATTGACAGAAAGTTGTTAAATCAGTAAATGGCATTAATTTACTTTTAAGCCACTTTACGCAGCTTGTTTTGATGTAATGATTATGAAGTAAATGAATTTTAAATTGTGAATTGTTTTTTATTTTTGGAATTTACGTGGGATTACCTCTGGGGGCCTTACCTTCTGAATCTGCAAGTCCTGTGTTAAAACTTGCATTGTTTGTGTCCAGTAGTTGGAGGATTGTTTGACTATTGAAATAAAATTTGCAACTCGGAACAGCTCTCAATCGCCGTTTTTTCGGACAATTTTGCCCGGTGCCTGATCAGTGTTTGAAATTACTTTCAAGGGAAGTTATCCCATCCCAACCTGTTTCAATCCTTGTTTGTTTCCAAACCAGTCCATTGTAAAAGGAACTGCAATTAGAAATTGCAATACTAACTACAAAAAATGTGCCAAATTACACTTATAACACAAACTACACGTATACCTCACAAAATTTACAAAAAATGAGACTATGATAATATATTAATGTAACACCTCAGTCTAAAACCATGTGATACCAAAAGATTTTCAATCCCTGAAAGTTAACACCTTCAGCATTTAGAACCCAGTTTTGCGTAGACATAAACCTAGCTGGTTTTCTCTGAATATGGCTTGCTGTGTGACGTAAACCTAAAATCACCTGGTGCCCAATGTTTTTTTTTCTCTGCTGGAAATGCTAAACTTAAAACTAAGCTCTGCCCTGTTTACATTGGCTAAAGCACAGGCCTCACTTCAAACGTAGCTAATGGCTACGGTCTGTGATGCTGAGGTCTGTGCGTGGAGGCTTATACCCAGTCGCGGCTCGTGGTTTTATAAATAGGGAAGGCTGCAAATGCGCTGCATTACATTACATTATAGTGCGTGTATTGTACTTCTATTAATAATAAGTCTGATACAGTCTCAAAGGAGTAGCGCTCCTACCGCATATTGGCTAAACTAGTTGAAGCGCATTGCTAGTCGCTGAACTACATTGTAATGCTATCTGGTGAGCACGCCCTACTTCAGACCCTAGACCCCCATCCTTGAAGGCTGCCCGGCTGCAGCCTTCGTCCGCCGGTAAGCCTGTGCAGTGAATGCATGACGTCATGCCTCCTCGTTTTACACAGCGGAATGTATGGCGGAATGAAGTGGGAGCGTAACGCTTCTCTCTTCCCTGTCAACAGCTTCAAATGCGTTACGGACGGCCGTTAACGAACCGACTAAGAAAAAGTTAGATATGATTGTTACATAATACAACTCAGAAATCCATTATTAATAAATAAATAAACGTATAAACATATTTTTAAATTTATTTTAGGGGGCGATTTCTCTAGAAGAGGCTCCGCCTTACAGCCTTTAATGACGAGCCGCGCCTGCTGTATACCTAATGCAAAGAGCGCGCAGTGAGACTTTTCCCTTGGGTGCGCAGGGGGAGCACGGCGCGGGACGGCGACGGTGGCGCGGCGAAGCGGCCGCTTCCAGTGCCGCCATTGCGGCTACGCTAGCAACGACTCCTCTAATTGGGCCAGACACCGGCTCTTGCACACGGGAGAGAAGCCTTACAAGTGCACTGTTTGTCCGTACGCTACGACGCATTCATCGAATTTAAATTCGCACATGCGTATTCACACAGGGGAGAAACCATTTGTGTTCGCAGTGTGGGATTCGTTATGGCCACAAGAATAATTTAAACAGGCATATTAGCCATATCCACAGTGGAATGTATAATCAATAAATAACATCCATTTAATTCACGACATTTTACGCAGATTGTATGAATGTAATGAAGGTTTAATAAATATATTTTAAATTGTGCAATTTCCTTTTTTCCCAATCCACCTGCAATTACCACCTTCCGAAATTGCTAGTTCTGTACTCAAGATATTTTTTTCATGCCTTAGAAAAATTTTTGAGCCACCACAAATAAAATTTCCCAAGGAGATAGGGGCAGCTATCAGGGTAAACGGGGAGAGATGGCTCAGTGCACCAACTGATGTCACGGCACTGCCTCTGACCGGGAAGTCCTAGGTTCGAGTCCCGGTGCCGGCGGGATTTCCGACAATAGCTTGTCAGCTAGGTCGAATTCAGTCGATGTCTGGAGGAGAATTCTAGCGGCCGGCTGTTCTGGTTAGTAGATTTCCGTGGTTTCTCCTATCAACACAAGGCAAATGCCGGAGCAGTATTCTAACAAACGGGCCAAGAACCGCTCGCGATCTTTCCTTCCTCTTCCTTGTACCATCCTCACCCCTTACACTTACACTAACATGCACTACACTACCACACATGCCGGGAGGCTTCTCAGGAGCTTAGAGCTTGTCCCGGCTGGGGCGGTGCCCCGCTGGTGGGAGATATGTGGTTAGGGAAACCCTGCTAGTCAACGGTAGGTTGGTGCCGGATCTCGCCGTCCAGCGGGGAAAAGATCATCGCCACCTCCCGATGAAAAACATGCATTACACTTTCGGGACTAATGACTTCAGTAGTTGACGCGACCGGAATCACTAACAATCAATCAATATAAGAGTAATTTCGTAGAAGAAAATAACTGATAATTTCGTGCAGATGTCAAGGCAGTAATATTAGATTCCAAGGACTGGGAGGGATTCTACTGTGCCATCATGTTTGAATGCTTGTTTGATCCCAAATAGTCCATTTTAAAAGGTTCTGTGAATACGTAATTGCAGTTATAACCAAAAAATGACATCCCAAGTTCGCAATTTATACCGCAAACAACACCAAAACCACACAAATTTACCACAAAAATGAGATTAGGTTGAGGTTCTATTTTGACGCGTTAATCTAAAACCATATGATACCAAAATTCCTTCCTTCGAAACTGACATCTTAAACATTTTAAACCCAATTTTGTGTCAGTAGAAACCTAAACATATACCCACCTGGTATGCTCTGAACGTGGTTTGCTCTAAGACGTAAACCTAACCTCAACTGGTGCCTGTGTATTTTTCTATGTCGAATTACTAAACCTAAACCCAGTGCTGCCTAATGACTCAGGCTAACGCGCAGATCTCAATTCCAACCTATGTTATGGCCCACGAGGGTTTCCTTGCGCGGATGATGGATTGCAAAGAGCGCGCAAAGAGACTTTGCTTTTTGGTGCGCAGGGGGTACGTTGGCGAGGCCTGCGCTGCGCGGGATGGCGACGGTGGCGCCGCGAGGCGGCCGCTTCCAATGCCACCACTGCGGCTACGCCACCACCAACTCCTATGATTGGACCAGGCACCAGCGCGTGCACACGGGGGAGAAGCCTTACAAGTGTCCGGTCTGCCCCCACGCTACAGCAGATGCGAGCAACTTAAGTGTCCACATGCGAAAACACACCGGCGAGAAGCCCTACAAGTGTACGGTCTGCCCCTACACTTCAAAAGATAGAAGCAATTTAAATAAGCACTTGGCTAAACACACCGGAGCGAAGCCATTTGTGTGTTCACAGTGTGGGATTCGTTTCGGTCTTAAGAGGGATTTAAAGAACCATGTTAACCAGAACCACTGGGTTGTGTAACAATTCATTAATTCATGCCAATCTGTAAGCCGTTCGTAATGATGGTTTATCGATGCCGAGATTTGCGGGTAATTCATATTAAAGATGAGTATGTACAACCGGAATATTGTTTTCGATAATACCGTAATTGTACATTTTCCTGTTGTAAATTTGCAGTACACCTGCGACTTGCAACCGAGTGCCCGGGTATGTGAAATTGCTAGTCCACTACCGTATCTTTGTGTATTTGTGAGAATGCGTTCTAATGAAATTCCCAATCACGGGCCAGGCTGATGGTTATTGTAATTAAATCTGGGGGATGCTGGAACATTTTATTAAACCCCTTTGCACAGTCCACTCGCTGTTTCAACATACCCATTCCGTCTCCAAGGCCATTAAAAAATTGCTCATTCTTAAAGATTGAGTGACTGAGTAATTGCTTGTAAATAATAATGCACTAATGACATAGCACCCTGTGTGTGGCGTCTCTTGTAAGACGAACTCTTCGCGTGAATGCTACGTGTTGGAGTTCGGGTTTGTTGATGGTCGGAGGGGTGGGGTGGGGCGTCGGGCATTTAGGGCAGAGTGAAGACGGCTGTGGCTGGGAAGCTGGCTTCGGCTGTACGGAAGGAGTTGAGAGACAGGCTGCGTCTTCAGGGTTCACATAGCAGAGTCCTCTATAGAAGGGTGACCCTCGTAGCTTTTCCATGTTCAGAAGACGAAAGTCCTTTCGCCTCGACTAAGCATCTTGTATGAACTGTAATGGAGGTGTTGGTGACTGGCGTGACGTGCCTCGGTGAAGGAAATCCTCCAAGAAATCGCCGCGGAAAGTGGCCGTCTGCTCCTGGTTCACATGGCGGTTATTTACCCATCTGATTCTAAAGACATTTGCGTACACAAATCTTAAAACCAAAGCAGAGATATACACAAAGAATTTAACACAAAGTGTACATCTGGGGTCGGAAGGAGTGAATGGCAACTTCCTTGTTTGTTTCTGACGTGTAAAAGCGTTGCACACACGCGATGATCAGATACAAGGTCGTTTTATAATATCTCTCGATAATAAAAGTCCGTATTTTCGTGAGCAAGCATTGCAAGTCAACTGTTTCGTTTAAGTACTTTAGTCATTGATGAAACACCAACAATCCGAAGAACAATTCCTGATCGTGATGGTATTGGTTTCAAATTATCCTCTTGTTTGAATTTTTTTCATGACTCCAATGTAATGCAGACGTTTCGTGGTCGACTACATTTTCATTGTCTTGCAAACTTTTAAAACTTAAAGATACACAACCACACATAGCATGTTAATGTGATGATGACAAACATCAATAAACGCTTAAAACAATGTCACCGGTTATAGCAATTTAGCATCTAGGATCCTATAACATCAAGAACTAAAAGATCAAAAATACTCAGTGTATGACTTAATGGATTTTGTGTTTTACAAAAATTACTCTATGAGATATTTAAAAGGTAGCCAATTTTCTATTCTATATCTTAAAAGTATATTAATATTGTAATAAGATATCCTCAAAATATTCAAGTATATAGATTGCAATATGGCCCTTTATTATCCAGAACTGATTTTTACATTATAAATAAAATTATAAAATCACCTATTACTTTCTTTATTTGTTATACCAAAGGCGCAAAATCACCTAAAAAGGAAAATTTTACAGAAATTTCACTTTTGTCCTACATCCACATTTTTTCCTAGTTCTTTAAATTTGTAGGCTTTCGAGGTTTTTCTTATTTCTTGACTATTCTTTGAATTGCATCTTCTGATATTCCTTTGTTCATTATCTGGAGTATTCGAATCAGAACAATACAATGACAATGGGGTAACGAAATCTCTTGGATTAGTAGATAGGTATTTGAATGGGGCCGTGTTTTACATTGTACTTCTTATCTTCCTTCAAGGAGTTGCGTCTCCATACGTAAACGGGCGGGAGATCCAAGAAAGAAAATGTATGAAATGGAACCCATGCCCTCAGATTTGTTCTTCAAGACAACATAATTTGTATTGCACCCTCAGTTTTGTCTTCATTTAACTCTCGTTTCTAATTCATTACAGTCATTTGTTAACACTTAGAAGTTGAATAATGACTCTAAAAACTCACTGTTAACACATTCGATCAAATGCTCAAAGACTTGTGGAAATTTCCCCCTCCAGAACAACCATGTGACAATGCATCTGACACAGTTGCTATGGGTTATACAAACTTCCCTCCTATCAACAAAAGAAGCGGCCCATCTGAATCATTCTTCACCCCTTGAGAATTTATCAAATAATGATGTAAAATGTAAAGACCAAGTCTTGCTCAAGGAGAAAGCAAAAAATGCAAATTAAGAACCTGCTTCTCAAGATAGTTTCACTAACTAGTCAATAGAGGGTATTTTGTTCCCAACCAACTTTTATTGATTCCGTGGATGATCGTCTGTCGCAGAGCAGCCCTGCTCAGAGATGTGCAGAATCTGCAAATGTGAATGAGAGGGACAGAGACAGACAGGGTGAGGGAGGGAGAGACAGTGAGAAAGGGTGATGGGAGGAGAAAGAGGGAGATGAAGGGCTGAACAACGTCTGCCGGGTTTTCCTAGTATTCCAAAAAGTCGTTTCCCACTGAAATTCTAAAAACTAAAACACATTGAATTTTGTGTCAATTAAAATTAATTCAACTACCCCGTATGTATCGGAAAAGTTAATATCCCTAATGGATACCCACTACTAGAAGTCGAAATGCGTGACATTATAAATAAGATAAAAGAGCCCTTCATAATTCTTGGGGACTTTAACTATCATCACTCCTTGTGAGGATCGTAAAAAATTGATAAAAGGGGCAGATTATCGGAAAAAGTAATTGACAACCATGACAGCATTATCCTTAACTCTGGTGATCCCACACATATTAATATCAGTAACAGCAGACTAAGTGCCATTGATCTTTCAATAGTTTCTCCCACAATACTACAGAAGTGTAACAGGAATGTTATGGATTTCTCATATGATAGTGATCACTTTTCAATGCTGATTGCCAGTGAATATCAATGTACTAAGTATACACTAAGTATGTCCATTAATCATGAATGGGCCCAATCCCCAATTACAAGAATATTAACTGGCTGTAGTACCAAGAAAAAATCAATGATCATCTCAAAAAAGAGTATATTTTCAAGGACAGTGATAATATTGACCAGATAGTAAAATCTTTCTGTAACATTATATCCAATGCTGCGAACTCAATAACACACACTTACCATGTTCCTTTTAAGTTCAAAAGCGTCCCCTGGTGGAATATTGATTGCAAAATCGCTATTAGAAATGCTAAACAAGCATTTAACCGATTCTGAAGCTATAGTCTAACCCCTCATCTTTGATGAAATTCCGTTTTATGAAAATTGCTAGTAAAGAAAACATTTAACCATGCATTTGTGGAAGCGCTTAAAAAGATAACCCATAACTGCACCGATAATGCCACTATCATCACTAATAAAATTCCAAAGGATAACTTCAAGATGATGAAACACAATCTAAAACAATAGCTCGAATTAAAGAACTGTTTTTTTCAATTAAACTCCAAAGCTTATCAGTAGTTTTTCTTCTTGTACCTAATCAGCTTTATGCAATTATTATGAGTAAAATTTATACAATTTAAAATAAAATTAATACAAAGATAGTAATTTATTTCCAAGTAAATAATGTAAGACCTAACTCTGGATATTCCAAGCAAGATGTCATAAGATTCGTACAAAGGAAGATGATCCAGCAATGGGAACCGATATGGTGATGTCATAAAGCTATTAATTTCCACGCATCAATTTATTTATTCCTATCACTCAACTCGGACCCCGAGATGGCTAGAAGGAAACAAGTTGTAATTACACGAATTAGAACTGGTCACTCTAAAATTACACTCAAGTACTTGCTGGAAAATACCTCACCAACATGTGTCAAGTAAGTGTGTGTCATGTGTGTCAAGTAAGAATAACAGTTGAACATATTATTTTGTCTTGTTGTTAATATGAAAACATTAGAACTATGTATTTTAATCGAAATGAAATAGAAAAAATCCTATACTCTGTCACCTTTCAGATCCAAATTGTAAAATTTTGCAACAAAATAAATGTCATGCTAGAAATATTTTATGGTAACCCCTCTCATGACTCTCAACCCTTTGCGGTCCTCTGTCTCGTGTGGCGGGACACAGCGTTTTCGTCGTTGCAGACCCTTTAAATCCCCAGGTAGCCGGTTGCACCGGTCCGGCGTGCCGCGGCGTAAGAAACTGTACTCGGGTTTCAAATTATTTTTCGTATTATTACAAACAAAACATTTTAATTTATTTGCCTAATTCATAATACATAATTTTGTAACTTAATGTTTGGTGCGGAGAGCTTCACCTGTATATTGCATTGTATGAACGCAGTCCGAGTTATCATTACTGTCATTTTCTTCACACTCCTCGGAATATCTCGGGAAAATGTTTTCAAATTCTTACTTTCCTGAAGATTGTTAACTCTCAGAATTGTTTACCGATTCACACATTTCAAGCTTCGACAATCTCGAACACTTACTTCTCGATGTCACCGTAAGTTAAACTGCAACCTCGTAAGCAAACTGATTTTAAACAATATAAAATGGGCAAAGTCTGGCTACAATGAAGGAAAATGCTGCCTAATCTCTTCTGAAGATAATTAGTTGTACAGGAAACCGGTGCCATTTACCTGAGTGAAATCATACAGAGTTAAATATAGGTCCCGCTCCACGGGACAAAGGACCAGAACCAGGAAAAAGGAAAGTCCCGTGACGCGGGACATCGGACTGCCAGACGAAGAACACGAAAAAGTGAAAGGACCGCAAAGGGTCAAGCTGTTATGCTGTGATCCTATCCTGATGATACTGTATTATTATACTATGTAAGATAAATAATACGTGACACTGTACCATGTAATGATGCTTATGTTAATGTAATGATATGTAACTCCCGAAATGATATGTTATGATCCTGTCCTGATGATACTACAGGATTGTGTTATGTAAAGTGTAATATGTGATGCTACTCTATGTTATTATACGTATATAAATCTAATGACGGATGAAATAATAGTTGTCTGTAAATATCTGTTATAAACTATTGTAGTCGCTTATAACCTTAGTCGTTGATGCGACTAAAAATAAATAGAACAAAAACTTGGCATACCGAAACTTTTCCTCCTCTTAGTGTTATTACTAAAGACCGGATTCCCGAGTTACTGAATATTTTCTTTGCTTACTTGAAACTGAATGAAACTATGACAGAAAATTTGAATCGTGAGAAGGACGTTATTTTAGTACTTGTTTTATTTTGCTCGAAATTGCACATTTGGGGGCTTTCTGCATGATATTGCACGTTTTCGGTAATGGTGCCTGACAATTGCCACATTTGGGGTTTTGCAGTGCAAATTTGCAAGATTAATAGTTTTATTGCATAAAATATTTTAATATTATCAACTTGTTTTAGTTTGCACATGGATCGAACTCGGGCGGCGACATAAAAACGTAAATGCCCGATTCATGTACAAAAAATTCCACCATCGATATATTTTTTCCTTTCTCGTTCGAATTCAAATGTCAAATTCATCACGGAGTGCTATCAAAGCACATAATTTTTTGCATTGTTTCTGAATGCTCCGTAATATTTATACACCTACATAAAGTGCAATGTAAATGCTCTGCAATATTATACACCTGCGCTGATACCACTGCGCCACACGCAGTGCACTGGAAAATTCTTCTTTTTCCAGCGCAAGATTACATAACTTTCTCTTCTCATGAAGAATTTCGTAAGGCGAGAAGATAATAATAATTTCGGAACCGTTAGGGATATGTAAGTTGATCGCATGGGTACTGGTTATATTGTATTTCAATTCAATGTTGATATATTCATATTTTTACTTAAATCGGTAGATGCACACAAGACAATTGTTTAGACGTGACATACGATTCAGAAATCCAATAACAGAGTTGAAAAAATATTTAAAAGTTGCAAATTGAAAAAGCACAAACAAGTCCTGTCTATTTATCTGTATTGATTCTAATTGTGAGTAGAAGTACTTCAAATGATATTTCAATAAAGTTTCTACAATCCTCAATAGTTTTTCTTTTCTGCAACAACACATTCATCAAATTAAAACCCCTGTCTGGGGTTCGAACCCGGTTCCTTTCGACCTGATGCGCTCTATCCCCACACGCCGTAACCAGCTCGGCCATTCGGGTGAGTTACGGGTTGGGTACTTACATATTAGTCAAAACGTAATTGCATCAGCTCTAAAGTTAGGAAGCCGGTAATAGAGAAAATGTGAAAAAAAAGTATTTTGGGACTGGGAAGAAAGGCAGCCGCACAGTGGGCTAGAATCCCAAGAAGATGGCCAGAATATGAAGAGTTATCCAATTTGTACCAAAGTTAGTATGTAAATGTTATCGAAGTTGCTGATTATGAATATCATATCGAAAAGTGAAAAAAACAAAATGGCGGATCCAAGATGGTGGAAAAAGTTAATAAAAGTAATTTTATTCACATAAAAGTAATTTTTTTGTAGAATTATCCAGGTTGCTGATGAAGATTCAGTTCAAAATTAAAAAAACAAAATGGTGGATCCAAGATGGCTGACAAAAATTGATAAAAGTATTTTTATTTATAATGAAAGTCAATATTTAGTGGGTTGTTGTAGTGAATGGTTAAGCTCAAAAATGGAAAGCTCGAAGAAAGAACCAAATAGAGGATGGAAGACGGTGTAAAATATTACAAAAAAATGTTTATTTCAATTACAATTACCTATTCATTTAGAAAATTGTTTGTGACTATAATTTGAAGTTGTCGTTTTCTTCTTTTTCCTCTGCATTACCTTCTTTTTCTTCTTCTGCTTCTTCAACTGAATTTAACGCCTGTTTCATCATCATCTACATCGGAATTTTCATAATCTTCCCCCACAGGAACCATGATGGCAACGGCATTTGGCGACAAATTTTTCCATTTCTTTGGTGATGATTTCCGTAGAGAAGAAATGTCGGGTTCTGTGATTGCCAACGATCTCCAGAACACAGGGGCATAGCATCCAAGGATGTGAATGATGTATTACATACCCTGACAATATCAGCTATTTTTATTTTAATATGATTGTAAATTGTCCGATTGTTATTTTATTTTTCTAATACACAATATTTCATTATATTTAAAACATTGCGCCGTTGAGAATTCGATTTTTCGCAAGGATGAACGACTCAGTCTGAAATGCCGCCCCGGTGTCTTACACCGTGAATGCCGCCTAGCCTGCGCTGTGAATCAGATGCACAGTGACCCATTACATCCAGCGTGCCTACGAAAAAGCTGACGTTAAACGAAACTTCATTGTTCTCTTCGGTGTTTGTAAGAGAACAAGATTAATTCAAGAACGTTGTCGTTTTATTTAAGTTTAATTACCTTATTTTAATTTATTTAGCAATTATATACTTCTAGCCAATTTAGGTTAGGGATTGTGCTGGTTGAATGCACAAGGGTATGTATCTGTGCAATCCACATCTGTGCGGTGGAATGGCGAGCACAACGCAATGGCTACACTATGACTTAGAAGATTTTTTTAAAAAATTAGCAACAGGAGCACATCTGCTACCAGAGTCGGACAATCAGAGTTTTTCTGGCAAAAAATTGCCATTTTCTGGCGTACGATAACATAACTCTTTCTTCTTACGAAGAGCTTCGTAAGGCAAGAAAGTACAAATGTTTCTCCTGGTAGTAAATAGTACACAGAAAAGGTTTTTTGAATTGAGCTTCATATCATTTGCATTTTATTCCAATGTTTTCACTTCTTTTCCATCTTATATTTACATTTTTTAATTCTTTACTTTTGGCTTCTAAACGTTGCTGCTAGTCTTTGTGTTGTAAATTTCTATACTCTGAAAGACATATTGTCAAGCAAAAAGAAAAAAATTGAGAAAAGGAGAGTGTTACGAATCTCTTGAATTCTCGCCCTTTAAAACAGTGGGAATACAACTCTACTTCCTACGCTGCCCTTCTCTTACTTCCATCTGAAAGAGTTGCGTTATCTGACCCCGAAACCTGAGGGCATGCGACTCCCGGGGGCCGCCAAAAGGGATGCAGAAGGTATTTCCCGCGTCGCCAAATTGTCAAAGCAAGTGAACGTGCTCCCAGATATGGGATGCAAGTTAAAATAAAAACCCAGTATTTTGCCTAGGAGTAGGCCAGAATTCAAACATAGTTAAGGCCCAAACAGGCTTCCCTTCCTCGGAAGTGATACCTAATCCACAGGTAGCGTAGTGAGACTTTTGCCTTGGGTCCGCAGGGGGTGTTCACGCGAGGTCAGCGCGGCGCGGGACGGCGACGGTGGCGCCTCAAAGTGGTCGATTCCAGTGCAGCGACTGCGGCTACGCCACCAACAATTCATCTAATTGGGCCAGGCACCAGCGCGTGCACTCTGGCGACAAGCGTTACAAGTGCGCGGTGTGCCCCTACGCTTCGGCAGATCGAAGCAACTTCAATAACCACATGCGAAAACACACCGGAGAGAAGCCCCATAAGTGCACGCTTTGCAACTACGCGTCGTCGTTTATCTGGAACTTAAATAAGCACATGCATACTCACACGGGGGAGAAGCCCTATGTGTGTCCAGATTGTGGGATTTATTTTAGATACAATAAAGATTTAAAGAATCATATTAGCCAGTTCCACAAAAGGGTTATCTAAACAGTAAATAACATTTATTTAATTCACGCTATTGTAATGTAATAATTGTAATGTAATGACGATTTAATAAATTACTTTAACGTGCGAATATTCTTCTTTTTTATTTTTGTAATCCAACTGTATTTAGCATCTTATTAAGTTGCTAGTCCTGAATTGAAGCTTTTTGTGTTTATGTCCAGCCGTTGAAAGAGTTTTGAGCGGCCACTTTTCAAAGAAAAAATGCCGAAAGCTGCTTTTGCGAATTGGAAGGATAGCGGAACAGTTCATTAAACCACATTGCACAGACCACTCGCAAGTTCACTATACTCATCCCATCTCCCAAACCCGTAGTTGCCAAAATTGCCCTTTCTTATACTTCTCGTGAATGAGAATTGGGTACACAACCAATTAGAAACTAATCACTGAAACCCCCACTCTGGTGGGAGTCGCACTCTCAATAGAGATCGCACAGATTCTCGTGTCAGGAGTTCTCGGCTGTGGACGGAGCTGCCAGTGAGGTTTTCCTTGCGCGGATGCTAGTGTCTAATCCAAAGAGCGCCCGATGAGACTTTGCCCTTGGGTGCGCAGGGGGCACGTGGGCGAGTTCTGCGCTGCGCGGGACGACGACGGTGGCGCCGCGCGGCGGCCGCTTCCAATGCCACCACTGCGGCTACGCCACCCACATCTTCTCTTATTGGAGCAGACACCAGCGCGTGCACACCGGCGAGAAGCCCTACAAGTGCACGCTCTGCACTTTCTCCACCTCGCAGTCCGGCAACTTAACTGTGCACATGCGTACTCACACCGGGGAGAAGCCATACGTGTGTGGACAGTGTGGGATTCGTTTTCCACAAAAGAAACATTTAAAGAGTCATGTTATCAAGGACCATAGTGGATTCTGTAATCAGTAAACAAATCTTTAATGTAGTTCACGCCTATGTTTGAGCGGCTTGTAATGATGTGCGAGTAATGACGATTTAATAAATTATCGTAAGTTGAGAATTTTTCCTTTTGTATTTCGCATTCTTGTTGGAACTACCATAATGCCAATCGTGTGTCGATGCTAGATCCGTACTGAAACTGCGTATGATTGTGACCAGTCGTATGGTTTCTGGTCGACCATTTCTTCAATGAAATTTCTTTATGTTGGCTAGTCCTGTTGTAAGGAGTCATTTCTTCTGGTTCATTATGGGCGGATGACGGGGCAGTGTCAAAAACCTCGTTACACGATCTGCGGGAGATTATAACACCTTGTCTTCAACGCTTGTAGTTTCCAAAAGTCTGGCTTCAGCCAATGAGCTTCATGTACCATTTTGCGTCTCAGTATTAACGGGAATTTTAAACGCAGACGGATATCGAAATAATTATCCACCTTGTCACAAGTCGTTGAAACAGATACAAGAAGTATTTCTTTTTAATATTGCATCTTATATTTAACTATAACTTCATCACGTTACTTTTGGTCGGTCGCTCTTGAAAATTGTCATTGTATGCCTCTTTCAAAATGTTTCTTAACACATCTCGCTTGCCACGGAGCATGGCGTCCAGTGTGTGGCCTGACTTTTCAAATGAAGTACCCTTGTTGTGGTCACGTGTTTCGTGACGTTCTTGCATTTGGTGCTGCGCGGAACGATCGATGCTGCGGAGGATGCGAAAAATCGATGCTCCCCTTTCTTTTCATGGTGGCTGCCCTCCATGTCGAGAACTCTCATGCCTGGATTGATTGATTGATTGATCGTGATTCTGGGCGCGTTAACTACCTAGGTCTTTAGTTCCGTAAGTGTAGTACATGTTTTTTCGTCGGGAGGTGGCGGTGATCATTTCCCGCTGGATGGCGAGATCCGGCGCCGACTTACCGTCGACTAGCGGGGTTTTCCCCTCGACCAGGACTTCCCTTCGACCTCGACCAGACCCAACAGCGAGGCACCACCTCAGCTGGGACAAGCTCTAAGCTCCCGACCGGTCTCCCGGCATGTGTGGAAGTGTAGTGCAGGTAAGTGTAAGGGGGTGAGGATAGGAGAAGGAAGAGGAAGGAAAGATAACTCGCGGTCCGTGGCCCGTTTGTTAGGGTACTGCCCCAGCATTCGCCTGGTGTTGATCGGAGAAACCACGGAAAACTACCGGTCAGAGCAGCCGGTCGCTAGAATTCTTCTCCAGACAGCGACTGAATTCGAATTAGCTGAAACGCTAGTGCCGAAAATCCTGCCGCCGTCGGGACTCGAACCTAGGACCTCCCGGTTAGAGGGACTGCAGTAACATCAGTTGATGCACTGAGCCTTCTCTCCCAGTCGGCTATGGAAGGAGCTGCGGGTGGTCGCAGGGTCGGGGCGGCGACGGCGGCGCCACAGGCACAGTGGAGATGGCTCCAACAGAGCAAAACAAGTTAATGACAGGTAGCGTCATCGGGGACCAAATGGTCGAATATACTCTGTACACCCTCTGGTCTTTAACGTGTTGGGAGATTCAAGTCCATTCGTCTATATCAAGGGCATGGTATTCAATCTGGAATGCAGTTTCTGGCGTCCGATCTGTCGGGGGGACACTCCCCCCCCCCGGGTTCCACCTCTGGAAGACAGGATGGGAACTTGTTTGGTTTTGCCAGAGTCATGCGTTGCACGTTTGCGATGGGCAGACAGAAGTTCGTTTTATAGAAGTCACGATCCACCTTTTCGCTTTATTTTAAATTGGGCGTGCAAAGCGTGTCTACTGCGCCATTTGAGTACATAAGACATAAAGAAAAGAGCAATGCCCGCTAATTATTAGTAAAGACGATGACGTGTTGAAATGCTTTGAAAGAATTATTCAAATTATCCTCTTGTTTAAATTTATTTGCACATTCCAAAGTTATCGAATGTTTCGTAGTCGCCAACCTACTACATTTACAATAGATGCCAAATACTGTATACTTCTCATAACGATTAAACATTTTTATTTAATGGGTCGAATATAATAATATTCTTGAAACAATGTCAACAGTAATTAGAAAATAATTGACGTATAGCTCCCTATGTCAGTGAGTAAAAGGCAAAAAATGCAATCTTAGTGTTCTGATAATTCTGTTTGAAGCTACTCCCCCGACACTATACGTATGCACAGAATTTTGAACGGTAAGAATGTTACCTAGAATTGTCTATAGCTTCACCCTTCACTAAAACCTTGTCGGTCATTCCGTGGAGCGCCGAGTATGTATACTGGAGTACACCGAGGCTGTTAGACTATTCTACAAACCACCATCCAGCTTGTATTATCTGAATGTTGCTTTCTCTGAGTCAAGAACCTAAACTCAGCTGCCACATTAGGGAGTTTCCTCTGCTCGAAAGACTGAACGTGACAACCCCGCTTAATCGAATTTGGGGTGACGTGTGGCGTCATTTCAAACCTATCTGCTGGTCAATGAAGTTTTCCTTGTGTGCGGATGCTTGTTGCTTGTACCTGCCCCAGAGAGCGCGCAGTGAGATTTTGCTCTTGCTTACGCAGGGTGTGCGCGGCGCGGGAAGGCGACGGTGGCGCCGCGGGGCGGCCGCTTCCAGTGCAGCCACTGCGACTACGCCACTAACGGCTCTTCGAATTGGACCACGCATCTGCGCGTGCACACGGGCGAGAAGCCGTACAAGTGCACTTTCTGCCCCTTCTCTACGTCGCAGCTCGGCAACCTAAATGTGCACGTGCGAAAACACACCGGAGAGAAGCCTTACAAGTGCACTTTCTGCCCCTTCTCTACGTCGCGGCTCGGCAACCTAAATGTGCACATGCGAAAACACACCGGGGAGAAACCTTATAAGTGCACAATCTGCCCCTACGCGACAGCACAGATCTTCAATTTACACAGACACTTGCGTACACACGTCGGGGATAAGTCTTCTGTGCGGTAAGAGTGGGATTCATTATGAGCACAAGAACGATTTGGTAAACCATAATGCCGAATTACATAGTGGGGTCTGTAATCAATAAACAACATTCGTTGTATTTCACGCCTATTCTTATGTAGATTGGAATGATGTAATATAATGTTGCGTTAAATATATTGTGTAAACATGATGTAATTTTCCATGTAATTTTTCAATAAATATTTGAAATTGTGAACTTGTCTTTTTGCTTTTTGGTACACTACCACGTATTCCAGAGAAAGTTTTTTATGCTGCAGCAAATAGTGCAGTTTTTCAACAGGAAAAACCCATTTTGTGAATCTCTAATAACATAAAAATGTTTTTTCTCTGTGCACGTAATGTAGTCAGAATCCATGTTTTGTGGGCCCTTGATACCGAAAAAGTTGTATTTTCGGCAAAATGTCTCTCCGCGTGTTATGAACAACCCTCGCCCGTTAAACATACAGAGGATGTTTCCCATAATGATTATTCACCACTTTATCTAGCTCTAATACATTTATAACATGTACATTTTTTGAAAATATATGTAATTTTTACTCGGGACAATTGTTAAACATTGACAAGTTTGGTTTTAAAAAGTTCCAAATTTTCCTTTATTCTGTCGGTGCAGATAGTGCGCAATAACCTTAATCACATGAAATAAACCGTGATTTTGATTAAATCTTATGGGTTTTTTTAAATCTCACATCGTTAACATTTTCAATATAGATGTGTTTTTTAATCTTATTTTTATGAGAACTAATTATATTAATGATATTTAATTACCGTTGTGGAAATCCCAAATGTTTAGAGTTTAATTCAATTTACATTTACATATTTTCGGAAACGCTCAACTTCTTAGCTCGTATAAATTTTTTAAAAAATGTCCATTGAAAGGTACTCTAAAAAGATATTCTCAAATTCACATTGCAAGTAAACTATTATGAGAAATGTTAATCCTTTGAGTACCAGTGGTCTCTCCCTCAATCTACTATTTCATTCTTTTTGTTCGGAAGTCCCAGGAGCATTCGCGCGAAACCACCGACGCTAGTGCGAAGAGTGTCATTTAACGGTATTCTGACGTGCATTCACGAATTGAGCTTCAGCACCTCCTGATCGCCAAGCTACATTATTGAGAAACTGCAGACAATTTCCAAGATGACGTTAGGACGCATTGTTTAAATCAGCAAAAATATCATGGTTCCCATGGAGCCTGATTCATTCACCACGGCCGATACATACAGGCCCCTAAGTTGTAAATTTGGCAACATAAGCGACGGCTGGCGTTCGTCTCGGCCGGCAGTGATCTGGTTGTATTGTGTTGTATCGAGGTAACAGTGCTGTCCGGATGAAAGTGCATTCGATTTTGGAGTTTTTTCCGTGAAGAGTGTTTTTATTTTCCCGTATACTATGCGTACGTAGGTACGTTAGTGTAGGGAAAGTTATGTAATGCTACGCGAATAAACGGCGGATTTTCGGCAGAAAAACTTATTACCGGGCCGAAAATGTGGCCCTGTAAAAAAAATTAATTACAGGGCCAGGGTAACGAAAATGTGGATAAATCCAGTTGCTAAATTAAGAAAAAAAAACTCCTAGCACGTGGTGCAGCCAGAATTCATATTTTGTGAGTCCTTGATACCGAAAAACTAATTGAAAGCAAAACGTCTGTCCGTCCGTCCATCTGTCTGTGAACAACGCTAGCGACTAAATCGTTCAGCCGGTTTTCTCCAAAATTTATATTCCCCAATCGATCTGAATATTCTCGCGGCCCCTTGAATTTGAAACCGATATTTTAATTTTGGAGGGTACTTTACATTAGAGCCCCTGGGACATTTTTCAAAATTTTCAAAAAAATGGCGCCAACAATTTAGAGTAAATTTTCTTGTTGGATGGTCTTGTTGGAAGGTCATTTAAGGAAATGGCGTAGATCTCATGTCGGTTGAAAACTCTGAATTTTCGAAAATTGAAAAAATTTAAAATTGTTTCGGCATCTTCCTACAACTACAATTATGAAAATATATTTTTTTCTTACTGAAATGTGTTCACAAAAAACAGGTTTTCAAATAAGGTAATGTTCAATTTTTCAAAAACATAAGTATTTTTTTTCGAAAAATTGTGTCAAACAGACAATTTTTTAAATTTCTTTAAACCTGTTTTTCTTAATAACCGCACAACGTTTTGTGATTAAATTGCGACCTAAGATAGCATAAAGGAAGCTTGAGAGAATGGTTTCATGTTCGTTGAAATGCCTTATTTTGCAAAAATTTTAAAAACATTTTGGCGTCTTTCTACAACTACAATTGTGAAGACACTAATGTTTTTCTTAATGAAATATGCTCATCAAAAACAGATCTTCAAATGAGGTCATGTTGGATTTCTTGAAAATATGAGTAGTTTTTTGTATAATTTCCTGTCAAACATAATAGCCCGCTCGGAATTGACTGCGCTTCGTTTTTGTCGTTTTCTTACAACTACAATTTTAAAAATACATTTTTTCTGAATTACATGTATTTATCAAAACTACATATTCAAACAAGGTTATGCTTAATGTTTCAAAATACGAGTGGTTTTTCTATACTTTTGTGGCAAACATAATAGCCCGCTGTAAATTTACTGCGCTTCGGACTGGATGCGTTGTAAATTAGAATGTGCAATTTTGTTTATTATTTCTTTGTTCGTTTTTTACATTCGACCTTTTGTTACACATTTACACATTAATTTTTGTATTTTGAAATATTTTAAATAAAAAGTAAAAAAATAAATAGCTCTCAGAATAGCGGGAATGCAGTGTCTGCAACAACGGAATTCACTTCGCGCTCGCCAATATCTGTGACTTACGTGTTATTGTTGTGACCTGATAGAGCTGTATGAAAAGGAGTTATAATTGTCTAATTTAAATCGATATTTCCATGAAAATATTTAGTTTTCGCACCCAGGCGCGGATCCAAGGGGGGATCAAGGGGGGTCCCCCCCAAATGATGAACCGTCACAATTTTGTGAGAAACTCTAACATATAAAAAAAACTCTGAGAAACAGGTAACCTTTCCAGTGTTCCTTCAGAATCGGGACTGACCGAGACATTTTTGAGGCATTTTCAGATATTTTCAGACAATTCTAGAAATTTCTAAAAAGTTAGCAGTGCTGAATCTAATGAATTTATATAGAAATTGGAATTTAATTTGTATAAAAACATACGCGTGTTCAAGATTACTTTAAAATATTTTTAGTACAAAGAAATATATCTATATTGCGATTTTTCTAACTTTGCCCCTCAAGGCCCGTCTTCAGAATGGAATATGACACGGTATTTCACGACGTTCTCAGCCGTGCCGCCAGATATCGCATGATCGCGATTGTATCAAGCAGTGCTTGCGATCATGCGACTTCTAGCGGCACGAGGGAGAAAGACGAAAAATTCGTGTGATATTCCATCGTGGCAATAGGGGCTTGAGGGGCAGAGTTTAAAAAAATCGCACTATAAACAAGTAACATATCTAAAGTCGGAATCAAATACACTGCGTATTACCGTAACTGCCAACTTAATGTGAAAATTTGTCACTAATTGAACGAGAGAATTGTGGGAAAAATGGACTTCAACACATGAATTCAGCTTAAAAGTCACAACTGTTGTTCAAAGGGAATAAAACTAGCTAAATTTAGTAATAATAATGGTATGTGTATAAAATTGGCAACAATATTGCTTTCAGGTGTTTGTTAGAATTCAGTTTCGATGATACTATCCAATTCAGTATCGGAACTCCTATCGAACTCAATGTTTATTTAACCTAAAAATTCTTAATGTAATCAGTAACGGCGAACCTTGATCATTGAAGTCTGATGCCGGTTCTGGTTTTGTAAGAACGTAATAAGTCGCTTTCAGCAAAAGTTAAGGCCATCAACTGGGGTTAGTGGTTAAGATTTGTCGAAAAGCATTAGAGTTAGAGAATGTTAGTTTGGCTGATGAACGAAAATAGTACCTAAAATACAGTGGCGAAGCTAGAGTTATGCAGTTGGGTATTCTGAAAATCTTATCTTACATCTTGTTTTGTAAATTAGCTCCAGTCATCGATTTTTTATTCAACAAAAACGTCGAAATTTTGTTCTTTCAAGCTTTCGTTTCTGCACAGTTAATTTCCTATTGAATTTCTCAGGAATGTCTTAACTCTTGAATGTAATCATATTCCCTTCCTTTCACATAATGCTGTATATGATGGGAAAGTTAGACTGAGTTGTATCAACCAAACCGTCTCTTGATATTTTTTTCTAGACCAATTTGTCTAACAAATACTTCAGCAAAAAAACTACAGGCATGTATTTTCTATTATTAATGTATACATTTGTCTGTTCATTTTGAGGCTGCTCATTGTCAAGGAATGGATATTGATTTATTAGAAAAGAAAACTTTTTTGAACGAAAGAACTCTTTGTAGGTGGAAAACTGCTTTTCGTAAAGAAATTCAATAAAATGAAAGTTTTCGAAATCTTGAAACCTGTAGTCCATCTGAGTCACTACTATATCAATAATTTTGAAAGATACAATTTTGTATCTTTTAAATAATTCTCACCCTCAAAGTTCATTCATATTTATCTCTACTTTGATGCAGATTTCATTAGTCTCTTCATATCTAACACGGTACATTACTATGTATCGCTACTATTTCTATCTCTACGGCGTATTACATGACTCGTGATTCCGCATTGTTGAGCGAAAACTGCATTTCGATATTGTGAACCGTTTAGAAGTTATGAGACTGACGCATCGTCAGTGGGACATTGCAACACTATATCTTTAGCTTTATTATTTGTTTCGTAAAGAAAACACCAACACAAACGGCACATAAACATCTCTACTTTTCCACGTCAAGTGATGAGGTGAATTTGCGTGGTCGAGACGTGGGCATGCATCGTTGTACAAGACCGTGCTTACCGAGAGCCTAGAATCCAGCTGGGATCTCTGCCCAATGAATGCAAGTGAACGGGAAATAGCGCACGCTCTCTTATGCGCATGCGCGGCAGAGCCAGCTGGTGTCTATCCACTGGCAGACTCCTCGCTCTCAAAAAGTATATCTCCAAAGAGTCCTACCGTCCCCAAAGAGTATATCTCTACAGCCCTCCTAATTCCCTCGGGCGTAAACGGGGAAAAGGAGTCAAACACATCTAATTTTCTTCAACGATTCAGTAAAAAAATATTGAAAAATGGCACACAACGACAGATTTTATTCTGAAAATAATTTAGGTATTATAAGGCTTTCAGATTACCCTTCAGCATCGTCACTAGACCTTCTTTGAATGTTTTGCTGTCGCTTAATCCGAATACGGTATCAAAAGTATATTTTGATAGCTCTCATTGTTGATGAATAGTATTGCAATGATGTTACTTTATTTAGGTTTTAATTATACAAAGCACCTTGGCAATGCAAAAGGAAGCAGTACATTAAATATTGCATTAAATTAAATTTATTAGATGTTTGCATGTCTCGGTGTAGCTGTCCCCAATATTATAATGAAATTTATAACATTGTTATAGGAGAATCGCCATTGAAGGAAATTCAAATGGGGTGCAAATTTATTAATATACGAAACGAAAAAATGTAAAGCACGGAAGAATGAAACAAAATAATTTGAGAAAAAATAAAAGTATAATTTAGTTTATTTATTTATTATATGCATGTATTTATTAATTATAATAATTTATTAAAATATTTTTTTCTTTTTTATTATACACATTTACATGTTTCTCTCGTAAGTTTCTTCACAAATTGTTTCATATTTCATCAAATGAAAGTTATTTTTGCTAATTTGAAAGTTATTGTTGATAACTTTATACATTTTTATTTTTTTTAAACAAATGTACCGAATGAAATTGACATATTTTTGTAGACAGAATTCGAATCTGCAACAAAAATTGTGGGTTAACATTTAAAATTCCAAAGTTACACCCGCCTCACCCCCAGGAGATAGGGTGAGGATCGTAACAATCGTAAGCTGATTGATATCCGATATGTGATTATTGGTATATTGAATTTCTAATATATTTATAGTATAAAGTCAACCTGATATACGTATAACATACGTCAAATATATGTTATTACATTCCGTACCGTCCCCCCTTTCCGAAATAAATGCACTTGAGTCTTAACCTGACCCCTCCCAAAAGAGAAGTCTGGATCCGCGCCTGTTCGCACCAAATGCTGTACCATTTGTAGTGAGTAGAGTATTTGTTGCATGGTTTTAAAATACTCTTCTCTAATCATGGCCCTATGGAATGCATTTCTATATTGTCCTGGGTATCAGGCTTCTTTTTTCAATACAGGTTTACAAAACTTTTGTATTCTATTTTTGTGCAGTTGTAGAATTCACATAGGTCTGACAACACTGCGATGGAAAGAGTGAGTTGTAAGCTTCTTGGTTGAATTGGACGTTTTCAAATAATATCTAAGATGTTAGTAGCGCATAAAGTGCAATATTTCAGTAGTACGTTGCTGTTTCCTCTAATACGGGAAAGTAGTGCTGTTGTAGCTCCACTAGTTTTTGAGAGTGCAGTTATTCATTTTCATGCGAACAAGGTAAGATAATGTAGAGAATAGCAGCAGTGAATTACGAGAAATTAGTAATAGTCAGAGAAATAATGTAAAGACTTTAATAACAAACTTGAAAGTGATATATATATATATATATATATATATATATATATATATATATATATATGTAAGCCACAATATAAAGAGTTCCAAGGGAGCGGAGTTCAGGGTAAAAATCGACACATGTTAGATGCAGTAAACAACTGTAATATGTACAGATTAGCGAAGTCCAGAAATATAATGTGAACAAATAGGCTTAAAACTAAAGATTAAAACTAACCTGAATCAATACAATTGCCGATGGCTAGCCTTTGTATGCATAAATACAATTAATCCATGCACACAGCTCGGAGTCTTGTTACCAACTGACTCTCACGCGCATGTCGCCAAGCGACTTTGCCAAGCTTGATTACACGCAAGCTTATTCCAAAATTAATTTAGAATAATTTTACAGTTGAATTTTCCCTTTTGATTTTTTAATATTATTAAATGTTTTGTCTATTTATTTTTTAGTGTCAATGTGATTAACATTCTGCAATTTTTGATTTCGCTCTCAACGAGTGTCCAATTATATATTGTTCTGTGGTCACGACTTTGTCTTTTTAAAATCTTCGGAAGAGCCACGATCCTACGAGAAGCCCCACATTCAACAATAAACGTGCGGTAAACTTGCAAGTTGTACAACTCTCTCTCTCATATATATATATATATATATATATATATATATCATATATATATGATATATATATATATATAATCGGATATTATATATATATCATATATATGATATATATATATAATCGGATATTATATATATATCATATATATATGATATATATATAATCGGATATTATATATATATATATATAATATCCGATTTTACATTTCTTACTATTTTCATTACATATTTATGTACATATTTTCACCTTTTATACTACATATTTTTCCGGTCTCTAGTAATAAAATAGTAACCAGCGTTAGTCATCGAATGAGACGTTCATGGGAGGTCGCATTGAGCGCCCTACTGAAGCACGGAGATGTCGTGCGCTAAATTTTTATAGGACGCCAAGCGCAATACAAACCTGCTTTCCAAGTGCCGGTTGTTGGAAATCTCAGGGGTGGACAGCTCTGGGCATGGGAGAGACGCAATATTTTCACTAATTCTGCATTTAATGATACAAATTACAATTTCTCTGTAGAGCAATCCGTCAAAGTGGAGGATGCAAGTTTCTGTCTCATTGAGCTGGGTAAAATGACGGCAAAACACTGAATGTCAAATATAAATAAAATCATTGGTCCCGCTGTCCGTTGAATAAAAACAAACTTTCTCTAAGAAGCAATATCATGGATTAACACCATTATTCATCCTCGGTAATATTGTCCTAAACGCTTGTACAAGTTCTTCTGTCGCAAGGGAAAGAATGAACTCTCGTATGCCCTCGTCACAGTAGGGGGGATCGTGACCACCTAGGTACGCACGGTCTCTGGTGAAGAATTATAGACGATCACCCGTACCTCGAGTCTCGCGGCCACACTCACGTCGTTAAGCCTAGCGTGTAGGCAGTGAGCAGGCGATGCTAAGCTTCTGGTTGTTGGTTCAACCCGGCAGTTGGGCCCCTGGCGCGTCGACCTCAAGGAAGGATTGGGTGAAGAAGACCCGCAAGGGTGCTCTGGATTCTACAAATACACGTCCGGTGGTTAAATTACCATTCGCTAAGTTGCCCTGGTCACGGCCCCACCCAGGTCGGTAGCCTTACGAAGACAGTGGGAAGACGGGTTGGGGGCCCCAAGCTTCCTGGACCTCGGTCCGGGTGGCCCCCAATTGGGCCCTTGGCTTCGTCATCGCAGTAGCCCGATACTTTGGGCAGAGGCGTCCCCGCGCACGTGAGTGGCAAGTTGCCATACAAGTGACACTGGGTCCGGTACTAGCCTGGATAGCAAGGAGCTCTGAGCTAGCAGGGCGGCCCCACCGAGGCATTGAATGTGGAGGTTGCCGTGAGGGAAAACTGGCTACCGGCCGGGTCCGGTTACCTGCCCGTCGGCGTCCTTTTACGTCACCAGGGAATGAGGATTAGAGGCTAAAATGCCCAAGACACCCACCCCGCAGAATTTCCCCCAGGTAGAACAAGAGGCAGCGGAAGTTGTAGGCCCGCGAGACTCAATCCGACGAATATTCCCCCGCAGGGGGGAACCGTGGCTGCGTAGGTCTCTGGTGAAGCGTAGCAGACGATCACCCGGGTCTTGAATTTCACAGCACAGCAAGGATAGGTAGGCGTGCCTACCGAATGCAAGGCCCGGCCAGCCCTTGGTGGACGTAACGACCACCCGACCCCAGTTCACGGCATACCCCCGCCGCAGGGCCGGCCTTCTGGCAACGTAGGCCCGAGTAGGCTGCTACCATGAGGATGGGAGTCAGAAAACCCGACCCTCACTCGTAGCGCTTCTAGGCGGGTGTGACGAAATGACCGCCGGTAGAACCCTAGTTTTTCCTGTCTCGAGCCGAGATAGAGTGGCGGGCGACAAGTAAGCACGCGTCCGGCTAGCTGGGAAAGTTTAGTAGGTTGGTCCCGTAACCACCCGGTCGATGAATAGGCTGGCTGGGGCGACGCTGAAAGCTCCCGTTAACCATTAAAGACAGACAAAAGTAGTCTAGAGGTCGGCAATATGCGAACGTGCTAACAGTGTAGCCTCAGTGTATCTCATATATTATTTCTCAAAGGGCTGTTTGGTCTTTTCAATAAATTGGGCGACATACGAAACCGATCTGTATAAAGAAGCAATGGATTGAAAAATCGTGTTTCTTTTCACCTGCACATGGGACATTCGTATTGAAAAAGGGCGTTAAAAATACCTAAATATTAAAAAAAATAGTAATACGGGATCTGTAATATCTGATTGCCGCGCGATCTATCGGAAGAAAATTACACTCGGACGGTGGCGGGAAATGCAATCTCAAGCATTTTTGTTTGTTTCAATTTAGTGTAGGTTGTGTAAGCACGTGAACGTGATTTTCTACATTGAATAGAAATCTTGAAATATGAGAGGTTAGGGTTCTTAGTGAGGTTAGGTCGTTTATAATGCTGGTACAAAAAAAAGAATTTAAGCAGAAAACAGTTTGGTTATTTGACTAACCGTGCGATTTAATCGCACGGGTTCTCACTAGTTAGTTACAAATGGGAAACAGTTTCGTGGAGATTTTCAACTCAGTGATGCGAATGGGATGGTCTCCAGTCGTGTGACAGCTCTTATCTCTCGCTTACTGCGGATGACAAGCTGCACGGCGGTGATTTCCACATATTGGAGGCCCTACCTACGCAAGGCGTTGATAGAGATGGTTCCGGGGTCGCAATATGAGCGGTCGTGGGCCGCTGTGACATTACGCGCGTTTACAATGTGCTTCAGAAGCAAATTAAGAGGACTATAAAAGCTTAGATTTGCCTGTTGATGGCGCTTTAACACAGAAGGAGAAATCTAAGAAGGAATATAAATATAAAAAGAATAAAGATAAGGGATGAGGCGTCACACATTGTGTGTGAAATCCGAGAGACTTTCTTCGGGTTTGAGAAGATTGTATGTAAACGAGCATCCTTTTTCCACGGAAAAACAAGAAAAAATATTACATTTTCAAATGTTTTTGCAAACTTCACCTCTGTAATCAGTGATACGTTTGGATTTGAAATATTAGAAAACGAGTAACGGTGAAAAGTAAAGTGGAATTTGAAAAAAAATGTGATAGTAGTATTTGTTATTGACCTCCACAAATAAACTTAATATCGTTTGCAATCTGTAACAGAATGTTAGGGTTCGCACTGGAACCAACTTGCACAGATTGGTTGAATAAAGTATTATTTTAATTTAAGTTAGAAACGTTTCTAATTATTACGTACTACCAGAAAGATATTTTTATTCTTTTGTTTGAGCACCTTGGGTCTGGTTTTATTACCTTGGGTCTGGGATAGCTATTCGGATTTGCCACTTACTCTTGCCAGCTGCCATCTATCGCTGCCCAAAGTACGTTTTTTTGACATTTTCTTAATTTTAAGGTTTCCTAATGGTGGAACATAATATTATTTTAAGACTATTAAAGAACACTAAAACCTGTTTCTAAATGGCAATTTGCTTTTAAAAACTTGGAGTCGTTTTTCAGAAAATGGCGTTTGATCGCTACTGAAAATTCGAAATTTGAAGCTCTTTTTCAAAGAAAATGTTTGAGTTTTCCAAAAACTTTATTTGAAGTAATTTGAAGCACTTACACTCACAAGTACAATAATATTTACAAATTGCTGGAAATGTGCATAATAGAAATGTGAGAGATCATTCAAAAATGTACATTTGTGTAATTTTACATTTGTGTAATTTTTAAAAAAACAAAAATAGACCCCAATTGAACTTTACGTAATATTAAAGAGAGCAAATAGCACTATCTGTTCGAAAAGTTTGAAGAAACAATTTTGAGCAAATTTTGAGAAAATTACTTTTGAGCGTTTCTGGAAATGCGGAATTTGTTGCTAGTTTTCACAGAAAACGGTCGAGTTCTCAAGAAACTTTGTAGGATATTATTTAAAGCACATGCACTCGTAAATATAAAAAATATGTTAAAAAATCGCCGCTAATGTAAATATTAACGACGTGAGATACAAGAAAAACAAATTTTATTTTATAATTTTTGAAAAAACAAAAGAAAGAGCAGGATGGCGTTCATGTCATCTCATGTACATTTCGTGCTGTCCCTATCAAAAGTTTAAAGAAAAAAGATTGAGCCGTTTTTGACAATATCTTGTTTTTGTAATTTTTTAAAATGCAGATATTGCACGCACTATTGCGCAAAACTACTAAAACTTTCAAAAAAAATGTATAGGACGTTAATGAAAGAACTCACCTTGGAGAACAAATTTTACTTGAAGGAAAAATCTATATCTTCAATTTTGTAGTTGTAGGAAGACGCCGACAAAAATTCAAACTTTCGCAATTTTCGAAAATTTAGGGTTTTCAACCAACATGAAACCTGCACGATTCTCTTAAATGACCTTCGGACTATGGAATAACAAAATTTAGTCAAAATTGTTGGCGCCATTTTTTTAAAATTTTCAAAATGTCCCCGAGGCCTCATTGGAAAGTACCCCTCAAAATTAAAATATCGGTTTTAAATTCAAGGGGTCACGCGATCAGTCCGATCGATTCGGGAATATCAATTTTGGAGAAAATCTGCTGAACAGTTTAGTCGCTAGCGTTGTTCACAGACAGACGGACAGACGTTTTGCTTTCAACTGGTTTTTCGGTATCAAGAATCCATTAAACAGGGATTCTGGCTGCACCATGTGTTAAGGAATTTTTTCTGCTTAATTCAGCAACTGGATTTATCAAGTTTTTCGTTATCAGGACCCGACAATTAAATTTTTTTCGGCTGAAAATCCGCCGTTTTTTCGCGCAGCATTACATAACTTTCCCTATATTATACGTACGAATAGTATACGGGAAAGTACGGGTAATGTACTCCTAGTTAAATGTTTCAATTGTTGTGTTATTTATTATTATTAATATTATTGTTTGCAGCGTGATATATATGCAATAGCTTAAACTGACCCCGTTTGTCCATGCTCTCATTTCCTTATTTTTAGCTCATAGAGACATCGTCCTTATTCCAGCTCATGTATACACATCGCCTGATTGTGGCCCACTGCCCGCGAGGAGTATTTTCCAAATATTTTTATTTTTCTATTCTTCTAAAGATGCGCTCGCGTCGGCGCACGTCCACAGTTGCTGTGGTTAAAAACCCGCTCCGCGTCAAACATATTCTTCTATTTAAAAAAAAGTCCGCACCGCTAGGACTGCAGAAGGGAAAAATCTCCACCACCAAAAGGTGGTGGGAGGGAGGTTGGTGCAAAGGGAGGTTTAGGTGGACGGCACATAGGTCCCACGCTCAGAGTGCAGGCGAGGCTGATAAACTTGGAGTAGAAATCCACCTAGTCTAATCGCCCCATTCCCTCTCCGTAGCCGCGTTGTCATGGCTGGCCAAGCTACGGCTGGCGCACGAAAGGGGGGGGCATGCCCCTGCTGCATATGGATACAAGCACCCGACCTTAGTACCCATCTCGATCAGGTTTTTGTCCAGTTTCCCTGATCCATTGAGCAAATGCTGAGATGGCCCCTTGTTTTGCTTCTGGACGTAAATGTAGCTTCACTGTGCGCACTTTTTGTTGAGCAATCCTTTTGCTTGTAGTTCATTTACCGTTGAAATTGATTTTCTATAACTCGGGAACAAACATTTTCCAAATATTTTTATTTTTCTAAAATAATTATTTTCTAAATTCATTTTTTCGTTGTTTTCTTTGTTGTTTTTTTTAAATTCTGACCCTCAAGAAAATGTGCGCAGATAAATCTCTTTCCCCACACGTCATATACAGTTTTTACTGTTTTTTGACAAATAAATAAATAAATATTCTGGCATACCCGTATCGCATAGCATGTTTGCTCAAAGAGTATGCACATGTCTGCTGATCCTCAGACCGACGCCAGGTGGTGTTCGAAGCGAAGGGGGGAGCCTAGAGCTAGAGGGGAACATATCTGCTGGCCAGTGAACTTTTCCTTGTGTGCGGATGCTTGTTGCTTGTACCTGCCCCAGAGAGCGCGCAGTGAGACTTTGCTCTTGGTTACGCAGGGCGTGCACGGTGCTGGAAGGCGACGGTGGCGCTGCAGGGCGGCCGCTACCAGTGCAGCCACTGCGGCTACGCCACTAACGACTCCTCGAATTGGTCCAGACACCGGCGGGTGCACACGGGCGAGAGACCCTACAAATGCACGCTCTGCCCCTTCTCTACGTCGCAGCGCGTTAACTTGCATGTGCACATGCGGAAACATACCGGGGAGAAGCCTTATATGTGCACAATCTGCCCCTACGCGACAACACAGTTGCACACCTTAAACAGACACATGCGTATTCACTCCGGGGATAAGGCTTTTGTGCGGTAAGAGTGAGATACATTATGGCCACAAGAACGATTTGGTAAACTATAATCCCGAATTTTATAGTGGGTTCTGTAATCAATAATCATTCGTTTTATTTCACGCCAGTTCTTATGTAGATTGTAATGATGTAATATAATGTTGCGTTAAATATATTGTGTAAACATGATGTAATTTTTCAATAAATATTTGAAATAGTGAACTTGTCTTTTTGCTTTTTGGTACACTACTACGTACTCCAGAGAAAGTTTTCTATGCTGCAGCAAATAGTGCAGTTTTTCGGCAGAAAAAGCCCATTTTGTGAAATCTCTGATAACATTAAAGTGATTTTTTCTCGCTTTATATGTAAAATAGTCGCATCTGTGCACGTAATGTAGTCAGAATCCATGTTTTGTGGGCCCTTGATACCGAAAATTTTGTATTTTCGGCAAAATGTCTCTTTGCGTGTTATGAACATCCCTAGCGCGAATAACATACTTAGGATTTTCCCCATAATGATTATTCACCTGTTTATCTCGCTTTAATACATTTATATCAAGTACATGTTTTGAAAATATATGTAGTTTTTACTCGGGACAATTCTAAAAATACATTGACAAATTTTGTTTTAAAAAGTTACAAATTTTCCTGTATTCTGTCGGTGCAGATAATGCGCAATAACCAGGCGCGGATCCAGACTTCTCTTTTGGGAGGGGTCAAGTTAAGACTCAAGTGCATTTATTTCGGAAAGGGGGAGGGGACAGAAAGTAATAAAATATTTTTGACGTATGTTATACGTATATCAGATTGACTTTATTATTCAATAAATATATTTAGAATTACTATTAAAATATCTAGAAATTCAATATACCAATAATCACATATCAGCTTACTATTGTTACGCTCCTCACCCTTATCCCCTGGGGGAGTGGTGGGTGTAACTTCGGAATTTTAAACGGTAACCCCCAATTTTTGTTGCAGATTCGAATTTTGCCTACAAAAATATGTCAATTTTATTCGGTACACGTTTTTAAAAAATGAAAATTTATAAAGTTATCAATAATAACTTTCAAATTAGCAAAAATAATTTTCATTTGATGCAATATGAAACAATTTGTGAAGAAACTTATATGAGAGAAACATATAAATGTATGTAATGAAAAAAATGTATTTTTAATAAATTATTACAATTAAAAAATACATGCATATAATAAATAAATAAACCAAATTATACTTTTACTTTATCTTACAATTATTTTTCTCAATTTCACTTTTTCTTTTTTTAATTTTTTCGTTTATTGCATCACATTTGAATCTCCTTTAATGGCGATTCTTCTATAACAATGTTGCAAACTTCATTATAATTTTGGGGACAACCACACCGAAACAAGCAAACATCTAATAAATTTAATTTAATGCCACATTTAATATATTGCAAATAACTGATCTGATTCCTTTTGTATTGCCTAGGTGCTTTGTATAATCAAAACCCAAATAAAGTAACATGATTGCAATACTATTCATCAAGAACTAGAGCTGTCAAAAGATACTTTTGATGCCGGATTCTAACTCAGCAACAGCAAAACATTCAAGATATTTTAGACGTCAGATTCTATCCTCGCTCATCAGCCGAACTAAAATTCTCTAACTGGATTCGGGCTCAGCGACAGCAAAATAGTATTCAATAAGGTCTTTTAGCAGTGGTGAAGCTGAAGGGTCTGGGAGACTTATACTACTCAAATTATTTTTCAACAAAATCTGTCGTTGTGTGCCATTTTTCAATATTGTTGTTACTGAATCGTCGAAAATTGTGTGTTTGACTCTTTTTCCCCGTTTACGCGCGAGGGAACTAGCAGGGCTGCAGAAATATACTCTTTGGGGCCGGTATCTGAGCGAGGAGTCTGCCAGTGGATAGACACCGGCTGGCTCTGACGCGCATGTGCACAAGAGAACGTGCGCTATCTCCCTTTCTTTTGCATTGACTGGGCAGCGAGCCCAGCAGGAGCCTACGGTCTCGGCAGGCACGGACTTGTACAGCGATGCACGCCCACGTCTCGATCAGGCCAATTCACCTCATTACCTGACGTTGTGGGAAAGTAGAGCTGTTTGTGTGCCGTTTGTGTGATTTTTGTTCGTTTTTTCTTTTACAAAACAATTAATGAAGCTAAAGATAGTGTTGCAGTCAATGTCCCACTGACTATGTCTCAGAAGCTTAAGATATAGTGTTGCAGACAACGTCCCACTGACTATGTCTCATAACGTCTAGACGGTTCACGATATCGAAATGCAGTGTTCGAAACTTGAAATGCGGAATCACGAGTCAAGTAATACGCCGCAGAGATACAAATGGTAGCAATACGTAGTAATATATCGTGTTAGATATGAAGAGACTATTGAAATCGTTATCAAAGTAGCCATGGCAATGAATGAACTTTCAGGGTGATAATTATTTGAAAGAAACAAAATTGTATCTTTTAAAATTATTGATACAATAGTGACTCAGATATACTGCAGGTTTCAAGATTTCGAAAACTTTCATTTTATTGAATTTCTTGACGAATTTCTTGACGAAATAATAAAATAAAATAAATAAAAATAAAATAAAATAAATAAAAAGCAGTTTTCCACCTACAAAGCGTCCTTTCATTCAGAAAAGTTTTCTTTTCTAATAATACAATATCCATTCCTTGACAGTGAGCAGCTTCAAAATGAAATGACAAATATATGCCTGAATATTTTTGCTGAAGTATTTATTAGACAAATTGGTCATAAAAGAATATCAAGAGACGGTTTGGTTGATACGACTCAGTCTAACTTTCCCTCTATAGAAAGCATTATGTGAAAGGAATTATTACATTAAAAGAGTTAAGACAATCCTGAGAGATTACGTGGGAAATTAACTGTGCAGAAACGAAAGCTTTAAAAAATAAATTACCGACGTTTTTTGTTGAATAAAAAAATAATGAATGTAAGATAAGATTTTCAGAATACCCAATTGCAAGACTCTAGCTTCGCCACTGTATTTTAGGTGTCAGGCACTATCCTCGCTCATCAGCTCAACTAAAATTCTCTAACTCTAATTCTTTTCGACAAATCTTTACTGCTAATCCCTGTTGATAGCCATAACTTGTGCTAAAAGCGGCTTCTTACGTTCTTACAAAACCAGATTAAATATACATTGAATTAGATAGAAGTTCCGATAATGAATTCTAACAAACCCCTGAAAGCAAAATTGATGCCAATTTTATATACATAACATTATTATTACGTTTAGATAGTTCTATTCCTTTCGAACAACAGTTGTGACTTTTAAGCTGAGTCCATGTGTTGATGTCTATTTTTTCCACAGTTCTCTCGTTCAATTAGTGAGGAAAATCAAATACTATAAAGACAATACAGGACAGTTCCCCGTTCTTCCACGCAACCGATGGAAACAAGATCTCACTAGCAATCCTAGTGTCAGAACCTGGTAATGTAGCGCCAAATAGAAATGTCAATGTGATTCTTACGGAAGAAACAAATATTTTTAAATCTACCTAACGAAATAAGACTTATTTTTACCTACCCTCGCTGTGATTTAATTATATTGAAGGGCTCAAATTACGGAAAATTATAATGTACAATGTGTTACAATGGACATTGAACATTTAATGAACATATAATGAACATTATTTTCACGAATAAAGTTGTTACAAATGCAAGATTTTTCTCCATAACACTTCCACTTACCTTGACCTTTTGACCTTATCTTGACCCACACATTTGACCTTTTTTCCACTTACTTCCTTTGAAAAGCGCTGTATCAATACATTGATACCTCTGCTTTCATACAGATTATTACACCCCTTACATAAAATATTCTGCAAGTGAATATTAATGATTTGCATTAATTCTTTTTTTACGTCAAGTTTACTTTGACGTAAATAATTTAAAAAGTGTTTATTGAAAACATATTCAGTCTTAGAAAACTTATAGCGAATACATTTGGGTTGAAAAGCGTGGCATTCACATACTGTTTAATCAGAATATGCGAGTTTCTTTATTTATACTTTTCATCCAAATTCTGTTAAGCATTTCTACAACCATCATATGGCACACAACCAGCCACATACATAGGACTCAGAATTTTTCTGTACTAAACTTGTAGGAATAACTTCAGTGTTATCCATTTCTGCAATGTTCGTTACACTTGATTCAATTGGGAATGACAATGTGCAAGTAGTCTCCCAATTAAGTTATGTTATAGTTTTTAATGCATTTTATTACAAAGAGAAGTCAAATTGTATTAAACTAGCTTCATTCATGTTCAAGATTCTTTCAATTTTTACCTGTTTTTATCACGAGGAAATGTGAAGAACGAACGCGAGTTATGCTGTATTTTATAATAAAGCCAAAAACTCCAGATTTTTTTCCTGCCATACGTAGAACGATGTAAAGAATAGTAATGTAAAATATGTTTTCCAGAAATCGACCAGAAAGACAATCAAATGAAAAGAAATCAAGCAGACAACAAACACCAACAGAGCACGGAGCTTAGGGTGTACCAGGTTCTGCCACCAGATGGAGCGTGCATAAGTGTTTCTTGATATATCGCGAAGTGTCCTGTATTGTCTTTATAGTATTTGGGAAAATTCATATTAAGTTGGCAACACTAGTAACGAGCAGTGTATTTGATTCCGACTTTAGATATGTTACTTGTTTATATTAATTTCTTTGTACTAAAAATATTTTTAAAGTCATCTTGAAAACACTTAGGTTTTTATTCAAAGTAAATTCCAATTTCTAAATAAATTCAATAGTTTCAGCACTGCTAATTTTTTATAAATTTCTGGAATTGTCTGAAAATATCTGAAAATGTCTCTCTCTGAAAATGATTCTGGATTAGTTGGAAAGGTTATTAGTTTCTCAGAGTTTTTTTTTGATATGGTAGAGTTTCTCACAAAATTGTGACGGTTCATCATTTGGGGGGGTCATGACCCCCGTGACCCCCCCTTGGATCCGCGCCTGGCAATAACCTTAATCACATGAAATAATCCGTGATTTTGATTAAATCTTATAAGGTTTTTAAATCTGACATTGTTAACATTTTCAATACAGATGTGTTTTTTTAATCTTATTTTTATGAGAACAAATTATATTAATGATATTGTGGAAATCCCAAATGTTTGGAGTTTAATTAAATTTAAATATTTTCGAAGATGCTCAAATGAACTTTACTTAAAATGGCTATAAATTTTCTGAAAAAAATCCATTGAAATAAAAATATATTCTCAAAGTCACCTTGCAAGTAAATTATTATGGGAATTGTTAACCCTTTGAGTACCAGTGGCCTCTTCCTCAATCCACTATTTCATTCTTTTTGTTCGGAAGTCCCAGGGGCATTCGCGCGAAACCATCGACACTAGTGCGAAGAGTGTCATTTAACGGTATTCTGACGTGCATTCACGAATTGAGCTTCAGCACCTCCCGAACAGCCGTGCGAATCGCCAAGCTATTGAGAGATTATTGAGAAACTTGAGACAACTTCCAAGATGACGCCGTTAGGACCCAATCAGCAAAAAATCAACAATCGAACCAGCTGGGGTGGATCGCGGCTCACATGGAGCAGGAGACATTCACCACGGGCGATATATAACCTCATCGTCTTAAAAAAAGCTGCACCCTGAAGGACCCTACTGATCTGAAGCTCTGAGGGTATTTTGCACATCATTCGCTAAGTCCATGATTTCGTTTTCTTGGTCGGCAGCGCACTGGCGGGGTAGGTGGTGGGTGCGTGACATCGCGCCCACCGGTCTAATAAAAGGGCTTCAAACGGACGCGTCGGCCATATGCGATATCGGGTAGCGTCGCCGGAACGTCATCTGCACGAACACTACACCTCGGCGACGCTTTCGACTGCCGGTTGTCCAGTTAGACGCGTTCGAGAGGGGCTGCATCGTGGGTGTGCGGGAAGCTGGTTGGTCCTGTCGCCGTATTTCGCACCACACCGGTCGTACAGACACCGTCGCCCGCTGTTGGGGGCAGTGGATTGAGAAAGGTACGCACATTACAAATGTAGGATCTGGACGTCCACCACACACCATGAGGAGGGAGGACCGACGGATTGTCCACCACGCGCGAACAGATCCAACGGCAGCGACTGGTGCTGTTGAGGGGGCTGTGCACCCTGCACTGTCACATCCTGTAAGTGCCAGTACCATTCGCAGGGGGTTGTACCACGCAAGGCTCGCCGCACGCCGACCGTTACGACCCCTGCCACTCACACCCTATCATCGTCGCTACAGACTCGCCTGGTGCCGGGAATAATGGACCTGGGACCATGCAGACTGGCAGCGGATTATCTTCAGCGACGAGTCCCGTTTTAGCCTTGATGGCGACGACCACCTGGTCCGTGTCGGGAGGCGTAGTGGGGAGCGCCACGACGAGTGGTTGTGGTATCCCATCACACGCCCTGCCAGCCTGGTGAGATGGGTGGGGCGCGATATCCCATGGTAGCCGTACACCGTTTGTGTTATTTGGAGGTACCGTGACAGCCACACGGAACATTCACGAGATCCTGCACCCGGTGGCTCTGTCGTTCGTGAACACCCACGTCCATGCCCTATTTCGACAGGATAACGCGCGTCCGCATACCCTAGCTATCTCCCGAGCATGCCTTGCAGCTGTGGATACTCTGCCTAGGCCAGCAGCATTGCAAGATCTGTCCCCGATCGACAATGTTTGCGGTGCTAAGGAGCGTGCGATCAGGACCCCATCCTTAACCACCAATCTGCAAGAACTGCGTGCTCAGGTGCAAGATGCCTGGGATGGACTAGCACAGGCACTAGCACTTTTTTATGACGATGAGTGTAGACTTCTACTTTCCCGCATACGTACGAATATACGGAGTAACGTAGTATAGGGAAAGTTATGTAATGCTGCCCGAAAAAATGGCGAATATTCGGCAGAAAAAATTCGTTGCCGGGCCGTCATAACGAAAAATTGGATAAATTCAGTTGCTAAAGAAAAAATCTCTAACATGTGGTGTAGCCAGAATCCTTGTTTTGTAAGTCCTTGATACCGAAAAAACAATTGAAAGCAAAATGTCCGTCCGTCTGTCTGGTGTATGTGAACAACACTAGCTTCTAAACTATGCATACGATTTTTTCCAAATTGACGAAACCCCTGTCAATCTCGCCTTAGTCGAAGCTCTGAGATCTTGAAAAACATTCATTAAATTTTTTAGGTACTTTACACGAAGTCCCCTGGACATTTTTAAAATTTTCTCAAAAAACGGACTCAATTTTTTTCTTTAAATTTGTGTTAAGAATAGAGTAAAATAACTTATTAAGGTGGCATAAGTCCGATTTTCTGGGTTAACTCTGAATTTTCGAAAATTGTAAAAGTTTTAATTTTATTCGGTGTCATCCTCCAATTACATAATTGCAGATAGAGATTTTTCCTTTGAATACAATTTGTTCTCATGTACGTTTTTTTGAAAATTTTAGTACTTTTTGTGCAATATGTGCAATTTTTAAAAGAATACAAAGATAAGAATTTCTCATAAACGGCTCAAATTTTTTCTTTAAACTTTTGGTAGGAATAGTGCTAAATATACCCTATAAGATGACATAAACGCCATATTGCTCTAATTCTTTTCAAAAACTACAAAATGACTTTTTTACATGCCTCTCACGTCGTTAATATTTACATTACCGGCGATTTGTTCACATTATTACATTTATGAGTACATGTGCTTTAAATAATGTCAAGTAACGTTTCTCCAGAACTCAACCGTTGTCTGTGAAAACAAGCTCAAATATTCGCATTTTCAGAAACACTCAAACGCTATTTTATCATAAATGGCTCCAGATTTTTGCTTCAAACTTTTGGAACGGATAGTGCTATTTAATATGACGTTTTTGTTTGTTTTTTTCAAAATGACGCAAATGTAATTTTTTTGCAAGTCGCTCACATCTTTAATAGACACATTACCATCAATTTGTAAACACTATTATATTTGTAAGTATGTGCTTCAAATGACTTCAAATGAAGTTTTTTGATTACTCAAAAATTGTCCGTGAAAAGGAGCTTCAAATTTCGCATTTTTAGTAGCCCTTAAATGTGATTTTCTTAAAAACCGCTACACATTTTTCAAAGAAAATTGTCATTTAGGGCGAGGTTTTTGTGTTTTTTAAAATTCGCAAATTAATATTTCCGTTCTACCATTAGAAAACGGCGTGCTTAAGAGAGAGGGAGACTGAGACAGACGAAGAAAGAGAGAGAAACAGAGAGCGACGGACACAGAGATAGAGACCAGAGACGGAGAAGCAGACAGATAGAGACAGAGATAAGAATGAGAGAGACATAGACAGAGACTGAGATAGTGAGGCAGAGAAACAAACAGAGAGAGACAGATATGGTGAGACACGGAGAAAGTAGGGACAGGGACACAGAAACGGAACCAGACAGGGAGAGGGACAGAGAGGCAGACAGACAGAGAAAGACACACTGAGACAGTCAGACAGGCTGAGTCAGGGACAAAGAGAGATATGGAAAGAGACACTAAGAGAGGGAGACGGAGAGAGAAAGGGAGAGGGAAGGAGAAAGAGGGAGATGAAGGTCAGAACAATGTCTGCCGGGTTCCGTATAAACCACAATCCCCAACTTCACAAAAAAAACACAATTCTAAGACGAACTGAACTCAAACTCCTAAATCCAACCACACAGGAAACATTACGAGTTTCCTTATCCAGGAAAGCTTCAACCTTAAATCAGCTTGCGCCAAAAGATGTCTCCGCAGAGGCATATAAATCACTCAACATCTATGTAGGGCCTCAGGTTCACTGTGATACTAAACTCGGCATGGACCAAATTTAAGTTCTGATGAATTCATCTAAACTCACCAGGTTCCCAACATTTTTTTTTTCGTGCTAATTATAAACTCAGCTCTCGGCCAGTGCGTTTCGTTGCGTGCACTGAGGACCCAACGAAAATCCAGGTGAGTTTGTAAGTGTACGGAAGCGTCATCCCAGATTCTGCTTAATGTGGTATTCCTTCCACGGACACCTCACATCAATTAAATGATCACAGGTGTTGCCATTGCCAACAATGTTATTTATTTCAATAAGAGCAGCTTTCGATGGCTTAGCCATCATCATCAGTTTTCTGCTGTCTGGAAGCCACGAAACGACTAGTCCGCTAAGCCATCACCTGTGATCATTTAATTTTAAGTGCCAACGACATTTTACCACTAAACCAATACCTCACATCAAACCTAGCTGTTGGCCTAGGAGATTGCCTTGCGCGGATCCTAGTTCCTAACCCCAAGAGCCCGCAATGAGCATTTGTCCTTGGTTGCGCAGGGCGTGCCCGGCGCGGGAAGGCGACGGTGGCGCCGCGGGGCGGCCGCTTCCAGTGCAGCCACTGCGGCTACGCCACCAACGACTCCTCTCATTGGAGCAGGCACCAGCTCGTGCACACCGGAGAGAAGCCTCACAAGTGCCCGCTCTGCGCCTTCGCTACAGCGCAGCTGGGCAACTTAAAAGTACATATGCGTACTCACTCCAGAGAAAGGGAGAGAGTAGGCATCTCCGTGAAGTCGTACAAATGCACTGTCTGCTCCTACGCTACAACTTATCAGGGCAACTTAACTATTCACATGCGGAAACATACTGGGGAGAAACCTTACAAATGCACGGTCTGCCCGTACGCTTCAAAAGATGGAAGCACTTTAAATAGGCACATGTTTAAACACTCCGGAGAGAAGCCATTTATATGTTCACAGTGTGGGAATCGTTTCGAGTTGAAGAAATATTTGAAGAATCATATTAGGCAGATCCACAGTCAGTAAATAACTAATTTAATGCACGCCATTTTTACTTAGTAATAATGTAATGGTTATTAAATAAATGAATAATTGTGTCGTGAAATTTCCTGTTTTATTTTTGTTATCCAACGAGGATTATTACCGAGCGCCTTACCTTGTGAAGTTCCTAGTCCTGTACTGTAAGACCGTCCAGACGTTGAAAGATATTTGACCGACATCTGAAATGAGGGAGCCAGATCTCAAGAATCGATTTTTGTTTATTTTGGGCGGTTGCTGGATCAATGACTTTTCTTTTCACCTTCCATATTCATAATTACTTTCCATGGAAAGCGAACGATTCCACTATCCCATCCCGTTTCAATCCTTTTTACTTTCGCACATTTACTTCGTAACAAGAGAAAGTATTGTAATCGTGCGCCGGAAAACGGCGAATTATCGACACGTGAACTCTTCTTGCTGGGCCTTGCTAACCGAAAGGTATGTAAAATCTTGCCCCTAGTTCATAATAGTAAAAATTACTTCTTCGAATCCATGTTTGCAGGATGAGATTATATATCAAAATCCATGTTTTGTGTGTCATTGGTACTGAAAAATCGATTAACAGTAAAACGTCTGTCCGTCCGTTTGTCCGTGATCAACGCTAGCTCCTAAACTGTTCATACCATTGTGTTGAGTGATATTCCTTGATTGATTTAAATGAACTCGAGCCTATCTTAGCTTGAAAGGATATTTTGATTTTTTGGGGGGTGCTTTATTTGAAGCTTGAACATTTCCAAAATTTTGTCCAAAATGCCTCCAATTTCTTTATTATATTTGCCCTCGGATCGTGTAAGCTTCAGAGAATGTGCAAATCTCATTTTCGTTAAAAATCACTTTATCACCTTAATTTTTGAAAAATTGAAAAGTTCAAAATTGAAGGTAGAGATTTTTACGCAAACTCTGTTTTAAAAAATCAGCTCTTTACGAATGTCATGAACCAATTTTTGAAAAATGGGTAGTTATTGCGTAATTTGTGCTGGAAATTGTTGTAATTTATAAAAAAAAAACATTTTCGCAAAAACTGCACTTAATTACTAAATCTTGTCTTCAAATTTTATTCACGGATAGAACAAGGAACGCTTAAAATAATGGGGCAGAACTTAGTTTGGTTGAACTCTCTGAATTTTCGAAAATAATAGTCTTGCAAATAATGCGAGAAACTATATGCTGTTGTAGCCCAACTAGTTTTGTATTCAAATTGCCCATTGTAAAAGGGTTTTAAAAAGGAATTTCACTTCTATCAAAAATAGTTTGCTACATTCTACCGACACTGCCTCAACACAAGGCCTCATCACAAAACACAAACATCATGACTTGTAGGCCGATCTGCATCTCCGCGCCGTTTGCCTGAATCGCGTTAGTGTTTGGATGCAAGTTTTTCTATTTATATATAATGCAAGGAAAAATAAGTATAATCCCAAAGAAAATTGTCACATCATTATTATCATTATTATTATTAGTATACTTTTCAAGTCTCTCGCCTAGCGAGGTGTACTACAGCAGTCACCGAGACCTTTGGAGAACCAAGGTGCCCGCTTCGCTTGCAAACTCTGGCGGTCAGGATTCCACGTGAAGTTATATCAATAAATACTTCACGATGCGTGCAGTGCTCAGAAGAACAGCCTTTTGCAATGTTTGAATGTGCTAGTTCTTAAGGCCAAGCCTTGCAGACGATGAAGTTAGTTCTTCAGAGATAAGTTTCTTTGCAGAGATGACCACAGGGACTACATCAATAGACACTAACCGCCATATGTCGGTCAGTTCAATAGCCAAAACCTGATATTTTCGCTTCTTCTCGGCAACGGAGACAGCTATATTTCGGTCTAAGCTTTGTCGATCCCTTTCCGTGAAACCGTGTCGACCCATATTATGTCAGGTTTCTTGGCTTTGACCCTGCGATCAGTGGTGACTTCAACATTCCACAAAAACTTCCACCGTTTCGTCTTCAAAACTGAATCCGGCTTGAACTTGTAGTGTGTGTATCGGTTCCGCCCGCTTCTTCCTGCTTAATTACTTGCGCGCGACGCACGCATCTCCACTCCCCTATCCCTTATCAATTTATTAATTACTACTAATATTATTCTTCTGACATTGGATGCGGCCGATTCCAAAAAAAATATAGGTCGTAGTTGGTACAAGTTTCCAATACTGGATGAAGACCTGCCTCATTTGCAATAGTACATGGTGTTCAAAACAACAAAAACAACTCAAATTTTATTGTCAAAACAAAAATAACAAACACTTCCTGTCTGTTGCTTTCCGTTACCTTAAGGGTATTTGCCAACGAGTTAGAGATACATTGAGAGGCAATAGCGTCTCCATCTTTGAAACAGTAGAGTCACTCTCCGCCATGTTAAAAGGTGCCAAACGTCAAAGAAGAGGGGAAAGAAACGTTTGCTGGTTGGAAACATTTTTGCAGGTTCATGTAGTATTATATTGCGGAGTCGTTACATATAATGCGAGATAGTGAATGTTCTGTTGTAGCACCTTTAGTTTTAGAACAAATTTCATTTAAGACAAAAATATTTCATCAATATGGAAGTTCTGCAATGTTAACTTTTTGCAATTTTCGAAATTATAACTAGTTCACTGGAAATGTGACTATCACAATCCGTTTTATCTTTCTTTGATACATACGAGGAGTATATTTAAAGGAAAACATTGTAGCTCTCTTTTATAAAATAATGTTCTACATTTCACGAATTACGCCAAAACTACTCATATTTTCGAAAACTTGTACATGACTATTTTAAGATCTGTGTTTGAAGAACAGATTTTATTAAGGAAAAATCTCAATCATCAATATTGTAGTTGTTGGAAGACGCCGAAAAAAATTGAAATTTTGCAACTTTTGAGAATTGAAAAATTTCAACGAAAAGTGAGGCCTGTCATTCTTTTAAGAGCCTTTTTACGCTATCCGATAACCAAGTTTGATCCAAAAACTTGAAGCCATCTTTGAGAACATTTTGAAAATATTTTTGACAGTTTATAGAAAGTACCTCCAAAATCAAAATATCCATTTCAAACTCGCAGAGCCTCGAGTTACTTTAAAATGATCGGAGTGTATCAATTTTTGAGAAAATCGCGTGAACGTTTTAGGCACTAGCATTGACCACAGACTGACGGATAGACAGACGTTTTGCTTGCTATCAATCGATTTCTTCGGTATCAAAACATGGATTGTGACTACACAACGTGTTAAAGAAAGTAATTCACTACATGTAGGAATAACAAACTGAAGACAGGGCTAATACAGCACCATGATGATAATCACGCCATGACACATGGCGGCCATATTTCACGAATATCACGTAAGGAGCGCTGAAACAAGGCCTCTCTACGTATCTTCAGCTCGATGGTAAGAGTAAAAAAATTTTTACCAAAGAGATTTGTTTTATTCAATATTTATATTATGTTAAACATACATTCATGTAATACTTCTTATTGACATTATATATTTGCTACTAATGCAAATGGTGCAAAATTTCAACAAAGACATTATTTTAAAATATTTAATAACAAGATGACAACTTTTTCAAGCTAATAATATATAAGCATTTAATAATTTTGAAGAAACGGAGGAAATGAAAGAGACAAGTGTGCGTGATTTTTTAGAAGAGAAGAGCTGAGTATTTATAAAACTTTGATGGCAGAATTGCAGGAAGACAATTTAAAAAAAAAATGCTACCTGTTCAATTGCATTAAAATTTTTCAGTGACAAAATAAAACAAGTTTTAATGTATGAATCACTAAAAATATATTTTGTAAAACGTGATCAGATTCGAGAAAATAGTTTTGACCGAATGTAAAGTTTTGAAAAATGTGTGAAATTGATAATTTGTTGTAGAAATTTTTTATGAAGTTAAGTATAAATGATTTGAAAGAATCAATTTTTTAATTGTCTGTAAATTTGTGTATTTGATGTGCATGTAAAATTTTGCAAAAGAATTTATTAAGTATTGGTAGCAGAAGCATTACACCATATAGGACAGGCGTATGAAAGAGAAGGCCTAATTATAGTTTTATATAACAAATTTCACAATTAATTTGTAATTTAAAGTTTTTATTTATTAAAGAATATAAGCATTATAATACAATTACTATTATAAAGGATATAAAGGAGGATAAAGTTAGGTACAAAAAATTCGTATGTTTACACGAAGTGACAAAGTCTCCTAACTTTCATGAAGTTAAGAGAAACTCTCTTAGAAGACTTTACACGATTCGAAATATCTCCCGAAACGCGTGTCTCCTAACTCACGGGCAGCTCACGGGAGAGTCATTTCTGGAGATCTCTCCGGAAAGTATCTCCTTGCTGTTTACACTAGATATAAATGTCTCTGGATGTTCTTTGGCGCCGCCATGTTGAATAAGCAGCTGAGCAGTGAGGAGTTTGAGGTTAGCAACAGTCTGGTTAGCAATGTCTACGGTGCCCACTCTTGCAGCTGCATGTGCGGCTTTAATAATATTGAAGAAGCGGAGGAAAAGGAAGAGGCAAGTGTGGGTGAAAAATGTTTTTTTGAGAAGAGAAGATCTCAGTGTTTTCACATCTTTGATGGCAGAATTGCGGGAAGAGGATGAAGCCATGTATAAAAACTTCGTCCGTGTGACACCCGAAGGATTCGATTTTTTATTGGGAAAAATTTCCCAAAAAATAAAGAAGCAAGACACCGCAATGCGGAAAAGCATTTCTTGTGGGGAAAGACTGGCTTTGACACTACGTTTTTTGGCCACAGGGGACACATATAGTTCTTTGTCCTATCTATTTAGAATTCCCCAATGTACAATTTCCAAAATAATCCCTGAAGTTTGCAGTGCAATATTGGAAAGTTTAAAGGATTATTTGACGGTATGTATCTTACTTAAATGTAACTATACAATATGTGGTAATATAACCATTCCCCACCTGGTTTTCTTTGACCATATTTCGGGTTACAGTATTGATTTTTTCACAAGGAAAACTTTTATTTGCATATTTCAAGGTTTGATTTGTATATGGTCTTACAAATCACTCTAGGAAGATAAATGTAACTTTTTGCAGAGAAAGTGTTGAATTTGACTTAGAAGTTGATATGTGGAACTTTTTGTTTAACATATTTAAATAAGCTGTGAAAAATACTGAAATTTCATAATTTTGATTTTTTATCAGGTCGTATGCTTTGTCTTTTAAATGCTTGAAACCATTTCTTTCTACGCCTTAATTTTGAGAAGCAATTTTTTTAGGAGTGTCAACTGAACTTCAAATGCATTTCTCCACGAATTGGGAATATTCAGTACATTCATGCATGTGGAACATAAATCGAACTATATACTAATTACAAACTAAATATTAATATAACTCGTTTGCAGCGTAACCCTGATTTGTTCTAGTGAATGAACTAAAAGTTTCAATTATATGAACTGAAATGTCCAGAATAAATTTATAGACAGGATTCGGTATGTGAAAAAATAATTGTCTCTCTAGTTTTACCATTCAAGTTCATTCATGAATAGAGTATTGTAATTAATTTAAGAAAATAAATTTCGACAATTATCAGTTGGAAGCAAAAAATGTCAGTTTCTTTATAAATTTGATCTCTAATGTACAAGGGAAATAAAAGCACAAAATTGTGGATTTTTTTTGGAAGTTCAGGTGGACAGCTATGTTAATATTAGTGTGTAAGTAGGTACCGTTTTCCACAAATCCTAACCCTAGTTATCACCATTTTGTCCCAACTTAATATGTAAAATGCATGGTGGTTGAAATAAAAACACATTTTAAGCTTAACATTTTTTATTCCATCATACTATAATGATCCTTTTGGGCATTTAGTATTAATTCACTAATATCTATTTCTAATTTTGCACCAAGTCTTTCTGGCAGATTGCGAAGAGCATTTGCCACATACTCTCCGAACAATTGATATTTATCATTACTCCTCTCTAACACTGCCATGCATTTGCTTAAAATTTCATCTTCGGGAGTTTCTTTCTTCCTCTTCCTTCGAGAGTCAGATGACACCGCACATGTCGATGGACCTGCAGATGTCGACTGACCTGCAGATGTCGATTGACCCATATCAAACGACATGGTCGGTGCCAGCTGACTCTCTTGCAAAAGCTCCTCTGCATCTACATCAACCTCTATTTCAATTGAGGTATTGATCTGGAAAAGAAAAATACATTTAACTGACTTATTTTCTAGGTACCTACTACTGAAGATGGATGGCTGAAAATAGAAAAGGAATTTTCATCCCAATGGAACTTCCCGAATTGTATTGGGGCACTGGATGGGAAACATGTGCACATTCAAGCCCCCCCCCCCCAAGACTGGGAGTCTATATTACAATTACAAGGGGACTTTCAGTGTGGTTCTTTTGGCATTAGTAGATGCCAATTATAAATTCTTATATACGAACATTGGTGCACCAGGGCACCATGCTGATGGTGGTGTTTTTGCCACCAGCAAATTAAAGGAAGCCATCTATGAAAAAAGGCTAAACGTTCCAAATGCTAGGCCACTGCCAGGACGACATATGGCAATTCCATTTGTCATGGTCGGTGACGATGCATTTCCTTTGCAAGAGCACCTCATGAAGCCATTTAAACACCACACACTGAACGGGATGGAACGAGTGTTTAATTATAGATTATCCCGGGCTCGACGCATTGTTGAGAATGCGTTTGGCATGGCTGCTGCCCGATTTCGGATTTTGCGAAGATCTATTGAACTTCAACCTGAAAAAGTTCAATTGATAGTGGGCACTATTTGTGTTCTACACAATTTTTTGCTCTCCACCTCCAGCAGAGTGTATGCCCCGCCTGGAACATGTGACAGGGAAGTAAATGGAGTATTAGAACCAGGGAGTTGGAGGAATGATTCTGATATCCCCTTCCTTGATCTTCAAGCAACACAAGGAAGGAATTATTCGAACACTGCAAGAGGTGTAAGAAATGAATTTAAAGAGTATTTTGTAGCTGAAGGTGAAGTTCCCTGGCAATATAAATGTATATAATAAAATACTGACTTACCATTGAATCAAATGTATTTTCTTTTTCTGTATCTCTTCCTCCATATAAAAAATTCAGTGCTTTAAAGTACTCCCATTTGGATACATATACATCCCTTGCCCCAGCTCCACTTTTTCTTGTTCTTTCTTTATTAGCTTCGTTACGGTACTGGCACCGTAAATTGTGTATTTTTTTTTTCGACTTCTTTCGAAGTCCTTGCCAACTGGTTCCCAATTTCGGACAAGGCAACATTTCTCTTATTCCTATTCCGGTAGTCAGCATGAGACTTTCTGAAATAAAAGAGGCACATATAAAGTAACTTATTTGTTGATTAATTAAAATAATGTTCCAACTATCAACATTAATAATAAAATTTGCACATGTGAAAATAGCTTGTATAATGTATTTAACTATAACACAGGTGATAACTGTATGCTTGTTACACTGCATTGGTATTCTTGGATTACTCTACGTACTGTTACAAGCGATTATAATACTCCTTAACACCATCCAGGAAGTCTATTAATACAGTGTATTTTCAGGTTGTAATAGACCACATAGTTCAGAACAGTAATTTTATGAAAATTTTTATGTATTTATACATATAACAAGCAAGCATAATTTACATATACTAAACACACACATATATATATATATATATATATATATATATATATATATATATATATGTGTGTGTATAAAACATTATACTTGCAACAAAAGTTCTAATTTCTAGAATTTGTAAACACGGTTTTCGATTAATGTATTATACCTCCATAATGAGTCCTTCATCTCGAGCAATTCAATAAGTTTTAAGACCTCGTCCTTCGACCACCTCCTGTAATAAAACACAGTGCAATAATAAGGTTATGCAAGTTGAATAAAATAAATTTTTGCAGGTAAAACGTACAAGTATCATCATGAAATGTTCCACCCAAAAGTATAGACCTCATCGTGTACAATAATGCACCAAGTATCCGTCCATTACTTCTGAAATCAATAATTTACGTGCAATGGGCTCTGTGAAGCATGTCGAATTCTCTATATTGTATTGAGTATATTGTACTGATTATATTGTATTATACTGAATGTATATATACTAAACTGTTTATATTGTGCACTGTATACTGCGTTGAACAATGTTATTCTGAATAGAATGAACATTGTGTACAATGTTCCACGTGAAATTTATTTTGTATTGCATGTACTTACGCCTCTTCCGTGATTGAAGCATCTTGCGTCGCTTCCATCTTCTATACTTCGGTTTTCCTTTTTATTTATAAGCAGAAGTTCACAGAACAATCTCGACCGTCGCACCACGTCGCACAGACTCGGAAAAGCAACACGAGCACGTGGCCACACACCAAGAGAGCAAAAAGGCTTCCGAGTCTCTTGGAAAACAATATATCTCCCAGGAGACACGATTTCTCATCGATACCAGAGTCTTTACACTGCTCTCTCGTGGAGACTTCGAAAATCTCTTGTGACGTCATGACTCCGGAGAGACGATCACTCTCCTGAGAGGTTACACGTATCTCCTAGTGTCTCCTAACCAGTTACGGAGAGTTAGGAGAGAAAACTCTCTCCGTGTAAACGCACCTTAAGAGATAAACTCTCTTAGAAGGCTTACACGATTCGAAATATCTCCCGAAACGCGAGTCTCCTAACTCACGGGAGAGTCATTTCTTGGGATCTCTCCGGAAAGTATCTCCTTGCCGTTTACACTAGATACAAATGTCTCTGGATGTTCTTTGGCGCCGCCATGTTGAATAAGTAGCTGAGCAGTGAGGATTTTGAGGTTAGCAATGTCTACGGTGCCCACTCTTGCAGCTGCATGTGCGGCTTTAATAATATTGAAGAAGCGGAGGAAAAGGAAGAGGCAAGTGTGGGTGAAAAATGTTTTTTTGAGTAGAGAAGATCTCAGTTGATGGCAGAATTGCGGAAAGAGGATGAAGCCGTGTATAAAAACTTCGTCCGTATTACACCCGAAGGATTCGATATTTTATTGGGAAAAATTTCCCAAAAAATAAAGAAGCAAGACACCGCAATGCGGAAAAGCATTTCTTGTGGGGAGAGACTTGCTTTGACGCTACGTTTTTTGGCCACAGGGGACACATATAGTTCCTTGTCCTATCTATAACGAGTTTTCAGGCTCAAATTGTCCCAGAGAAAGTGGATCATACCAACATCTTGCATATCACCCGTCATTCTAACGACATTGATTTAGGGACTTTTCGTTACATTTTAAGTTTACTACAGGTCCAGTTCAGAGGAGTCAACCGTCAACAAAACTCCCCATGTGTCGGCACATACGCGCCGAAATACAATTCGTTTAGCTACGGTTGGCATCTTTTCATTTGTTTTATTTTCTACCAACATATTCAAAACTGCACTCTTGAACGCGTAGAAGCATATTTACAATTTTTTAACTGAATTTGTAATTCTTATTTGAAATTCCCATCGCATTATTTGTTTGTCAATTTTTAAACGAGACAGTAGAAACAATGCCAGGTAAGCGTGTTAAAATTACGCATGCAAATTGTGTTAAACAATGAATATTAAATAGTGCAGCAAGATTCAATGTTATTACTCTATATGAAAATGAGAACGAGACAGGATGATGAAAACGAATTCCGAACGTACATATTTATTTCAGGTAAGATGTTTATGAAATATAACAAATCTTAAAATTTCGTACTAAGGAATAGATTATTTGTGAATTACCACATGCAGGTATGTTGTATATTTTGGTTATATCCATTAATTGTGTATTGTAGTACACACGGTGATTGAGCATTTTCAGTTCATGTTGTTTGGTCTAATAATGAAGCCATATGTGAATAAATTAACATTATAAATGTTTGTGAACCTCTAAAATGCAGTTGATATCAACTTCACAATATTTTTTCAGTACTGTGAAGTCAGTGTTGAATAAGATCACTGAGATGGTTGGGATAAAAGAACTCATGATGGTAACATTCAACATATGAGTGTATATTTTTGTACTTTGTATTGAGTATAGTTAGCAAAGAAGAAATAATAGGAAAATTTCTTTACAGGGAAAGATCTTCCAGAAAAAGAAATTTGGGAGAAAATCAGAGGCAATTATGATACATTCTTTTTCCAGAGATCTTAATCTTCTTTGTTCAGAATTCTGCAATGAATTTTGTTTGGAAAATCGAAGTATATTGTTTATATGATGTAAATAA
>JAHLJT010002630.1:82303812-82561196 GCA_031308135.1 Acheta domesticus | reverse complement strand
TATTCCTAATTGTAAAATGTAAATTGTTGTGTTCTATAACCTAGGTGTATGAACTTAACTGCAGATATAATTAATCTCTATGAGGTTGAAGAGGAAGGAGACGATGGCACACAAAGAGCAAGGCGAAGGTGTAAAAGGAAAAACACGAAGGCACAAGAGGATCAAGACCGTGCCGTGCCGAGCCGTGCCGAGCCGAGCCTAGCCGTGCCGAGCCTAGCCGTGCTGAGCCTAGCCGTGCCGAGCCTAGCCGTGCCGAGCCAAGCCGTGCCAAGCCTAGCCGTGCCGAGCCTAGCCGTGCCGAGCCTAGCCGAGCCTAGCCGTGCCGAGCCTAGCCGTGCCGAGCCTAGCCGTGCCGAGCCTAGCCGTGCCGAGCCTAGCCGTGCCGAGCCTAGCCGTGCCGCGCCTAGCCATGCCGCGCCTAGCCGTGCCGCGCCTAGCCGTGCCGAGCATAGCCGTGCCGAGCCGTGCCGTGCCGTGCCTTGCCGTGCAGTGCAGTGTCGTGCAGTTAAAAATTCATGTATTTAATAGTTTAAGGAACTTCGCAGGACAGCCATAAAATGAATTGTTAATGCTGTTATAGTTAGTACTTCTTTTATTATCACTGTTTTCAGTATCTGATAATGTTAATATTACTTTATTCTCTGAAAATAATTTAAATTCATAATTTATTAATATTCCTAATTGTAAAATGTAAATTGTTGTGTTCTATAACCTAGGTGTATGAACTTTACTGCAGATATAATTAATCTCTATGAGGTTGAAGAGGAAGGAGACGATGGCACACAAAGAGCAAGGCGAAGGTGTAAAAGGAAAAACACGAAGGCACAAGAGGATCAAGACCGTGCCGTGCCGAGCCGTGCCGAGCCGAGCCTAGCCGTGCCGAGCCTAGCCGTGCTGAGCCTAGCCGTGCCGAGCCTAGCCGTGCCGAGCCAAGCCGTGCCAAGCCTAGCCGTGCCGAGCCTAGCCGTGCCGAGCCTAGCCGAGCCTAGCCGTGCCGAGCCTAGCCGTGCCGAGCTTAGCCGTGCCGAGCCTAGCCGTGCCGAGCCTAGCCGTGCCGAGCCTAGCCGTGCCGCGCCTAGCCATGCCGCGCCTAGCCGTGCCGCGCCTAGCCGTGCCGAGCACAGCCGTGCCGAGCCGTGCCGTGCCGTGCCTTGCCGTGCAGTGCAGTGTCGTGCAGTTAAAAATTCATGTATTTAATAGTTTAAGGAACTTCGCAGGACAGCCATAAAATGAATTGTTAATGCTGTTATAGTTAGTACTTCTTTTATTATCACTGTTTTCATTATCTGATATTCTTAATATTACTTCTATTCTCTTAAAATAATTTAAAACCAAAATGTATTAGTATTCCTAATTGTAAAATGTAAATTCTTGTGTTCTGTAACCTAGGTGTATGAACTTAACTGCAGATATAATTAATCTCTATGAGGTTGAAGAGGAAGGAGACGATGGCACACAAAGAGCAAGGCGAAGGTGTAAAAGGAAAAACACGAAGGCACAAGAGGATCAAGACCGTGCCGTGCCGAGCCGTGCCGAGCCTAGCCGTGCCGAGCCTAGCCGTGCTGAGCGTAGCCGTGCCGAGCCTAGCCGTGCCGAGCCTAGCCGTGCCGAGCCAAGCCGTGCCAAGCCTAGCCGTGCCGAGCCTAGCCGTGCCGAGCCTAGCCGTGCCGAGCCTAGCCGTGCCGAGCTTAGCCGTGCCGAGCCTAGCCGTGCCGAGCCTAGCCGTGCCGCGCCTAGCCATGCCGCGCCTAGCCGTGCCGCGCCTAGCCGTGCCGAGCATAGCCGTGCCGAGCCGTGCCGTGCCGTGCCTTGCCGTGCAGTGCAGTGTCGTGCAGTTAAAAATTCATGTATTTAATAGTTTAAGGAACTTCGCAGGACAGCCATAAAATGAATTGTTAATGCTGTTATAGTTAGTACTTCTTTTATTATCACTGTTTTCAGTATCTGATAATGTTAATATTACTTTTATTCTCTGAAAATAATTTAAATTCAAAATTTATTAATATTCCTAATTGTAAAATGTAAATTGTTGTGTTCTATAACCTAGGTGTATGAACTTTACTGCAGATATAATTAATCTCTATCTTCGAGACTGAACAGGAAGGAGACGAAGGCACAAGAAGATCAAGGAGAAGGTGTAAGAGGAAGAACGCAATGGCACAAGAGATTCAAGACGTATGCGGGAGAGGAATAAGACGATAGCTCAAGAAGGTGAAAGCAAAAGCAGTGGAGGAAAAAGACGAAGGGTGATGAGGAAGAAACCTGACGAAAATCAACGTGCAGGCCGAAGAGAAAGAGGACGACGATGATACTAGAGGATCTTGGCGAATAGAGGATGTTAAATTCAAAGAATTATTAATTTGAAGCGTCGCGACGTATTGTGAAATGTAGCGCAATAGAGAAGTAAACGTGAAGTGAAAGTGTATTGAAGTTAATGAAATGAAGTGAAGTTAATTAAGTGATATGGTGTGATGTGAAGTGGTGTGAAGTGCAAGTCTATTGAAGTTAATGAAGTGAAGTGAAGTGAAGTTAATTAAGTGATATGGTGTGATGTGAAGTGGTGTGAAGTGCAGTGATTTGAAGTTAAGTGAATTGAAGTGGAGTGAAGTGGAGTGGAGTGTATTTAAAAGTCTGTATGTATTATTTATAACTTTGCATGGCAGCCATAAAATGTATTGTTAATGGTATTGTTGTGTTTACTTCCTTTATTTTTATAATTGTTATCATAGTATGTTAATATTATTACATTTATTCTCTTAAAACAATTAAAAATTTGCGAAGTATTAATATTCCTAATTGTCAGGGGCAGATTTACATATGGGCTGAACGAGCTGTAGCCCGGGGTCGCTCGTTTTGGGGGGGGCGGCAAATTTTCCAAAAATTATAAAATTTTGAATTTTATTAATTTGAACTCCTTGCAAAACGTTAATTAATACTAAACAACAGAATATATTAAATATCCGAATGTAAGCCATTAAATATGAAATTCTATTTAGTAAAATGTGGTTTCAAAGTTTGCCTCTTTTATTTATGATAGTTTTCTAGCAATCGTTAAAGATTGGTGTAATTCATTTTATCAAGTATAAAATTTATGAACACATAACAATTGTATAAAAGGAAATAAAATATACCATAATTATTTAAAACAATATAACTTCTTCATATTTTAAGTAATTTATATATACATTTTACACATCATAATCAATTTTTTATAAATATAAATTCTCCAGGGGCGGCAAAATTAATGGAGCCGAGGGGGCCGACGAGTATACATCCGCCTCTGCTAATTGTAATATGTGAATTGTCGTGTTCTGTCTCCTACGTGTATGAACCTAGGAGGAATCTGTGTTGCTGAAGAGGAAGAAAACGAAGCCAGATGAAGATGAAAAGGAAAGAGGAAAATGAAGAAGACGAAGGCAGAAGATTATATTTAATGCAGTTTTGAATTGGAGTGTCGTGAAATGTTGTGAAGAGTACCGCTATAAAGAAGATAGAAGAAGAAAAAGAAGTACGAGTTTAGTGAAGTAGAGTGCAGTATATTTAAATAGTTGTATATTTATTCGTTATAATAACTGTGCAGGACAGCAATAAAATGTAGAATTAATGGTATTATTGTCATTATTTTCTTGGTGATAATTATTATCAGATTACTTTTGTGTTAAAAATGTATCTTAACATAATTAAAAATTACATTGTATTAATATTCCTAATTATAATATGTAAATAGTAGTGTTCTGCCACCAGGTTGTATAAACCTACCTGCAGAAATAATAAATACCTATTTATCCTTCTCTAAAGCAGATGAGGAAGATGGAGGCACAAGAGTATCAACACGACGGCAGAAGAGGAAAAGGACGAACATGGAAGAAATTTGGTAGAGCGCAAATAGTAGAAGGCGAAAGCAAAAGAGGGTCAAGGGGAAGGCGGAATCAATTGAAGACGAAGGCACAAGAGGATGAAGGCGAAGGCGAAAGAAAAAGAAGGCTCGAGTGGAAAAAGGCGAAGGCAGAAGAGGAAAAAACAAGAGGCACTAAAGTGCCAACGCTACGGTAGAGAAGGAGTCGAAGTCACCATAGAATGCAAAGGCGGAAGAAGTCGAAGGGACAGGAGGAATAAGGTGGAGGCGGAATAATAAGACGAAGGAACAAGATAATCAAAGCGAAGGCCGAAGAGAAAGACTAAGGAACAAAGGGATCAAGACGAATGCAGACGAGGAACAAGACGAAAGCGTAAGAAGATCATGGCCAATGGGGATGAGGAGGATGATGAAGGCACATGAATATCAATGCGAAGGCAGAAGGGGAAGATGACGATAGCTAATGATAAGATTGGGAGTGATGACTGATGGCAGAATAAATGTGAATAAACGAGGGGGAGGGAAATGAATGCTTTGAATATAATTACTAATTTTATTCTATAATAATTTATTTCGTTTTGTATAATTTGATGAAACTTCATTTGTTTTTGTTTTTTTGTCTAGGTTATTATAGGAGGCAATGGGAGCTCTTTTATAGTTTTTTTATTGTTTTTTTTTCATCGTAAAACTTTTGTTAAAGTAATATCAATGTAATTGTGTCAAACAATTTTACGAGGGTAATAATTTTTTGTTCCTAATTGTGTCTATTTCATTATTTTTATGTAAGTAATTAGTGCATATTATTACAACTAGGGCATATTATCGTTTGCTTCTTGTTGTTTTATTGAAAATTGTTTGTTTATTCAGTTGTGTATGGTTGTGACTCGGGTACCTATTGTTTATTATTTAATGTTTCATCCTTGCTCATTTATTAATTCCTTAGCGTCCGCAGTTCTACGTGTTGGTGCTAATTTTATGCAGTTTCTGAGTTGAAATTTATGTTATTTTGTTTACTTTATTTGACGACTTGGTGATTTTAATATTTTCGATCTTACAGATTACAGAAGAATGCTGTACAATTGTTTCATTTTTTAATATTTTCAGCTTCATTTAGAATATAAGTTATGATTTTATGTAGTATGATGTTATCATATTTTGTTTTCACTTACTTTTTTCTGAAAGTTTCAATGTTTTTAGTGATGTTTTTTAATGGTCATTATTTAATTTTTTTGTAGATTTCTGTTTTTTTATCGTGATGTTTTTTATCAATAGGTTCAGTTGCAGTGTCAATCTTGAGAGCCAATGGCGTACAGGGGAAGAAGAGCTCTACACATTTATACTCAAAATGAGTGCTTTGCCGAACAGCTAGGTCACTCGGAAAATGTGAATATATTAGGCGGAGGGAGAACGAAGGCTGGGAACATAATTACTACTTATATTCTCTTATAATTTATTTCGTTTCTCTCAATTGATGAATCTTCATTTTTTGGGGCTAGGCTATTTTCGGATGCGATGGGAAGCTCTTTTATTGTTCCTATTTTTGTTCTCTTTTCATCGTAAAGATTTTGTAAATATAATATCAATGGAATGATGTGATAAAATTGTAATAGAGTAATTTTTAATATAATTATTTATTGTTCCCAATTATGTCTTTGCATGTTATTTATGTAATTAATGAGGGCACGTTACTCTGATGACTTCTTTTCGTCTTTCATTGCAAAACTGTTTATTCATTCAGTTGTGTACGCTTTTTTTGTGATTTAGGTATCTATTGTTTATTATTTAATGTTCTTTATCTTGTCTTTGATAAAGTTTTTTGAATTTGAGTGTTTCTACTGTTTTTGTGTTTAGAATTAATATTGCCTGATTTCTGTTTTACGAGATGGTGCTAGGTTTATGCGTTACTGTGTTGAAATGTATTGTGTTTTGTTTACTGTATTTCACGACTTGGCGATTTTAATATTTTCAATCTTGCAGATTACAGAAGAATGGTGTAAAATTGTTTAATTTTTTAATATTTTCAGACCCATTTTACGTAGAATATAAGTTACGATTTTATGTAGATATATTTTTACTTATTTTTTCCTGAAGGTTTCAATGTGTTTTGAGATGATGTATTTTTAATTGTCTTTATTTGAGTTACTGTAATTTCAATATTTGAATCTGTTTTTTATGTAGATTACTATAGGTATTTTTAATATTAGTTTGAGTTACAGAGTCAATCGTCAGAACCAACGGCCTACAGGGGAAGAAGGGCTTTAAACATTTATACTCCAAACGAGTGTTTTGCCGAACAGCTAGGCCACTCGGTTGAAGACGAAATCACATGAAGAGCAAGGCGAAGGCAGATGAGTGAAATGACGATGGCTTATGAAGATCAGCTGGAGAGTAGTGACAGAAGGCGGAATATATTAGGCGGAGGGAGAACGAAGACTGAGAAGTTACTTTTATTGTTTATGTTATTATTCGAGGTGATGTGTGTCCTTTAATTGATCCTTGTATTGGGTGAGTCATTGTAAAAAATTGTAAATATAGCAATGGTATGGTGTAATAAAATTTGAAGAGGGTTATTTTTAATATAATCATTTATTGTACCGAATTATGCCTTTGTATCATGATTTTTATGTAAATAATTAGCGCATGTTATTCGATTTGCTTCTTCCTGTGTTTTATTGCAAAATTATTTGTTTATTCAGTTGTGTATGTCTTTTTTATTACTCAGGTACTTCATGTTTATTATTTAATGTTTTTTTCTTGCTCTTTGATTAATGTCCTGGCGTTTTTTTTAGAAATTGATTTTTTTACTAATGGTTATGTGTTTAGGATTAATATTGCCTGGCTTCTGTTACACATGATGGCGCTAATTTTATGCAGGTTCTGGTTTGAATTTTAATTTACCTTGGTTACTATATTGATGGTTGGATGATACTATAATTTTCATTCTTGTCTTTACTGAAATTACAGTGATTACTATATTTGTGTTTGGTATTTCTATAAGTGACTGATTCTGCAACTCAACCCAATGTTAAAAAAACAATCTTCAGAGCCATAGGCCTACTGGGGAAGGAGGGCTCTATAAATTTATACTCCTAACGAGTGTTTTGCCGAACCGCGAGGTCACTTGGAAGACGGCACACTTCTTTTCTTCCAGAATGAACTTAAAAACCATTTACAAGTGTTATGCATTGCATATAATACGATGTTTACATGCCAATTGGACCCCATTCAAATTTTACTCTAAGTTGTACGATGCAGTCTTTCCCTCTCCAAGGCGGCCTTATTGTGACAGAGCTCCATTCTCCTTCTTATTTGTACTGTTATTTAGTTAATTTGGTTGGCTACTTCGGTTTTGGTTGTATAATTGGGCACTGCTATACTTACCATCACAGGGCTCGAATGTTTCTTTCTTGTGGGCTGACAAATATATCAATTTAATAAGGATCCGGCTGGTGAATACTTCTATTTGCTTTAGGAATTTATTAATTTACTTGTTATCTACTGCTGAAATAATAACACCTTTGTTTTACTGAATTATCGTCCAGCGACATGAAGTGTCTTCTTCATATTTCTTTTATATTCATTACTTTTTATCTTTCTTTTCTGATATTTTTTTTACAAACTTAGTCCTTTTTTAAAGGCTCTAGCCGGATAAGATGGTAAAAAGTGCCCCCGCTTTAAATCGAAAAGTGAATCTTTCCTGAGGATTGTGACCACGAAAAACATTTTTTCATGGACTTTTAAATTCCTGCCCCCTTCACATCCGCCGTAATAACAAAAAACGTGTTTTTTAACTTTATTTTTTTCACTGACTCCGCCACATGAATTTTCATGGCAAATAATGGGTATTTATGTAAAATTTACTGAATTTTTCAAAAATAATTTTTAAAAATGTATTAGCCGCAAAATTCAACCGTTTTAATGGATTTGAAAATTTTGAATTTTTTTAAAAGAAAGTTGTTATTCTACCGGGAGCACGAGAAAATTCTCAAATGTTGCCCTAAAAATTATCTATCTTCTGGAATTTTTTCAGATTTTTATGATTGGTGCGCCATGTCTAAAAAAATTAAAATACGTATTTTCGTCCCATTCGGCCTATTTTCATGTACAGACACAGGACAGGAACGGTTTTGAACTGCGTAGAACTTAGAGTGCAGTGGCAGGAGGTGGGCGCGGTGGGATAGTTCTGCTCTATAAAAGACGCCATTTCATTTACTCAGTCCCTATGGAGCAATGGGACAAGTACGTCGATTGTCTATGACAGAGAAGTAATGAGTATATTACAGCTATGCAGCGATTGTTTCGGTCACGCTTCAATATTGGTCGACATGGAGCTGTTCCGAGCCGCAATACAATCCTCATATGGGTGAAGAAATTCAGATCGACAGGAAACATAATGGCTAAGAAGCCAGGCCCGAAACGCAGTGTAACGACACCAGAAATATAGGCTAAGGGAAGCGGTAGTCAGAAGCCCAGAACGGTCAGCTAGACGTCATGAAGGTGAGCTACGAATCAATCGTGAATCGGTTAGAATAATTTTGTGTAAAGAATTAAAATTCCATCCTTACAAAATGCTAATTCGCCCAAAATTGCCAAAATCACCCAGATTTACCAAATAATCCCCCAACTTGCCGGCGACACGGCGCTAGTTTTCTCAGGACCTGATCTATACAAAATACGTAACACAAAGAAATTATATCTAAATCTAAGTGATAGCTGGGCCGCTAAACTAAAAATCCAACTTAACCCATTAAAAACCACTTCCAAAATATTTACCCTCAGAACTTACACTTCTCCAACTCCCTCACATTAAACAACAAACCAATAATCTGTCATCCTCAGAGCACAATTAAATATTTTGGATTCAACAGAAACACGAAAATTAACTGGAAAAAAACATTTACAAACTAAGTTTGTCAAGTAAAAATAAAATTACAGCTAAAACCTATTATCACCAAAAACTCCTTACTACCACAGAGCACAGCCATAATAATATAGGCGTGCCCCATCTGGATTAAAGCAGTAAAAACATGCACCAAATACAAATTTTCCAAAATCAGTATCAAGAATAATCACTAACGACCCTTGGTTTGTCACCAACGACCAACTCCACAAAAAACTATCCATCGAACCACATTAGCCAACCATATTAATTACCTCGCCTCCAAATTCTATTTCAATAATGCACTACACCTCGCCCGAAATCCTATACCACCAACCCGAATTCAAAACAAATTCCCTTTCCTGAAAAAATTCACTAAAATTGACAATTAACATAAGTTCCTCGTCTCTGTATAGATGAAGCATAGCATGTAAGTTAGTAGTAAGCATCCTAAACATATTAGTCTTTGTCTAATATGTAATATTCTATCTTCATTAATTTTAGGATTTGTATCCTCGTATCCAAAAATAAAATTCAAAAATTCCGCTGGCCTTATTTTTTTTGCATTGTATCTTCCGTGAGACAAGTAATAAATTATGGCGTCAATGTGCAAGCAACATCCGATTGTACGAAGACAGTTTGCAGAATCGCAACAATATCTTAGTTTTCCTGAAGATCCAATGGTATGAGGTTTGTATTCCACAAAGCATTTATAGGTTTTTCTTTATGTGCCGTGAACGGACTTAGAATTTGAGGATGGTTGGCTTTAATTTTAAATATTGTAAATCGATGTGGTTGTATTATGTAAACATTTCTGCTAAATATGAAATAGCCTGACCTAATTGATATGTTTCAGAAAAAAATTAAATCTTCTTCCGTGAGTTCTGGAAAATCAGGAATATCTGTTAGAGTTACATTTTTGAAATCGACTTTTCGTCGGGCCCATCTTTGTTCTTCGACTTCGTTGGCCAGGGTATTAGTTGTAGGTTGTGGAAGTAACATTGGTTGAACAATATCTTCTGTTCTGCTCATATCGGAAATCATTCTTGGACCAAAAGATTTGTTCAAATAGCATGCTATTTTACAATACAAGCCTTCCTTTGGTAATAATTTGTTGTCTAATTGGTGATGCAAGAGTTTATATTTTTTAGCAATGACTCCGTGAACTGCTTCCACAACCCAGCAAATCTTCGTTACGAAACGGGAAGAATTAAATATCTCATTTGTTAATTGCTTTCGATTACCTTTCAGTGCAGGCATAATAACAATGTACTTTTTTATCTTCTAAATCTTTTTTGGTGTCTCTAAAACATCTGCCTACTACGCAAAAGTCTCCTTCATGTAATAAGTTCTTCAGGCCATGTGGGTCGGATGTTACTTTTGTCATAATCGTAGCATTGTTTTCAGTGGCATAAAATGGTCCCAAAATATCCGGGGAATTGAAAAATATTTTTTTCTACAATTATAACACAAAACATTATATTTACCTCGCCATTAATTTTCTTTTACAATTCTGACTTCTCTTTCATTTCTAATTGTAGTTTCTTTTCTACAAGTTTTGCGAATGAACTTCATACATTTGATACATTTTCTATCGTCTGTAAACTTAACCTTCGTGCTAGGTTCACCATTCTTGTTATTCGGTGACATCATTAAGCTCTAAATAAATTATAATTATAAATTATAGAGACAATTTTATAAAATTATATATTAACTTAAGTAACAATATTTTCAATCACATTTTAGAATAATATACTCGGCATTCCCCCGTTCCAGCTCGTTTTCACATTATTGCGCCATTGTTTAAAAATAGAAGAGTAACCCGGATAATCTCCTCCCCCATACGTCACATGCAGTTTCTACTGTTTTTTGACCAAAGAAATTAAATCGATTCAACAATGAAAACTTTATTTTACATATCAGGAAAATACGTGAGCATCTGTGTCAAGCCCAATGAGTTAATTAGGGACTTTGGGGTGGCATCTGAGACATGCCCTACGAGTGGTAGGCCGGAGCACATTACGTACTGATACGAGCTAGTAGCCATTATTCTCGTGGCATCTCTAACATGCCGTAAGAGCTGTAGAAGATGTATTATGCGCTTTGCTTACGAGTGCAAAGGGTTAGGCGAGTGGCTACTGCTGGCAATAATAATGTTGCTAGATATGATACTGAGGAAACGGATATAAGTGACAGTGGAAAAGATGTAGATGATGCGAGCAGCGCCAGGCCATCACATGAATTTGGTGTTCCTCCACTACCGAACAAAGACACTAATGTAAATTAATTCTCAATCAAGTTCGCTAGCACGTATGATGCGGTAGGCTAATGCTTCTGGTATGGGCGGACGCGCGGGAGTGCCGCCTCCTGGCTTCCTCCCCACCACCTTCAGCTAGTCCCTCTACTCGCGAATCCCAGCGGCCACCCTGGAAAAATCCAGCTTTCCATTATCGTCACATACTTAAAAATATTACGGAAATGATTAAAAGAAAATAATAAAGATGCTATTTTTGAAGAAAAAAAGGATAAAAAAGTGAAGTTAAGTGTAGAAAGATAAAAGTAAGTTACTGTTTTGATATTTAAGCTTTTAAGTATTTTTTAATATGAAAGAAAATCTGTTTAATCAGTTGTTTATCTTGTTAGTATACACCACTGCATCTAAAATTCTCAAGAAAATCTCACTTAAATTAAAGTCAATTCTTTATAATTGATAATTTTTCGAACTTCTCAATTTATTAAAAATAACTGAACAAAACTGTTCACCATCTGGTGCGATTATATCTAACGGTCAAACTATTATTGACAAAACTATTTACTAATATTAACCTTTTAATATTGCAAATACTGTGGCTAGAAAACATATAATATTGTAATTACACGTTTCTATAAAGTTCTATATACATGAAAATACGCCAAATGGGACGAAAATATGTATTTTAATTTTTTTAGACATGGCGCACCAATCATAAAAATCTGAAAAATTTCCAGAAGATAGATAATTTTTAGGGCAACATTTGAGAATTTTCTCGTGCTCCCGATAGAATAACAACTTTCTTGAAAAAAATTTCAAAATTTTCAAATCCATTTAAATGGTTGAATTTCACGGCTAATACATTTTTAAAAAATATTTTTGAAAAATTCAGTAAATTTAACATAAATACCCATTATTTTCCATGAAAATTCGTGCGGCGGAGACAGTGAAAAAAATAAAGTTAAAAAATCTCGTTTTTCGTTATTACGGTGGATGTGAGGGGGGGCAGGAATTCAAAAGTCCATGATAAAATATTTTTCGTGGTCACAATCCTCAGGAAAGATTTACTTTTGGATTTCAAGCGGGGGCACTTTTTACCATCTTATTCGGCTAGACCCTTTACTGCTCTTCGGACAGCTGGATGCGTCCTAAATTAGAATGTGCAATTTTGTATATTATTTCTTTCTTCGTTTCTTACATTCGAACTTTGTTATAGACTTACACATTAATATTTTAGAAATTGTTTATTTTGAAATATTTGAAATAAGTAAAAAGAATGAATAGCTCTCAGAATAGCGACAATGCAGGGTCTGCAACAATGGAATTCACTTTGCGCTCGCGAATATCTGTGAATTAGTGTCATTGTTGTGACCTAATGGAGCTGTATGAAAAGGAGTTATAATTGTCTAATTTATGTTGATATTTGCAGGCAAATATTTAGTTTTGCACCAAGTGCTGTACCATTTGTAGTGAGTAGAGAATTTGTAGCATGGTTTTAAAATACTCTTCCCTAATCATGGCCCAATGGAAGGCATTTCTATATTTCCAGGGTATCAGGCTTCTTTTTCCAATACAGGGTTACAAAACTTTTGCATTCTATTTTTGTGAAGTTGTAGAATTCACATAGTTCTGACAACACTGCAATGGAAATAGTGAGTTCCAAGCGAAGATGTTAGTAGCGCATAAAGTGCAATATTACAGTACTACTTAGCTGTTTCCTCTAATACGGGAAAGTAAGTGCTGTTGTAGCACCACTAGTTTCATAACGTATTGGATTTTACTGCGAACACTGCAATCTATTTACATGGTACCATTGCCTTCTTTAAACTCCATAACTGATAATATATAGGGGCCGTGACTATTACGTCAGTGATATCTCATATTTCATGCAGAAATAGCAATGACGTAATGATTTGTGCAATAATATGCCATATTATGAATGATTTTGTTAATGGAAAAAGGTTGTTTATAATGCTGGTATACAAATGCTGTATACTGCTGTACTTTTGGCGGTGATAGATGGCAGCTGGCAAGAAAGAGTATGTGGCAATTCGTTGTAGCTAGCCAAGACCCAAGGAAATAGAAAACTAATACGGGAAAGTCTGTGCCATTCTGTAGCGCCACTAGTCTCATATATGGCTGCAAATTGTTTCTTCAAACTTTTGTAATGGATAGTGGAAGAAGACGAAGACGACGAAGAAGTTGAAGAAGAAGAAGACGAAGACGACGAAGAAGACGACGAAGACGACGAAGAAGACGAAGGCGACGAAGAAGACGAAGCCGACGAAGAAGACGAAGCCGACGAAGAAGACGAAGACGACGAAGACGACGAGGACGACGAAGAAGACGAAGAAGACGAAGACGACGAAGAAGACGAAGATGACGAAGAAGACGAAGGCGACGAAGAAGACGAAGACGACGAAGAAGACGAAGACGACGAAGAAGACGAAGGCGACGCAGAAGACGAAGACGAAGAAGACGAAGGCGACGCAGAAGACGAAGAAGACGAAGACGACGCAGAAGACGAAGACGACGAAGTCGACGAATTTGCCTTCTATCGAAGTTTTCATTATTACAGTGCCCGTGAACATTTGTGTTGTATCGTCCGTGTAAATTTGTGTTTACTTTGCAAAACAATTACTCGTCATATTATACTATAAACATTGCAAAAATTCATTTTCTTACTTTTATAAGTAATATTTTACAACTGAGAGATTATTAACCAACTTGTGTCAAATACAATTTGTTAAACTATTGTAAAAAAATTACTTTCTTCACAATATGCGTTGTTCTGTACCCCTTATTTGCCTGACGACCTATATGTAGGACGGTCGATTTTAGCAAAATGGACAATCTATTAAAGGTTTAATTCCATTTTTATTGTTTTAGTAAACTTATACATAGAAAAAATAGACGGAATCCAAAATTTCCCCCCCAAAATAATTCAGGCATATCTGGGTTAAGCGGGCGCCACCTGCCTGTGTCCACGCGACAAGGCAATGTTTATTTTGGGCGAAGGAACTACAGAAATCACCAGAGCTGAAGATCTTCTTTCACGGAAAGAATTTATTTTTACTTATTGCTGTAGAATGCTGGCGGCTCACCGGATGGCTTCGCCATACAAGTAATGTTTCATATTTCTCCACCAATATTCGATATAGATTTTCGTGAATGTTATCGAGGTAAAAGATAGTTAAACTGTCTTGTTGGTCTCTAAAATGCAGGACTCGGTTTGTTTACAGTAAGGAAGTACCTAAGAAAGTTCTTAAGGAAGTAAAGTAATTAAGAAAGATTTTATCACTCCTCAGTTGGAATCGAATTCTTTCAAAACAGGAATGATTTTATTTCTAAACAATTCCAATTTCTAGAAGAGAACTATTTTACGCATTTCACAAAGAGCAATAAAGTTTCTGAAACAATTCGAAAATAATTAATTGCAATTTTGTTACTAAACATCACGGATGTTACACACAAAATCTCAACTGGAAATGTTCTCAGAGGAGCTGAATAGTTACTTCGGATGCAGACTGGCAGCAGCTGGGAAGAGAGTGTGGCAAAACCCATTTTCTAGACCAGGCTCAACAGGAAATTAACTAGAATGTACATTCCGTTCTTTAGCACCTCTAGTCGCCCGCTCGCATACTACTTACGTATTATAGAGAAGTTAGGAAATTCTGCGTTAGGTAACGGCGATTTTCCTCCAGAAAAAAACTCGTAATACGAGTTCTTAATACCAAAAAATGGACCATTATTGCTTCCATAAATAGTAAATCATTTTCTCTTATAAGTTGTTTAACCAGAATTCACGTTTTGTCTCCGCCCGTCACAAATTTTACCGCCCCTGTTAGGTTCTATTAACTAGTGAACACGACGCACATAACTGCCAGTTAGGAAAACTAGGATGGATTGATAGTATAACATACGGAAACCGTCTTTGTAGTGAAATTTGCATAATTTTTCCTCGCCACTGCGGCAGCACTAACGCATTCTTACAATAGACGTTATCTCGCACCTCAATGTAAATATATATATATATATATATATATATATATATATTTACAGGCATTTATTTTATATATAACAGGCAAATCTTTAAAATGTATTTAATTAAATGTAACAGGCATATCTTCCTTTGGTATATTAATTACTCTCAATAATCATAATCGAATCACAGTTTTTGTCCCTATGATCCGTGATATCCGTGCATGGGCAATGCGCCAAGAGTTCATTCGGTTTTGGGACCTGGAAGCTACAATGCAAAAACATAGGCGATAACAACCTGTTTTTCTAATTGTCAAAAAAGCGATTGGAGAAAGTTCAGGAAAACAGTCAAAATTGGGTCTGCGCAATCTATATTTTTCCTGAGATAGCACATGACGCTTAGAAACGGCACAGGTTCAAATATTTTCGTCGTCGTTTTGTTCTCTAAATTTCTCAAAGTTGCAAAAATAAACTGCTATAGCATCAATTGTTTTCAAATGATTTTTATTTAAAAAAGTTCAATAGGTTTTCTTGGTTACATACAAATCTCTACAAATTCTTTTCCGAAAATGCAATTCGAAAACTCATTTCCATTTCACAACAGTTTCGGTAACTGCTCTCCACGCAATGGCTGCCCCGATCATTGGATTAGACCTCCAACGTCTTCAACATTCCCTCCATTGGTCCACGCCTCCACCGTCTCCACCATACCCGTCATTGTTCCAGGCCTTCACCGTCTTCTCAATCGCCTTCATTGGTCCAGGCCTCCGCCGCCTTTCACCATCCCGGTCATTGGTCCACGCCTCCATCGTCTGCATGACCCCCGTCATAGGTCCAGGCCTTCGCCGTCCCAATCATTGATCCAGGCCTCCATAATTTTCTCCATCCCCATCATTGGTTCAGACCTCCGTTGCCTTCATCATCGCCGTCGTTGGTCCAGACCTCCGTTTTCTTCAGCATCCTCGTCATTGGTCCAGGCCTCTGCTGTCTTTCTAATTCCCGACATTGATTCAGATCTCCGCCACCTTACCATCCCCATCATTAGTCCAGGCCTCCGTCGGCTTCATCCCCCCCCGTCATTGGCCCAGGCCTCCGTCATCATCATCCCCGTCTAGGTCGTCGTCCGCATCTCCGTCGTTTCGTAACCGTCGTCGTCACCGTCATCGTTGTCATAGTCGTGTCAGTAGCAAGTCTTAGTCTTCATTTACATCCTTCCAGTCCGCGTCGTCGCCGTCATCAGCAAATATCAAGAACCATATTATCGAAAAAAAAAACACATGGCATCGTGAAAAAAGAATAGTTTTTTATACAAGAACAATATCGGTACCAATAAAACCGTTTTTAATATAGGTTCAGGGGTACCACATACTCCATAAATATCCCATTAGGCCCTTTTTCATTCCTTTTAGAAAACAACGAATAAATATTTTTAATGTGATTTTTATCCACGTATTTTGGCTGAGATGGTGCCCAGAGTACCCCGCAACTATTTTATGATCATCAAACATCACTTATTGGCCTCAGTTTGCCATATTAGCCACAATCTGGCCAATTTTACCACCACAATAGATGCTTTTCGCATGGCCATCGTAAATTGTTATCCAAAATACTATTAATTTAGATACGATTAAAGGTTGAAATCTCTGATTTAAAAAATTTGTTACGCAAAATTTAACTATGTCAATGCAAATAGGACGAAATTGCACAGCATGCTATTAATATTCACTATTAATGACCCACTTTTGTGCAATAATTCTTTATCTAAGTTCTCTATTCACTATTAAGCGTCATTGAACATAACATAATCGAACGGGTTTTGATGTTACTAGACTTTAAAGAACACTATGGAATTTGTAACGTCCAAACTCGTTTGATGTCTGTCCAAATAGGGTCAATGCAGCCTAATAGTGAATAAAGAAAATAGTCACAGCAGTGCGGCTCAAATGCGGTATTTTAGCCGACTGCAGTGAAATTTGTGCAAAGCAAAGATATTTAAGTAGACATTTCAAGCTCTAGTCGTATCTGAATTAAAAGTATTTCGGATTAAAATTTACAGAGCGATGGATATTTGAAAAGTGTTTATATCTAAGGTTTTACTCTAAAAGTTGCCATATTCGGCCTGACGTCGCACACTGTGTCAAATAAGTGATGTTCGATGATCATAAAATTACTTCGGGGTAACGTGGGCACAAGAGCAAAAAATCTGTGGATAAAAATGATTAAATAATATTTATTCTTTATTTTCCAAAAAGTAGCAGAAATGGGCCGAAAATGGAGTGATTTAGGGTTTGTGGCACCCCCAAACACATTTTAAAAACTGTTTTATTGGTGCTGATGTTGTTTTTGCATCGAAAACTACGTTTTTGCTTCATTAAGTCATCGAATTCTATTTTTTTTCAATCTAATAAATATTGATTGATTTATACATTTTAAATTAATGCAATAATTTAATTGAATAGAAATAGTAATAATAGAATTTGATAATTATATTGCAGATTTAATAACAAGAATCATAGTAAATTAAAAAGTAGGGATTATTAACACTTAATTGGTTTTTACTAATAATTCTATTACTTTCGTGGAAATGATACAGTTGAAAAGAAAATTACCTAATTTTCCAGGTTTTTTCTTTGTGAAGGTTCAAAGGATAATTTTACAATTAGCTAATGCATTTTAAAATCAACAATTGGAAGCAGAAACAGTAAAATCTGTCTAAACCGAAACTTGTACAAGCCTTGTATTGTGCCAAGGTCTTCTTCTGATGGCAGTGGCACGCCTCGCGGCTCCACCCCGTGCCACGAGCTTCTCTGCGCCATTAGCGTCGGGAGACGAAAGTATTAGTAACCCCGCCGTTTTACAATAGTGATGGCGTCGACTCTTGCGGTGGGGTTATGAACTGCGTGAAGTTACGTCATTGTGCTTAAGTAGGCCTTATTATGCTCGTTCGTAAATTTACCTTATATTTTTGAGAATAAAAAATGCATAATATAATAACAAAAATGCTTTCTTTTATATCATCTAACATAATGAAGTCCTCTAAGAATGAAATAAACAAAATATTTGCTAAGTAATTCTTGTTTTTAACCCCAGTCTCTCAGACCCCGCCCATCCGTTCGTTTTACGTGTTCTCACATATCCGTCGCCGGTTTAAAATATCTTGTTCACAGGGCGGCTCTGCAGCTACGCGTGTCATCATCCAGTAAGTTATCCATTCTCTCCTCTCTCCAAAGGAAAACAATCCACCCGCCTACGAAGTGGATGCATTATCCATTCAGTATACATTATTAAGGCTAAAGTATCATGAAGGTCAGTAGTAGCCTTTTCTTATATCTTGAAGCATTTTTTCATTCCGTTCAGTAGATCATAATACCAAATGGATTTTTGATCCTTTGAATATTGATAGATGGAAGAAATGTTTCTTTCTGAAGGCTCATTGAGTGATCTATATCTCTTTGATAATCTGTATACTCGCATATCTATCAAGTATGAACACATGCCGGGGGTACTATAAAGCAAATCAAATATTCAACTTGAAACGTCGACGCATGTTTCATAGTTTGTGCCTTTTCTTATAAAATATATGGGTGTACCTACTTACCGTCTCATAAAATTTCTTATCTCAAAACAAAATGACGATTCCAGAAATCCTTGCTATGCAATATTCCTAAAAAGCAACACCAATTTTTACGATAAATCTTACTTAGTGTAACAAAATCTCTGGCATTCTTTATTTTATTCAGATAACTCTTTACCCACAATTAAAAATGATGACATGCTGTTATCAAACTCATTAATTGATTACTGATACTAAAATTTGGTTGCCCTAGCCAGCTCAATGAATTAATAATTTATACAATGGGTTTGTATTTTGCCACTATCTACCATTTTGCTTACCACTTTCAGCATGGGCCACTCGATCCGCCCGCCATACGGAAGACGAGAAACCTCTGAAAGTTATTGTTTATGCAAAGATTGCTAGCTACAGATTATGCATGATTGCATAATAATAATGTGATCTGATATTCATTAAAACAGTAACATTGGATTTATTCAACTGATTTTCTTCGATAAATTATTTTGGTCATGACCTTTTACTCAATGTCTAATCAGGTTTAATGGTAGTAAGAGCTCACTTCTCAGATGTCGCCACGTAGATATTCTGATGACGATCCTCTGGACGCCGCGTTGTCCGCTCTTCTTTCTTGCTACCACTACCTTGCCTAATATTTATCGCCGATATTTCCTAATAAAGTTCCTGTCGCGAACACTTCTATCTCGTGCATCTACCCACGAACTTATTCGCCTCGAGCTCCACTAAACTATCTATACGGCGCTAATTCTAATATATATCCACACTTCTGTCTTCCCTTAGTTTTTATCCAAAATCACACGACTTATTAACGTTTTTGACTAAATTCCTATCATCCCCTCGCTATGAAAGTTAGAGTTCCAATTTCTAAAGTTCCAAATTGCTCGTCACACGCAATTATTTCTCAACCAACATTTCGCGTTGCGATCCCCTAAGAGAGTGATCGAGACGATGCCTTCTTCCTCGCAAGAGATAATCTTTACATTGTTTTTCCCAGAAACCCTCTCACATCCGGTCATTTAACTATTATCGCACCAGAATTACACGATATCCACCCCATGTTTACGGTTTTCTAGCAACCACATGCGACTGTCTGATCTTTTCCTTTACAATGCACCTATGTTCGAGCATTTGCTGTAAATATTGTATACCCAAGTTTTGGTATATTACATTAGTATCAACGACCAGAGAGTGGAATAGCCTTCCAGAAAATGTTAGAAAATGTAAAAAATTGCGATCTTTCAAAAACATTTAATACTCTTTTACTAAGCTGATAATGTATGATGTGAAAGTTTATATTAAATTTATTATTATTATTATTACTATTATTATTATTATTATTATTATTATTATTCAAAATTGTAATGTAAATGTAATATTTTATATCGCATTTTAAGTGTTTTTTTTCTTTCTTGTACTTCTTAGGTTAATTTTCTTAATTTAATTAACACTAGTATAATTAGTTTAAATTAATTATATTACAGAATTAGATTTTTTGTATTATCTTCTTGTTATTTCTAATTCATTTCACCTTAACTTATCATGGCTCTGACTGAAGGCGTCTTTTCCCTTGGTACATATTGTTGTAATTAAAATCGGCTTTAAGCCGTCGTCCTGGCCGGGTGGTTGTGTACATTCTCATATTGTTTTTAATGATTTATTTAGTGTATTGAGATTTTTTGCTAACGTTTGACGCGTATGAATAAATTAATATTTTTCATAATTTATTTTCGGGTACGTCTTTAGTGTTCTCCTGTTTTAGTAAATGTTTCTTAAATTATTTAAATTTTTTAGTGTTCTCCTGTTTTAGTAAATGTTTCTTAAATTATTTAAATTTTTTTGTTGCTCAACGTTGAAGAGCATGCACACTTCCTTTGTTTTCCCTGGTTTTCCACGGCCGTTTTAGGTAAATGCTGGGACGTTGTGTTTTTTACTTTCACATTGTGAGCCCAGGGGCAAGACATATCTAAGTTGTATTTTATTTAATTTCCTAAATGTGCTGTTTAATTTTTATCTATATATTTATGTATTACGTCATTAGGCGGAAGAGAGGGCCTGATGGACCTAGTCTCGCCACATAAATAATGTCACTCTTCTTCTATTATTATTATTATTATTATTATTATTATTATTATTATTATATTGTGATAGCTCTGATAACCTCGAAGAGAGAAAAATCCGTAAGATTTCAGAAAAGTATCTTGTATTAGCAGAATTGCTATACTGTAGTTGTAGAATGTCATTTTTCGTCCGAGTGGACAGTGTCTTGTGCGTTCCAGGAAGTGATTTTATACAGTCGGTTTTGTATAGTCGTCATTTAGGAAAGTTCTGCTACAACTTGGATTGCGGACATTAATTTAGTTAAAGTGTCGCCTGGGGCTTTCATTATTTGAGCAGCAGTTTTAATAAATTACACTATTTTTCAAATATTTCGCACCTTTAGAATACTGAAAAGTTCCTTAAAATCTGAGTGCTCCTATGGGCGGGCCACCGGTAGTGCTCTCCTGTTGTGCGGGTTGCTTCCTTCAGACGAACACGTTAGCGGGGCAACGGCGGTTTTGAGATACGGAAAGTTTTCTTATGTCAAAATTTGGTTGTTTGAGCGGGGGGGCGGCGGCGGCTTCGTGTTCTTCTTTGAGTCGTTGTTGAAGTCTGTTTTCTAGTAGTACGTAAACTGCGCAGCCTCTGTAGTTTATTTCAACTGAGTAGATAACCAGTGGTTCTAGAGTGTTAGGCCCAGTCTTACGTTTGAATTCGCCAAGATGGTGTTCAGTACTGTACCGGTGAGCTAATGCTTTCATTATTTTGTTGCAGGGCATGTTCTTTTCAAGTGCTCTGGTGATCAGTCTGTGGCGTCTTTCTGTCGTTGCACGGTGGAAAAAGTATGCGCAGTCGGCTTCTTCTCTTGCGTCTTTCAGGATTTTTGAACCTTTTTGTGGTCTTCAATGGACCTGGGTCTTTGATAAGTTTAGTTCCAGACAGTTGTGCTCGTATTTGGTTGTCAACGTTGTCTTTTATATATAGTAGTAGGTCGGCTGGATGTTTGATGGTCGTTTTGTCGATGAAGGAGCCAATATTTCCGGCTTTTATTGATTGCGGCGGGTTGGCGGCGTGCGTTGTTGGAATTGTCAGTGGCTTTGGAAGTAGATGCAGTTGAAGTGACGTCAGGTTCTGTAGTGGAGTTGTTTGAGGTACTTTGCAATGCTAAGTTGATTGCTTTTTCGACTTCAAGTCCCGTGAAACGGTTTGAGTTGCAACTGGCGTTGCTTTCGGGGGTCGGTTTTGGTCGGAATAACGAGCCTCTAGCAATGAGTCCGTTTTTGTCTACTTTTTTGTTTTGTTTGCTGTTAGAGTTTGTTGTTTCGTCTTTGCTTAGGTCGCTATTTTTGCTCGTTTTAGGGGAGTTTAGTTGGTCAGGGTCGGGGTCAGGGCTTTGTGCTTAACTTTCAGTGTTTTTGTCTTTATTGTCAGTTAATATTTCATTTGATTTATTGTGATGTATCACATTATAAAAGCGCAGACGCAGAATGAGAATGTGATAGAAAGGACGAGATATGTAGGTCACGAGAGGCCGGCAGAGGGGCCTGTGTATTGTGTCCTGAAAAGAAGAACCTTTTTCTGACAGTGGCGAGCGGGGACCGCGGTTCAGCTAGACAGATTTACGACGTGAGGGCACTCAGAAGGGTATCCCCCGATTTTTTCTATGCTCTTTAGAAAGACCCCTTCTCGCGAAAATCAGCTGTGACCAGGCAAGCGCTCGGCGTGCGAGATCATATAATTTGTGATAAAAATGTCTTAACGTTTAACAAATAAAAGAGCTATTTAGACACGCGCACGTGTTCTCCCCAGAAGCGGCCGAGGGCGAACGTTGTACGAAATTTCTGGAAAAAGATGTTAGCGGCCCAATGTAAATTGGACTTACATTTGAGAAAAGTAGCAGTGGCGGCGATTGGCGGTGGAGAAAAAGGGGTGGAGCCAAAATTGAGATTTGGAAGGGATTTTCGGCAGCAGGAGAAGTGAGGAGCCATGGCGAGGGCATTCGATCAGTAAGAGCGATCGCGGCAGCATTCAATGATTAAGAGCAATGGTGAGGGCAGTCAATTATTAGCGAGAGAGGGCGAGTGAATCGGTCAAAAGGCGGTGGCGAAAAAGTGTTATCAACATTCGATTTTCAAAGAGAGACATAAGGTTAAGTCCGTACAACTCATGCCTCCGACGCAAGTCGTGCTAATTAGACCGTGAAATAATCCAATCGCGCCTCTCGCGGAGAACGAACATTGAGTAACAATGACGTCTGTTTGGAGCGTGTACTGGCGGCGAGACGGAGTTTGAGCATCACGACACCTAGCTTCGCGGGGGCAGACCAGCTGAGGAACATAAGACGCGGTGGCGCCAGCCGATGTTTTTCGGTTGTGCCAGTCTCTCCAGGCTGCGAACGGTGGTCGGCGGTCGGCTCCCTGGCCGTTACCTAGTAAGACGAAAAAAGGACCATGGTATGTGCACTAAAACTATTATTTCTTCATGTGTGAGATAAGAAGAAAAGAAGAACAGTTGTTTAATTTGTAATGATTATTTCAAAGTAAAATTTTTAGCATTAAGAGAATTTTCGGCAAAATTCTTGTATCTAAATTATTATTTCAAAGTAGTAAATGACTACTAAAGTAAAATTTAATAAGGTGTATTATTTGTAATAAGTAGTTGCCTAGATGAAATTCCAGATCCCAGCATGTGAACAAGTAATTTAAAAATAAAAGTGAAGGTAAACGGAATAAATAGTTACAAGTGTGTGCGAACAGAAGTCAAGGAGAGCGGCCGGGCAGCCCTCATTTTGACTAAGCGTGCTACAGGGGGCTAAGATATTGAAGGGGGAAACGAACTCACATGATGTTGTTGTACGAGCTGAGCATGCGAAGCACGGTGACACATCACATTATTAGCCATGGTGCCGAGGATAGGGGGAACACCGTTTGGCTCTGCATTCGTTTCCGTCACTAGGGCTGAAGTGGGAGAAAGCCTACAGGAAACCGCTACTGTGCGTATCTGCTGGCCGGCCTTACCTCCAATGACGAGAGACGACTTCTGTGATGATGCTGCTACTACGCTTGCATCTGCGAGTGGGATGGTGAAAATCTTATACTGGTTGGTTAATCTGGTAATTTAAAGGTCTATTTAACTACATCGTTAACTTTCGAGTTTATAGGTTTGCAGTAATACCTTAACGTGAATGTTTATAAACTGATTTTTAATTGCCATTTCCCACTCAACGCACAGAAACAAAACTCTCAATATTTGGCGTTCCGCCAGTTATGTCCACAAATCAAAGATAGCGCTAACTTAATAACATTTTATTCAATCCTTCGAAATTGTTCACATTTACAAAAAGCATAAACAGGAGTTGCTCTTCTCCGGCTGAAGAGTGCGTCCAGGCACGACTCCCTTCCGTGCGGATCTGGGCACGGCTCTTGTCTCGCACGTCTCACGGCGCGGCTCCACTAAGTGCGACTCCCGGCATGTTTTATCTCCGTGCGTCACTTGGCACGGCTCCTCGGCTGCACGGCTTCCTCACTCGTGCAGTGTCGACTGATATACTGTATTCCCGAATCTCTCTCTGACTCGGCCGGCGCCCGCACCCCCTTAAGTAGGGGAGGCGCGGCCTAGGATAGCCTCGCCTGGAGGCTCCCCGTCCCGTTGGGCTGCGCTCCGCGCCAGCGAGCTCCGCGGCGCGCGGCGTATCATTGCGTGCGCGCCAGCTTCAAAATGCTGACCTCAGCACCGCTGTCTTCTGCTGACGCCCCTCTTCCACCGGAGAAGGTCGAATTGCGCGTACGGGGCCGTTGCCTTCCCCGAGCGCGCCGTTACTGGCTGCCAGTTGCTGCCCTAGGTCAACAAGGATCCTTTCAAGCCGTCTCCTGCACACGTGGCCGCGGGTCTCCTGTCTTCATCCCGTTGTCTCATCCCTCAGTGCACCAGTACTCTTCCTAAGCGCTTTTCCGTCACAAGTTCGGCGTTTGTGATTTATGCAAGTTACTGTTCGTGCGTTTAAGGTAATAAAATTATTACACTACACTGGAGTGACCTTTCTCGTCGGAACTAGTCCCGTTTCTCGAGCAAATATCTGAATAGAACGCCTCTGAATAAATATGCGAGCATTATCTTAAACTGTTCGGCTGCGTGATTCTATACTCATTATAATTCTTCCCGTTGTAATTTCACGAAATCAGAGACGTCGATTACTTTCACAACATTGTATAATTAAGTTCTTTTCGGCAGCATAAAAATGTTTTTACAACTCACTTATTCACTTCTTTCAGAAAAAATACTTCACGTAACGGTATAATGAATACAACTCGTTACTGTTACCTACGCATATGTCCACTCTCTCGTCTCTCATATGTCCTTTCCTCTCTGCTGCCGAAATCAGAAGAAAGTTTTAACACTGTGTCCGTTGGTCAGTCGGGTTGCCTCTCCTCCTTGGCCCCTGCGTGGACTTTCTCAAGGCTTCAAGTCACTTTTTCAAGACTTTAAGTCTATACCATAATGTTTATGCCAATATGTTTTTAATAACGATGGTAATGTTTATGAGATAACGTATCTAAATTTTATGAAGTGATAAACCGCTTTCATATTTTACAAAATATGGTGATTCTAATATATTGGGTAGCATTGGGTGGTTTTGTTTTTCTTAGGAACTTGGTTGGGTATCATTGTTTAAAAACACACTCGAAATTGCAAATATTTATTTCAACACATCTTTTTCTATAAAGTGTAAGCGTTATACAAAATTGAATATTCAAATGATAACTGGCAAAAGCAAAAGCAGTTTAGGCAAAGAGATAGCGTCACAAGTGTGTGATCCATTCCACCAAGTTTAGTAATTCGGAATCCGTGGCATACACTGTAAGTAATGGTGTTAAATTGCTGTTAAATAATTGACAGAGGCAAGTTCGGGCACTAAAGGCCTCAAACCGTGCAATGGAGATCTTTTAATCACCACGTCTGATATTTATTGTACATATTGTTTTATTGTCACTTATCTAAAAGGACTCGGTCTTCCTCCTGATCAGAGGTACATTACAAATTTTTAGGGGATTTACACCAAATTAAAAAAGTGACGTCGGCATGAGGCATTCTAACGGTAAATTTACATGTACTTACGACGAACAAAGTAAGAAAAAAGATCTGGTATTAGTACGACCCCATACGGGTGTTATGTCTACGTCGAAAAATAAGAAATATATGGACAGCTAGTCCGGCAGTGCGTGGATACCCAGCTAGGTATGCATATGAACTAGTGACGCACAAAAAGAGTCAGAGCAAGTCGAGCAGGCTGCTTTAAAGACCAGATCATTAGTTAGTAGGCTCCAAGAGCCTAACTCAAAGTGAATTTAAATTTACTTCTTATTTTTTGTTTTTAAGGGTTTTTTGTTTTCGCCAATCGGCCATCATGGGGCCACGCAATACGTGTATCCTACCGGGACTCAGATTTTGATTATCGGGGTAAGTGTACGTTACTTTTTCTACAGGGGGAATTAGCATTTTAATGCTGATTCCATTTTTATATCCCATGGTTATTAGCCCTGGGGGATGGGATGAAATTATAATGATGATAAATTATGAAATAGACATACACAAACATTCAGAAACACATACAACAACCATGTCCGAGGGGGATTCAAACCCGCGATCCTTTGGTCCGAGACCGCTACGGCACTTCTGCTTTAGCGATCTCGGCTTTTCTCTCTTTTTTTGCAATTATTATTATTGTGTTTTTCTTTTTTCTATTAACGAATGTATGTATGTAAAATTATGTAGTAGAGATAAGCTTACAATTAAGTACAGATTGTAAGTTTAGTATATAAGGATAGTTTAGTAAGCAACACCCATTACATAAAACTGTGACCCAACATAAAATGAATTAAATTATTATAATTGTAATGTGACATATATATCTGGTAATCAGTACAGTGAAGTTTGTAAAGATTAAAAAGAAAAAAGGCTGCTACAATTCCAGTTCCCCGCAAATTCTTTATTTTCCGACCTGGCCTGAGCCGTCCTGCTCCGACGGATCAATGACCGATTACGTTGCCTTCATTGTTTTTTTTAAAAACTTCAATTTGACCTTCACGTGACAGATACCGATTATAATATTTTCTGTCCACGTCAACATTCCTCTAGTGACCGTTACCCACTAATTCATTTTCCGACCTGGTCTGAGCCTTTCTTCACCGACGTATCAGTGGCAGACTACATTTCTTAATTGCTTTTTTGAAAGCTTCAATTTATTAATGACTTGCCAGATAACGATTATAATATTTAGTCTTCAGGCCAACTTTCGTGCCGAACCCTTTTCTTTAGCATTTCTAATTTTCTGGCCTGCACTGCACACCCACATGTAGACAGACTAGTGCCCGGCTATGGTTTCTTATCATGTTAATTATAATATTTAATTTGCCGTTTGTTTGCCACGTATGAACGTAATTTTCTTATTTTGACGTAACTCCCTCAGACGGACTTGCAATGTGCTTCTTCACAGGAGGTAAAAAATGTTATTGTGGATAATTTTAATTGATCCAAATTGCTCGCAAAGTTTCAGATACAGTGAGACAGTAAAATTTTCTCTTAGTGCCTAAGTGTGTGGCCCCAAGTTAATCAAGTTGCCATTCGGCAGACTAATGCCATTTTTTAGTCCTATGAAACTATGAAACGTACCGGAATGACCAATAACTTGTAATGCTACCCAATGTCTTCTACATTACAAGCTCTGCAATCGAATACTTGCACCTATTATATGAACGTCATTTACTTACTACAGGATCCACTATGACAATCGAGTTTGTGTTTCTTCAAACCTGAACTGTACGTAAAGCGAATCCCACACTGAGAACACACATAGGGCTTCTCCCCGGTGTGTTTCCGCATGTGCACGTTCAAGTTGCCGAGCTGCGACGCGGCGAAGGGGCACAGCGCGCACTTGTACGGCTTCTCGCCCGTGTGCACGCGCTGGTGCGCAGCCCAGGCGTGCGAGTTGTTGGAAGCGAAGCCGCAGTGGCAGTACTGGAAGCGGCCGCCACGCGGCGCCACCGGCGCCTTCCCGCGCAGACCAGACGTCGTGTGAACTCCCCCTGCGCATCCAAGGGCAAACACTCATAGCACACCCTCTGCGTTAATTCAATTAAATTCAATAAAGCCTAATTTTATGTGGTGAGGCTCAGGCCATTAGGACTACTCTTTCGCTTGGCTGCTTTCGCCGTCTGGCAGAAAAAGAAGCTCGAAGGCACTCGGGCGACGAACAGGCGATTAGAATTTAGCTTAGATGCTTCTTTTAGACTTGAGGATATTTTACATGCAGTAAATCTTCAACATGAGACTGCCAGCTTTTCTTCTCCCCCAAAGGATTTAACGTAGGTTGTAAATGAGTTAAATACTTTGGAAATAAATATATTCAATTTTTTTGTGTTGGAAAATCCGTAACCACCTAATATCAACTTAAATACAGGATTTAGCTGAAACGTTAGACTATTTCAAATTAGACTATTAGACAACAGTCAAATTTGGTTTATCCCTTCCCAGAAACAAATCAACTAAACAAAAAAAGAGAAAAATTCCACAAATTACTATGCATATAGCTCTTTGATTTCTAAAATTGAATATATTGCTAAGAATTGATTTATTATAATTATATGATAAATATTATTAGTTTCTCACAATATCTGTTTATTTCATACTCGTACATACATCCTCACATAATTAAAGGAGAAAGTAATTGTTATATACAGGAAAACACAGGAATTACGAGAACTCAGTTTTTTATTCACAGGGACAATTATCCATACAACAGTGTCGTTCCGGTAAGCTAAAGAAAATCCACAATCCACAGCCAAGTTACCGTTTTCCAGGAGATGTACCAAATCAAGCAAAATCCAACAATAAGCAACGAGAAAGTCCAGTACACAATACGCCGGGTGAAACACTCACTATCTCTATCGTAAATACACTATTAACCACAAGGAACTCCACTCCAAATGTGTCTGTCACTCCGGTGGCGGTGCCCGTTTTTATCTGCCCTGGCGGCGCAGCCTCGCCTCCTAGCTGGGGCTCCGTTGTCTGGCCACCCGTTCCTCGTCGGTACTCTCTCTCCCCGGTTTGCTGTTCCAAAAACTCTCCTGATTTCCGCTACGCGTTGACGGTTAGGCGCGAAATTCGAAGGAACAGTAATGTATTTACTTGTGTACTAATACCATGATGGAAGAATTTTATTCCCTATTATAATATGAATAAATGAGCTGGTTTTTATCATCAGTATGTAGTATCGTCCTGAAAAGAGGCATTCCGAGTTGTTACTCGGATGGAAGAGGATGAACAAATTCATTGAGAGCAGGTGGAATAAATGGAAAGATTCGTGTATTTTGGTAGTTTAATCTTTGGTGATTGTTAGCAAAGAGAAGAGAGTGTGACGAGCTCTCGCTATTTGCCCTTTGGCCAACTTTTCCAGATTCGTTTTAAAATCATTCTCTTCATTCCGACTGAGGAGGGGTGACACAGATGTCGTTGCAGTGCCTCTCACAGGGAGGTCCTAGGGTTCGAGTCTCGACGGTGGCTGGGGTTTCGACACTAGCTAGAGAGCCGATGCCTGGAGGAGAGTTCTAGAGACCGACGGCTTTGATCGGCAGTGTTATATAGTTTCCTCGAAAAACACTAGGTGAATGCCAGAGCATACTGGCACAAAAGTGCCACGGGGACCGCGCACGATCATTCCTTTCTCTTCTTGGTATTGATCGGAGTACCCCAGAAAACTACCGATCAGAGTAACTGGCCGCTCGAATTCTCCTCCAGACAGCAGTTCAATTCGAACTAGCTATCTAGCAAGAATTGAAAATCTGCCACCTTCTGGTCTCGAACCCTAGGATCTCCTGGCCACAGACAGCGTCACTGACGGAATGATTCACATGTATAAAATAAATTACAAAGGCAAGGGATAGAAGTAAACATGTACCTTTTTTCGACAAGAACGGTTTACAAAATTCTACTCGTCCTAATAACATGGGACGTTCACTAGTGCTGAGTTTGAGGTTATGTTTGTAATCTTCAATGAAGATAAGAATTATCTTTAATTTTCTTTTACATCTCTAGATGAGCGACTTTAATAAAATAAGGTACTATTACAATTCTTCCAATACTTAACCAATTAGTAATTTTAAATTATCAATTTATACCTGTAAAGATATTAATTGTAAAAGTGCTTAATCTGATTATCAAATAATTTAAAAATATTGAAAATTGTTAACAAGTCTTAGTTTTACATTATTAGCACGCACACACACACACACACACACACACACACACACACACACACATATATATAATATGTATATATATATATTATATAATATATATATTATAATATATATATTATATTATATATATTATAATATATATATATAATGTAGTAAATCATTGAAAATGTACCTGAAGATGAGACTATACAGCGTCTCGAAACGTTGTACTATAACAGGGTATTAATAAAAATAATTTATGAACATGAATAACTTTAAATAAATAATTTATTGAAAAACTAGCATGTCGAAAAAACAGTGGTGTACTTTAAAAAATTCTGAATGTATAAAAAATAAATAATTTTCAAAATATTTTCAAAAAATTTCTGAATGTACCTATTTGCCCATTTCAACTTGATGTTTTCTTCCAAATAGTTTGTCTAGAAGCAACCAGAGGTCAGCACGTATTGGGATTGCACTTTCGCCAATTTGCCCAAAGTTTGTACGCATTAGCTTATCAAAAGTTCATATTGTTTCAACTTTCATTTGTACTCCTTTGCTCCTGATCCCTTCAATTGAAGCAGCAAAAGTGTTTGCAACTCGAAATTTTTTTCACCAAGCTGATATTAAAACTTCGATTTAGCAAGCAATAACAGGAACCACTACACCACACGGTTATTTAGCTTTCACGACATTTGCAGCGCATTGAAAAGAAAGTTAAACATTTGCAATTTGGTTAAAAGAACGTTTCATACTGATTTTTGAACTCACTAGGTTATTGTGTTTCATCAAATCTTCTGTCTGTCCATAATGAATCCCACAGTCTCACCGCGCTCATGGTTTCTCTCCGGAACCGGGCGCATGTGAGTTCGCATGTGCCTGTTTAAGTTGCAGATATGCGCTGCGGCGTAGGTGCAGACCGTGCACTTGTAAGGCTTCTCTCCGGTGTGTTTCCGCATGTGCTTCTTTAAGTTGCCTCCGGTCACTGTTGCGTAGGAGCAGACCGGGCACTTGTAAGGCTTCTCGCCCGTGTGCACGCGCTGGTGCGTGGTCCAACAATGGGAGAGGTTGGTGGCGTAGCCGCAGTGGCTGCACTGGAAGCGGCCGCCCCGCTGCGCCACCGTCGCCGTCCCGCGCAGCGCCGCCCGCGCGCCAACGCCCCCTGCGGACCCAAGGGCAAAGGCTCATTGCGTACTCTCAACACCCCCTGGATATAGACAGACATCTGTACAGGCGGTGTACGAAGTCTGCGTCATGTAGAAGAATCCGCACTGGAATAAACGGCATTAGAAGTTAGCTAGGTTGAAATTGAGCAGCTCGTTGAAGCAAAAGCTCATTCAGCAGTGTGGGTTAGGCTTCGGCGCACGTAAAACTTTAACTGGACTCTCGTTTACCTTTCAGTCCACGCAAAGAACGACTGATTGATCAGTGATTCCGGACGCGTCAACGGTAAAGTTCATTAGTCCCGTATGTGGAGTGCATGTCGCGGGAGGGGCGGAGATCTTTCCTTGCATGGCGAGATCCGGGGCCAACCTACCCATCGGATTGCGTCGTTTTCCCCAACCAGATATCTCCCGCCACTGGGGTACCGTCCCTGCCGGAACAAGCTGTAAGCTCCCGACTGGTCAACGGGTATGAGTGTTAGTGTAGTGTATATACATGTGTAAGTCAGGGGTGAGGATAAGATAAGGAAGAGAAAGGAAAGATCGCGCGCGATCCGTGGCCCGATTGTTAACATACTGCTCCGGGATTTGCCTGTGTTGATCGGAGACTACGGAAAACTACCAAACAGAGCAGTCGGCGGCTAGAGGTTTGCTCCAGACAGCGGCTAGGTCTCTACCCTGTTTCGAAAATCCCTCCACCGTGGAGACAATCCCCAGGACCTCCCGGTCAGAAACCCTGCAGGAACATCAATTGATGCCATAAGCCACCAACATACAAAAGAAAGAATTGGGCGCCAGTTGGGTTCAGATGAAAGACTCCCAGCAAAAAAATGGGGGAGAACTATCTGGGTTTACATGTATTCATTCGCGCAAAGAAAAACTCTATGGTCTAGGAATATGTATAATGTTACGCCCAAGGAAAACTGAATTGGCCCTTAGAGAGGTTGGAATTGATGTGCATGTAAGCAAAAACGCATTCACTGCACTGTGGGTTTAAATTTAACGTGAATTCAGACGATCCGCGCAGAATCTATTGACATTCACTCTGAAGCTCGAACACCTCAGTTGTTGCTGCTGACTTTTATTAAACTCCTAGCACAACCCCAATTAGTGCATGAAGAAAACTTACCATTTAATCGCAACAAAATAAATAAAGAACACTCTGAAATCAACTCAGATACGAAACACTAAATCACATGTAACTCAGCGCACTCTAAGCAACAATTTGAGATACTACTATTCTTAATATCAATAGACTCTTGGATACACTGCGTATTGACAATCAGGCACTCTCAAACTTAGATATTTCGAAATAATACAGTAAATTCCGTCTGTCTGTACTTGGCGCAACAGCCCATGTACTGACCAGGGCCTAGTAGTAGCGTCCCGGCCTCGCGGCCATAGGTTAAGCAGGGCTGTCAAACGGAGCACGTACGTGCTCGGAGCGCGCTTGCGCTCCGCTAGGGCACGCAGTGCCCGCGGCCAAGGGAAGCCCGCGCTCCGATCTCTCAGGGATGCACAGAAGGCAGTCGTGGCGGGGCGCAAGAAGACGTATGAAACGTTTGTCCGAGTGGGCTCTTATATAGTGAAAAATGTGCATCAACTTGTGCTCTCCAATGATTTTTAAAACGTTTGTATTATTTTTAAATGTTTTTAGGAAAGTTTTCATAAATGCAATTTTCTAATAGGTAAAAGTGTTTAAAACTTAATGTATTTTAATATTACATAATGTATCCGATTTTTCATACTTATTATATATTTTTACTGTTTTCATTACTTATTTATGAACGTTTTTTGACGTTTCAATCTACATATTTTTCCAGACTCTATTCATCATTATTCTATAATTTTTAAGTGCTTTTATTGCGTTCATTTTCACACGAAAGATATGCACATCGTATTTCTTTAAATGTATATTTTCAATAATAGTGCCAGTGCTTTTCTGAAATTATGATATACAATATTTATCTTGATTTAATATATATTTTGGTTTATATTTATTTTCTAACAAATATTCATTAGAATTAAATTATATGGCATTCTCTAACACTAAGTAGAAACGTGCGTTAATACTTCCGTGGTGTAATGACCAATGCTTGTAAAACTGCAGTTTTCGTTTACATGTCAATTTCCACTAAAAGTTCGTAAAAATTAAAAAATAATGTCTCTTTATGATATACCAACCGGTGTGTTTCACGCAACTCGCCACGATGTTTTCTCACCCCTGCTTCCCGCCTGTGTCTCGAGTGACTTCGCTAAGCTGATATCGCCGCGTGCTCCAAACCTTTGCGAAGGCCATTCGCGTGCTCGTTCGTCTGACGGCCCGTTAAGGGGTACGTGTGATTAGCATGAAGACATCCCAACGCCGTTCTGTCTTCTCAACCTGAGAAGTGAGTTTCCTCATCGACATACAGCAACATATACTGGAACATTGCAAGGAAAACGCACACTACAATCTTGTCCCACTGGGAATCGAACCCTGAACCGTGTCATGGAAGCGAGTACACTAACCAATGAGCTAAACCTCGAGGGCGAGAATAAGTTCTAACTTGTGTAATTTCCTTTAATGTTTCCAAAATGCTTATTTCGTTTTACTTTTCCAGAATACGTATTTTTGTGAATACGTCTTACAAAAAGAAGACGAAGTCAATTAAATAATTGACAATTGCACCAATTTTTTACTTTCTCGCTACCGCTCATCAATTAGAGACAAAGTTATGTAATGGTGCGGGAATAAGCGGCGAATTTTCTGCAGAAAAACTCGTATTGCCGGGCCCTGGGAACGAAAAATTCAGTTCTTAGATTTAGAAAAAAATCTTCTAACACGTGGCGTAGCCAGAATTTGTTTTGTGGGCCCTTGACATCGGAAAAAATCGATTGACGGTAAAATGTTTGTCCGTCCGTCCGTCTGTGAACAAAACTATATAAAGGCGGATTTTCTCCAAAATTGATATTCTCCAATCGATCTGGCTGATGTCACGGCCCCTTGAATTTGAAACCGATATTTTAATGTTGGGGGTACTATACATAAAACTCTTAGGACATTTTCAAAATTTTCAAAAAAGTCTCTCACGTTTGTGATTAAATTTTGTTATCGGAGACTGTGAAGGACATTTACGAGAACGGTGCAAGAACTAAAATATTCAAGATGGATTTTTTTACTGAATGAAATCTGTTTCGTATAGATAGATTTTGAAATAAGACCATGTTCAATTTTTCAAAAATGTGAGTACCTACTTTTCGCGTAACTTTGTTGAAAATACAGGCAATTTTTTAAAATATTGTTTAACGATTCTTTTCTCAAAAAAGGCACAAAATGTTTTGATTAATTTTGACCTTAGATGGAATTAGGACGCTTAAGAGAATGGTGCAAGTCTCTTGTACGTTGAAAATTCTGGTTTTCGAATATTGCAAAAATTAAACATTTTTTCGGCGTCTGTACAATTATGACGATAAATATTTTTCTTAATCAAATGTGTTCATCAAAAGCAGGTCTTTAAATAATTTCATGTCTAATTTTTCTAAAATATGAATATTTTTTGTGTATTTTTGTGTCAATCACAGGCAATTTTGATTTTCTTTAAACAACTTTTTTCTTAAAAACTGTACAACATTTTTTTTCATTAAATTTGGGCCTTAGATAGCATATATGACTCTTAAGGGAGTGGTGGACGTCCCATCTTCGTTAAAACTCTAGATTATTCTAAAATTGAAAAAAAAATTAACAAAATAATAACTACTTTTTTGGCGTCGTGAACTACAATTTTTAAGATACATTTTTTTATGAAATGTTTTCATGAAAAACATATCTTCAAAGAAGTCCATGTTCAATTTTTTGAAAATATGTTTTGTGTATAATTTGGCGTCAAACACAGTCGACCGCTTCGGTGCCATTCTGTAGCACCACTAGTTAAATTTGTAAACCTCTCACCAACTCCCGAAAAAAAGCTTATCTTCGTTTTCTCAACCTGACTTCCCCCATATAGATTACGAGATTTTTTCATCTTCTATCAGTTGGATGCAGTAGGGGAGTAATTCCCAACTCAACAGTAGCACAGAAGTTTTGTATCGATTGTTTCTTACAAATTTTCAAAACCGTAATCTATTCTTTGCATATTGCACAGGGAGGATAGAAAAGGGATCCATCGAAGGAAAGATCAAGAACAATCAACCCCAATATACCCACAGCAAAACTCTTCACGATTAGACATCACTCATTCCCCACAGCATTTCAGCATTGTGGAAAGAAGCAGAAATAGAAAAGAATTGTCTTTAATAGACGTAAATAAACAAGCTATATTCTTTAAATTTTGTAACTTTATGGTTTTATGGCACACTCTATGGCAACTTGCAAGTCTTAACTGCGATCGTCTCTCCTTTGTCGTCTCCATCAACAACCTTCTTCCTGACGATGTCAGCGCCATATCGATCCCCAACCGAGAACCTCAAGAGATCGTCTTGACCTGAATCGACCTCCCACGACATAAATATTTCAACATAATAAAGTTCAACAAGACAATGCTAACAAATTTAGTACTTAAACTATTGATAACCATATTTATTAAATGTAGTCATCTGCTATAAAATAATTATCAGTTTCCTTCTCCTGTACGCTTTTCCAATCTGTATTTACGCGACCAAATTCATTTCAAATAAAATAGAAGTAATAAAATCAAATTATTTTACAACGTTGCACGCCATTATCCAACCATATTGATTCTGGTGGCTTGGATGTTTTCTGCATGATTTCTTTCAATTGAAGATATCCAAATGTCATGTCCTTCTTTAAAATCTAAGTAATTTGCAACGAATTTAAGATGAGGAAAAGTTTCTGTGTATCGCGCACTTTCACTACTTTTCGTTCAGATTACTATCATAGCAGCATCATATTCATATTATTTCTTCGACGAGTTATCAAAATATACCTTTACTGAATGAACTACTCAGTTACTCGCAGCAAATAAGGTATTTTTGATAGCTGAAAGTCACCAATATCTGCACTTGTAGTTTACATTTTTGTACATATTATGTAATCATTAATAATATGAATAATAATGTATGAATCTATTAAAATGGGTGTTGGCATATAAATAAGAGCTAAACTCCGACATTTTGAGACCAATTTCCATGAAAGTTGGCACTTCTACATGTTTTTATCGAGAAGGTTTATGTGCTGTTAAACCTGTTGTAACTCCTCTACATGGTGCTGTAGAGCAAAACTAAATATTTACGTTGAATGCAACCCGCAACACATTCGACAGGATTGTTTAATCTATATCGTCAAATAACTCCTAAACGATGCGTTCCATGGCCTTAAAAACTAAAATATTTAGGCCGAAGGCCCCAGTATTTTACAAATAGCGGCGGAGACTAACAGAGACAGGGTGAGGGTGGGAGAGAGAGTGAGAAAGGGAAAACAGGGAGATGAAGGACAGAACAACGTCTGCCGGGTTTTCCTTGTGTATGATAAAACCTTTTTTTTAATGTCAACATCACGCACACCCTAGCGGTAATGCGGGTAGTATCGGAGTTAGACAACGCTGCACAGGGCGAGGACGGTGGCAAGGAGCAGGCTGGGCCAGAGCAAGGCCACGCCAGGTCAGACTAGGAATCACTAGAAATCACAATAGAAAGACAAGTTTAGGGACTTGATCAATAGAGCAAAAAAATATGACATGGTTTTAACCATGTATTAAAATGTGTTGCTCCTATTGACCAAGCTCCGTAAATCTGCCTTCAGTATAAGAATTATGGTTGTTAAGGATTCTCAATGTTATAGCCAAAGTTTTCATTTTCCTACCCGAAGAGATGAAGCAAGTAAAAGATATGGAGACAAGTAACAAGATTCGGCTTTGAACTTCCCGTGCGATTTAATCACATGGGTGTCCAGTACTACAAGAAATTTTAAACATTTCAGTGCAAGACATCATTTAAAGATCTAAAAATCCATTTCATAAAATGTCGAACAGAAAGGATGCGATTACGGCCGCATATATGTTAGAAAACTTTAAAAAATTCTCTTTACGAATTGACACATGCGATATAAGTCGCACGCTAAATCCGGCGAAATAGCGGGGCCTGGCGCGGCCCGCTAACATTTCGAGGTGGCGCATGCGTAGAGACTAAACTAGTGGTGCTACAGAATGGCACAGACTTTCCTGTATTAGTTTTCTATTTCCTTGGGTCTTCGCTAGCTATTCCGAATGCCACATATTCTTTCTTCTATCACCGCCAAAAGTACATTTTTTTGCCATTTTAAAAAATTTTCCGTTTCCTATTCGTAGAACGGAAATATTAATTTTAGAATATTAAAGAACACAAAAACTTGTATGTGCAGTTTAAGAGAAAATGGAGTTTTAGCACTACTAAAAATGCGAAATTTGAAGCTCATTTTCACAGAAAATTGTTGAGTTTTCAAAATACTTTATTTGAAGTTATTTGAAGCACTTACACTCACAAATATAATAATCTTTACAAATTGCGGATAATATGCATATTAAAGAAGTGAGAGATCTTTCAAAATATTTACATTTATATAATTTTTGAAAAAACAAAAAAAATTACTCAAAATAAACTTTACGTCATATTAAAGAGTATAACTATCACTATCCGTTACAAAAGTTTCAAGAAAAAATTTGCAGCCAGATATGAGAAAATGGCGTTTGAGCGTTTCTGAAAATGCCGAAATTTGAGCTATTTTTCACAGAAAAAAAGGTAGTGTTTTCGAGAAACTTTACTTGACATTATTTAAATCACATGTACTTGTAAATATAATAATGTGAAAAAATCGCCGATAATGTAAATATTAACGACGTGAGAGACAAGTAAAAATATTAACCTTCTTGTAATTTTTGAAAAAACCAAACCATAGAGCAATATGGCTTTTATGTCATCTGATAGAGTACATTCACCACTATCCCTCCCAAAAGCTTAAAGAAAAAATTTGGAGCCGTTTTTGAGAAAATTTTGTTTTTGTAATTTTTTAAAATTGTACATATTGCACGCAATATTGCGCGAAAAATACTAAAATTTTCAAAAAAATGTAGATGACCTTAAAAAAAGAACTCACTATGAAGAAAATATTTTATTGAAGGAAAAATCTCTTTCTTCAATTTTGTAGTTGGAGAAAGACGCCGTAAAAATTTTAAACTTTGGCAATTTTCAAAAATTCAGAGTTATCCGTGAAAATCGGACCTATGCCATGTTAATAAGTGTATTTTACTCTATTCTTACAAGAAATTTAAAGAAAAAATTTGGAGCCATTTTCGAGAAAATTTTGAAAATCCCCGGGGGGCTTCATATAAAGTACCCCCAAATTTTGAAGAATCTTTTTCAAAATCGCAAAGCTTTGACTAGAAGCAGATCGACCGGGGAATATCCATTTTGGAATAAATCGTAAGTATGGTTTAGGCGCTAGCAGTGTTCACAGACGGACAGACGGACGGACGGATGGACAGACAGACGGACGTTTTCCTTTCAATTGGTTTTTTGGTATCAAAGACCTAGAAAACAGGGTTTCTGGCTACACCACGTGTTAGGGGATTTTTTTCTTAATTTAGCAACTGGTTTTATCCACTTTTTTGTTTTCACGGCCCGGCAATGTATTTTTTTGCGTCGAAAATTGGCCATTTTTTCGCGCAGCATTACATAACTTTCCCTATACTATGTATATCACTCCGTGTATACGAACGTATACGAGAAAGTAAATAGTTCTCTTATCACCACCACCATCTCGACGTTCGACAACAATAGCTTCTCAAATATTGATGGGGCATTGTTGCGAAATTTCTATTAAACTTTGTAGATTATTTAAAAAGAAATACATCAATACATTTAGAATACAAATTCAGTAATTAAATGTAAAAAAGCGAGAAAGTAAAAATAGAATTAATATTAGCAGTTGCTTGCTTTGCACTGCAGTTTGCTTGAATTCATTTGTACGATACCTTAAATTGGACAATATTATAATTTTATAAATGATGGTCTAAATAGCACAGCTCTATTAGATTTATTTGCCTCCGGTATGAAGGAACAATGAAAGCAATTATACCGTCAACATAATGTACTCGTACATCAATACATTGAGAATACAAATTGTAGAATAAAGTAAAGTTAAAGTGCGAGAAAGCAAAAATAGAATTAATATTGCCATTTTCATAGAAAATTAAAATTAATTATTTTTCATATTCATTCAATTTTTTTCGTGGCTCGTAGTTGTTGTGAAACCTGTATTTATTTCATTAATTGCAAGCAGAAATGAAGCAAAAGCAACTTTTTTTTTCAAAAAATTGTACATGACCTTTTTTAAAGAGCTCATTGTGCCCAACAGACACTGTCAGAGGCAAAAATCTCTATCTTCAATTTTGTAGTTTTGAAGTGTTTTTTGCAATTTTTGAAAAATCGAGCATAACCGAAAATGAGTTGCACCATATTCTTTACCGACTTTTATTACATAAGTGAAGAAAATGTAAAGAATTTGGAGTGTTTTTTAGATAGTTTTTTTAGATTTTCAACCGCAAATTATGTAAAAACTACTCGTTTTTTCAAAAAATTTTACATGACCTTTTTAAAAAAGATTATTCTGTACAACAGATCTGGGGCAAGAAATCTCTATCTTTAATTTTGTAATTCTATTTTTATTTATTTATTTGCAATTTTCAAAACATCGGGGAGTCAACGATAATGAGACCACCATTCTCTTTACACTAATCAACAACAAAATTTAATCAAAAGCTTTGGAGACATTTTTTTTTAAATTTTGAAGATGTCCTAATGGCTTCATGTAAAGTGTCCCCGAAATTAAAATATTGGTTTCAAATTTCAAGGGCCACGACATTAGCTCTGCAATCAGGCGAAAGCAGCCGTTCGAGACTAGCGGGCTCCGCACCGACGGCAGACGGTTTGGGACCTTGCTTGATTGATTCGTGTTTCCTTTGGTCATTAGTCCCGTAAGTGTAGTGCGTGTTTTTCTCGAGGGTGGCGATCATCTTTTCCCCGCTGGATGGCGAGATCTGGCGTCGACCTACCGCCGACTAGCGGGGTTTCCCCTCAACCAGGTATCTCCCACCAGCGGGGCACCGCCCCAGCCGGGACAAGCTGTAAGCTCCCGACCGGTCTCCCGGCATGTGTGGTAGTGTAGTGCATGTTAGTGTAAGTGTGTGTGTAAGAGGAGAGGATGGGACAAGGAAGAGGAAGGAAAAAATCGCGCGCGGTCCGTGGCCCGTTTGTTAGGGTACTGCTCCGACATTCGCCTGGTGTTGATCGGAGAAACACGGAAAACTACCGATCAGAGCAGCCGGCCGCTGGAATTCTCCTCCAGACAGCGACTGAATTCGACCTAGCTGACAAGCTAGTGTCGAAAATCCTGCCGCCGTCGGGACTCGAACCTAGGACCTCCCGGTCAGAGGGACTGCAGTGACATCAGGTTGATGCACTGAGCCATCTCCCCCGGTCCTTGCTCGCGGGGAAGGAGATAGATGTTTAACGGACATTTCGACCGGCCGTCTTGCGGCTACAGCTTATCTGCAGAACAGTCGAGCGTCGGCGAGACTCGTGAGTCGCCGAGCGCTCGACCGCCGCCGGACGCTGGGTAGCTCCGCCGCACAACGCATGAACTGGATTTAAATTTACCGCGCGTAATGATCGCAAAACTGTCAATTAATTGTAATTAATTATAGTCGATAGAAAATACAATTTTTATTAAACGATTCGGAAGAAAAAATGAGGTGGTTGCCAAGGAGTAGTCAGCAGAGTGGGGTACAAATACATTGGGTCCCGTACAATAACCCTCCATATAGCATGCTCTTTGACGTAAGAAACCTCGTTTCTATGTCCCTCGTCATAAATCCTACATAACATTTGTATCACTAATAATTACTATTAACTTTGTTAGTTTTTTTCATTTATTTATTCTTGAAAATAATGCCTCTTTTTATACAAAAAACCTCTTAATTGTTTCAAATACAAAATCTTTTTTTAAAATATTTATTGATCCTTGTTCAACAAAAATTTGCCTTTCAAGGGCATTCACAATTACAATAACTTCAACATAATAAGAAGATAAACTTGAAAGTAACCTCTAAACATGCAACTGACATGTGACAGTATTTTTTTTGAAGTCATAATGATCTTAAAAATTAACAATGTTTATAAATACATCATAATACAAGAAAATTGTATACAATAAATTATAGTTTTACGGAGATGAAAAAATAATAAGGATGTAAGAGATCTTTTGAGAAACGTGAATTAATTCGCGGAAAAGGATTAACTTTTTTTCCTAGTTGAAAAGATGTACAAGAATAAATGATGTCAAATACCAAACCCTGTACGCAAGCTCATAGAGATAAAGTCTTTTGTGCCTCTTAAGAGTTTGCATAACGCTAAACATCTAGTGAAAATATTAAAGTCTAACATGGATTTTACAGTGTTATTGTTTTTTATGAGAAGGGTTTCTAATATAAGTCTCTTCCTTCATATTGGTTCAACAGCAGCACTTTTATAATCAATATCATTATGGGTTATTCTATGATTTAATATAGAGTTAAATTGTTCACTGTTTTTTATTAATATTCGTTTGCTGTTCCTTGACACGTTCTTTTAACTTTCTACAGGTCTGACCTACTTTTCATTTTTCACATGATAGCTTGTAGACCGTATCTTGTTGATATTTTCTCTTAATTTGATCGTTACGCACTTTTGGTTAATGACCTTATCTATAGGGCAAGTATTGTACTTTTCCTTAAATATTAACAAGCTTGTTCCTAATATTTGTGACATATAATAACACGATCCTTATGGGATTTTGGTAACTTGTATCCTTTTCTTCATCATTCTTGACTTTACAACTATTCATATTCACATATTTGTACAACCTTTTATTTACTTGTTTACAAATGAAATTGACTGGGTAAATATTACATACTAGTAATTTAAATATCAACTCTAGATTTTTACTATGATATATTATATAAGATAAGTTTAACATTTTATCGGCCAAACCAATTACATCACCTCTCACATACAAACATACGTAGTTTCGATACAGAGTTTCAGTAAAACTTGCTCAACGTGCGATCTCAAGGGGCCAGTATTTTTGTCCGTATTAGGCAAGATTCTGCAATATGTAATGTAATACTGCAGAATTTACGTTTGGCGCGACAGCAATTTAACTTCACTTTAGGCAGATTTCCGCAATGAGAAAGTTTTACTGTACAAGAATTGACAATGAGGTATTCAGTGGTCCTTGACGTTGGATTGCAAAATCAAGAAAACAAATCATTATTCCAAATACATTTATAATATATCTACCAAACATTAAAGCAATACCATACATTAATGTTCAACTATTTCACTAGACGTAATATAACAACCTACTTTAAGATACCGTACGCGTGAATTAACAGAATGTTTTTTTTTTATTTAACACAGAACCCACTACGAAGTTAGGCATTATACTTTTTCAATTCTTCCCTCTGTCCTTAATAAATCCCACAGTTACCGCACAAATGCCTAATCCCCAGAATGAGTACGCATGTGTCTACTTAAATTGCCGAGCTGCATTGCAGAGTATCCGCAGACTGTGCATTTATAGGGCTTCACCCCAGAGTGCTGCCGCATGTGGACATTTAAGTTACCGCGCTGCGACGTAGAGAAGGGGCACAAAGTGCACTTGAACGGCCTCACCCCAGTGTGTTTCCGCACGTGCTGATTTAAGTGACCCTGATGATTCGTCGCGTAGGCGCAGAAAGTGCACTTATATGACTTCTCGCCCCCGTGCACGCGCTGGTGTCTGGTCCAATCGTGGCAGTCGTTGGTGGAGTAGCCGCAGTGGCTGCACTGGAAACGGCCGCCCCGCGGCGCCACCGTCGCCGACCAGCACCGTGCATCCCCTGCGCACCGAAGGAAACATTCTCACTTCGCGCACTTTGGGTTAGGTATAAGCATTTGCGCAAGGAAAATCTCTTTGGCCCTTACCTAGGTTTGAAGTGAGGTGTCCACAAAACCAAAAACTCATTCACGACATTCCGGGTTTAGGTTTAGGCTACTGCGCACATAAAAACTCATTTGGATATTCGCTCAGGCTTCAGTGCGTAGAAAAGGCCTCAAATCAAAATATACTAGGATGCCAACATTCAAAGATGTATTTGAACCATTTATTCCTGCGGCTTGGATCTTTCTGCATAAAACCATTCAATTGGAAATCTTTAAATGATGTTAAATTCTTTTTATTTTAAATGTGAGAAATTTTTGGGCATTTACATTAAGAGAAGGGAAAGTCACAGTATGCAGCGTATTCCAATTAGTATATTGCATCCAGAATTCTACAACCACTTTCAGAAATTAGTAATTGACAGAAAGTGCATGACATCACTTAAACATTTACAAATCCGTATATTAAAATTTCCAGCAACAAATATGCTCGCTGAAAATTAGATATGTGAAGGTTGTAAATCTAGAAAAGTTAGAAAAGTTTTACATGTCCACTGTGCGGAAAACAGAAGCCTCAAAACATTGTTTCACTTCGTTCAGTATTATATCTTGAAGTGTAATGAAATGAAAGAGATTAACAAATTCTGGAATAACACAATCACTATTCATTGTGGTTGCAGGGATAGAAATTTTACTAAAAATATAATTGAACTGCTTTATATCAATCAAAATCTGTAAGTGTATGTTGTGGATGTGAATCACTGAAATTGTTTTCTGAAAAGACACCTGTCAGACGATTGCTGGACGGCGTTGAGGGATTGAGGGATGGCGTTGATTGAGGGATGGCGTTTATATACACTCATTAATCTTTGCTTTACAAAACACATTTCGAACTCAATAAAACTCGCTACATTTACTCCACTGTCACGAAGTGGGTAATCTTACATGTGTTCTCAAATTGGGCAATGTCAAATGCTTTCAATAGATCGATTTCAACTCACAAAATAGAATACTAAACAAATGACTGTCAATAAGCCTTTATTGCATTAATTCTATGATTTGATTAAAATATAGTGTTTATATTATTTATTCTATTAATAATAGGAAGCAATAAAATATTTGGGGCTCGTTACTTTTCATTTGAAGCAAAAATTACGAAATTTGGAGGATCAGAAAACTGTGACTTCTTTCTAAACGAAAAGTCTCAATGAAGAAATTTGAAGCTTTCTGAAAGTCAGAGATGTTAATGAAAATCGGAATATAGCAGGAATATATCATCCTTAGAAATGCACTTTTTTATCGAACAAAAAATTCAAGAATTAATTTTTAGTCATTTTATATAAAATTTTGAAACTCACGGGACTTTTTTGTAAAGTACACCCCAAAAATTAACATATGTTAATGATCACCGGAGTGACACATCCGGAGCGTGTTTACGGTGCTCCGGCTCAAAAGCATGTGACTGAGTTAATCTGACAAATGACTACGTTCAGATAATCCGATTTTAGCGACAAAAGTAGGTGTATCTCCTCTCCATCTGCATCAATCTTAAACACGTGTGGAACAGACCTAATAGAATTTAATTCTGATGTGTGTGCTAAGTTAAAGCTCACAAAAACCTTAAACACCTATTTCACGACCACTTTCCACATCAATAGTTGAGGTGATTTCAATACTTAGGTTCCATTACTGTACTATACCCTGTAAGACACGTGACGTATAAGGAGGAAAAGTAAATGACAAGATAATCAATGTCGTCTCATAGAGAGACATTCAACAAGTTCATTTTTGAGCATACTTCATATTTTGTTAGATCAAAACCAAATCGCTCAAGATGTTACTTCAAGCTCGGCAATCAACAAATTTCCAATGCCACATATGCGATCTGAATATGCATAAGCATGGGAAGGCAAAAACACGAAGAGGGGGTAATTAAAATTTTAGGCTCCCTTGCCCATTGTATGCATTTTTATTTAAATTTGACTTACTTTATTATCCTTATTAACATACTTTATTACATTTATTTACATTTGACTATTACATCATTTTATTACATCATTTACATTTGACTTTATTATCCTTATTAACATAGAAGAGAATTATAACCTCAATGAGAGAATTAATAAATACCACAGATAAATACCATTGATTTTATTTTACACCATTTATATGATAGCTATATGGCTTGGCGAGTGTCTTCTTCAATAATGTATAACAAGTTAAAAGAAAGAAAATCGGGATTCAACACTATTAAGGTGACTCCACACTTCGTTACTCAGCGAGTAGCGAGGAACCGCTCGCCGAATCCAGAGTAGTGTGGGTGAGCTGCTTGCCATTTGCCGTGTAACGAACATTCGGTGCTCGCCCGGAAGGGCACAAAAATAGTTTAAAACGGTGAGAAAACTGAGATGCTGAGATGCCTGCAATATTTTCCTGCGCTGAGAATACTGTCAGATTATTTATATGCCTCATTTCTCGAGGGGATTATCTGGCGGAGACATTCACATAAAACTTGCTTTTTGTCATAACCGCAGTTTTGATACAGAACTGACAAGAACACATGACAAGGTACTTAGAAGTAGTTAAAGTTGAATTGTAAATCAAAAGAACCTTCGTAAGGCGAGAAAGAAAAGGAAAATCCATAATTCCATGTACTTTTATTATATTACCGAGTATTACTTCACATTCTACTCTTTGACCAAACACAATATAAAATTACGTAATTACAAGCAACCATAACTGTGAATTAACAGATTTACTATTGAACCTGAATGCACCATGATAAAGGTCATTATGCTCCTTCAATACTTCCGTCTGTCCATAAAAACCCCACACTCACACCGCACAATGCCTAATTCCAGGAGTGAGTATGCATATGTCTGTTTAATTTCCATAGCACTGCAGTCACCAAGGGGCAGATCGTGCACTTGTAACGTTACATCCCGGTGTGTGTCCGCAAGTGCTTCTGTAAGTTGCCGCTATCTGCTGTAGCGTGTTGGCAGACTGTGCATTTATAGGGCTTCTCGCCTGTGTGTTTCCGCATGTGCCTCTTTAAGCTCTCGGCAACCGCTCCAGCGTATTGGCACATTGTGCATTTGTAGGGCTTCTCGCCTGTGTGTTTAAACATACTATGTCTCTTTAAGTTCTCGATCCTGGACGTAGAGAAAGGGCAGAATGTGCACATGTAAGGCTTCTCCCCGGTGTGCACGCGCTGATGCTTGGTCCAGGAGTTGGAGTCATTGGTGGAATAGCCGCAGTTGCTGCACAGGAAGCGACCGCTTCGCGGCGCCACCGTCGCCGTCCCGCACCGTGCACGCCCTGCGCACCCAATGGCAAAGTCTCATTGCGTGCTCTATGGGCAAGGCATAAGCATTCGCGCAAGGAAAAACTATCTGAGCCTTATCTAGGTTTGGAGTGAGGTGTTTATGGAAATAAAACATTATTCACCAAACACCGGGTTTACGTTTAAGCTTCCCAGTACGTAAAACATCTCGATTTTCATTTTATCCCCACTGCACGGAAAACCTTACTGGGGCCTCTGAATTAAGACTTAAGTCCCCGAACAAGAAAAAGCCCTTAGGAACTAGATGGATTTTTATATATTAATTCGGAGAAGCAGAAACAGATTGAGCACCAGCTGCGTTTAGCTTCGCGTTTCGCCCGTGGCCCCCCTTCCCACATGACGAATTTATTCATGGAAGATTTCGAAACGGAAGTCCTGTCCCAGTTACACCAGCAATGTGGCTCCGGTATGCGTACAATACGCTAAAAGTATGGCCCTAAGGCCCTTACGCTGTAGTTGGCTTCCTTCAACACCTCAACCCCCTCAGTTGGGTTCACTAAGGATGTGGAAAACGAGAGTGCCTTTCCTCAACGTGCTGTTGTGGCAGAAAATTCATGACAGTCTAGAGTATACTGTTTAACAGCAAATTCAAGAACAAAATTTGCTGTTAAAAATCTCCAAAAATCTTCAAACGCAATACTCAAATGGTGCACACATAACGACATCTCTCTCAACCAGGCCAAATGCCAGGCAACAATCTTCAATTGGCGAAGGGAAGAACTTCCGACATCTGTTACTCCCAACAAAATAGATTTCTCCTGGACCACATCTACTAAAAATCTCGGAGTGAGATTTGACAATAAATTCTTATGGACAAAACACTGTTACTTATCGGCAAAAAAGATGGTCAATCGGATAGCAAAATTTAGGATCTTAACGACCAACAAAATCTTTGAAAGAAAAATACAAAACAATTCTTTATAAAGCTTGGAAGCACAGCGCAGGAACATACGCATGTAAAACATACGCAACGGCAGCTAACATCAGGCTACTCCCTTTACAACGCGCTGAAAACATACTTATTAAATATTCATTCAAGTCCGAAAGAGGAATCAAATATTTGCAAACCCTTCTCTTTCACCGCTTTTCCAATGTTAAAAACAATATTACCACAAAACGTCATAAGTAAAAAAACGCCTCCCAACCGACGTAAAATTTCTAAAACCCCTGTAAACTTCTGAAGCCCCTCACGAACTAGCGGCATCTTTCTCCTTTATTTCAGAACTCCAACCCAAAAAGACTTACAATCTGTACTTCAACCCAAATTATTTAAATTAATTTATTCTGGAACCACTTTACGCTCATTCTCATTGTTCGCAATAGCAGCAAACAACACTCAAGCAGATGGCTTGAAGGCCTCCCAGCAGCAGCGAGCGAGCCAGGGCCGCCATTGGTCAACAGAGCCCCCCACCCAGAACACCACGGCGGAAGCGCGCCAATAGACGTAAGCCGCCTAAATCGCATCGAAACTTAGCACTGCTGTACATGACGCAAAGACATGGTTGAGCTAGTCCGGCGCTCCGATTGTTGCTCCTTCTGTGTAGCACCAGTTTTCGTCGCGAACCACGTGACCACAACTCGAACACTTCGTCTGAAAAGCCAGGCCAGGCGCTGGCCGCCATTTGCAGAGAGAGCGAGAAGTGTTGAGTGACGTTTTCAAATTGGCATAAAGTGACAATTTTCAACGAAAAATAACACGAAGAAGGGTCAATAGAAAAAAGATGCAATATTGTAAACAAGTGTTTATGAATGTAAATTAACTTTATATATCGGATTCAGTGACGTGTAACAAGGTGAACATTTTGGTATTTGACTGCATTTAAAATTATCGTTAATATTGTGTGACGCCTTCTGGTGCCTGAAGCTCATTGACTGAAATCGGCCGAACTGCAATAGCTCACCCATGCCTTTCCATCACGATATAACACGTCAAATATGTAACATGTCCGTGCGTGTCGCACTCAGGAATATCACAGCAGGCCAGAAACAATGACAAGTGTGCCTAGGGCGAGGCGTCTCCTATGCAGCCGAGCAGATAAACGATAAGGCCCTCCATATTTAAAGTTGGATTGCAAAAATAGAAAAAAAAAACGGAAAAACCACAATTCCAAATACATTTATTAAATCAAACTACCTTACAGCATTAGCATTACTTCATCTTGAATCGTTTCTGAAAATACAAAGTAGGAATACCACATTGCAAGCCATTATTAAGATTCACGAAAATTAAGAGAATGTTTTTAATGAACAGAACTCAATATGAAATTTGTCATTATACTTCAATTGGTCATTACGCTTTTAAGCGCACAAATTTCTAATCCCCTGAATGTGAGGTGTGTCTGTTTTAAGTGGCAGAGCTGTGCCGCCGCACTGTCTCAGATCGTCCTTTTATGCGGCATGATCCCAGGTGAGTTTACGCATGTGCCTATTTAAGTCTCTGGACACCCACGCAGAGAAGCGGCAGAGCGTGCACTAGTGAGGCTTCTCCTCGGTGTGAGTACGCATGTGCCTTTTTAAGTCGCCAAGCTGCGTAGCAGCGTATTGGCACATGGTACATTTATAGGGCTTCTCTCCGGTGTGTTTACGAATGTGCTTATTTAAGTCACACTTCTGGGTCGCAGCATAGGTGCAGACCGTGCACTTGTACGGCTTCTCCCCGGTGTGTTTCCGCACATGGACAATTAAGTTGCTCGCATGCGCTGCAGCGAAGGGGCAGAGCTGGCACTTGAAAGGCTTCTCGCCCGTGTGCACGCGCTGGTGCTTGGTCCAATGAGAGGAGTTGTTGGTGGCGTAGCCGCAGTCGCTGCACTGGAAGCGGCCGCCCCGCGGCGCCACCGTCGCCGTCCCGCGCAGCGCAGACATTCCGCGAACACTCCCTGCGGACCCAAGGACAAAGACTCATTGTGCGCTCTTTGGGCTAGGCATAAGCCTCCACGCAAGGAAAACCACATTGACGCTTAGCTGGATTTGCAGTGAGGCGGAAGAAAAAACTCATCCAGCACATTCTGAGTTTAGGTCTCGCCTTCCGCACGCTTAAAAACTCATCTGGGTTTTTAAGGAACGGAAAACACCGCTCATCAAGATACAAGCGAACTTTCAAGGCCATCAACCATATTCATTTTTGTGTCTTGGACGTTTCTGCATAAATCCATTCAATCCTTAATTTTTAAAACTAAGTATTTATTAAGTAATAAAATTCAGAGGAGGAAAAGTGACAGCATGTCGCACATTTCAATTACATTTCATTTAGGTTACTACTATCACTTTCAGACATTAAACGACAGAAAATGCATGGCATACTGCGTGAACACTAATAAAATTTTTAAAAAATGTACATGATCTTAAAGAAAGAACTCACTATGGAGAACAAAATGCATTTGAAAAAATATCTATCTTCAATTTAAAAAGATCTTAGGAAGACGCCGAAAAAAATGAAAATTTTGTTATTTTCGAAAAATCAGAGTTAACTGTGAAAATCGGATCCATGCCACCTGCTACAGAATGGCCCAGACTTCCTTGTGTTAGTTTTCAATTTCCTTTGGTCTCGGCTAGATATTCGGACTTGGCACATACTCTTGCCAGCTGCAGTCTATCGCCGCTCAAAGTACAGTTTTTGACGTTTTCTTAGTTTTTCAGTTTCCTAATAGTAGAAGGGAAATATTATTTTAAGAATATTAAAGAACAGAAAAAACTTTTTTCCTAAATCGCAAATTTCTTTGAAAAATTAGGAGCCGTTTTAAAGAAAAAGGCATTTAAGCGCCACTATAAATGCCAAATTTGAAGTTCTTTTTCACATAAAACTATTGAGTTTTCAAAAAACTTCAGTTGAAGCACATTAACTCACATAGAGAATAGTGAGGTAACCGTGAAAATAGGACCTCTGACACCTTCATAAATGTATTTTACTCTATTCTTACAAGAAATGTAGAAAAACAATTTGGATCCTTTTTTTAAATGTTGATAATGTCACAGGCGCTTCATGTAAAGTAAAAATTAAAATATCGGTTTCAAATTCGAGGGGCCACGAAATCAGATAGATCGATCAGGGAATACCAGTTTTGGAGAAAATTGGCTGTCCACGCCGTTCAAAAAATTTAATTAATAATGTATTTAAATTCGGAATGTCCGCAACAAAAATATGTGGTGTTCTATTGAGAGGCTCCGTTGACTATCGTCAATGTTTAGATGACTAAATCTATTGTCTGGTAAGCAAGGACTTTTCTTCTCTAGGGGACCAAATTTAATTTGCACTGGCACATTATATGCTATTTGTTCATGGTTCTGGGAAGAGTCACTTGAACTGGTCTAAGGCACAGGGAGCTTTTTAAGTTCTGGTTGCGTGGAACTATCCCTCACTGACTTTTTGCAGAAGAACGCTGTTTCAGGTTTAGGGAGCTGGTCTGCCAGTTGGTCGGGCTGTGTGGCCATACTCAAGGCGCTGACCCCGGACTTCTGCTGTTGGTATGAAGCTTCTGTTGCTCGATACGTATTTTCGTGAAACCATTGAGAGAGATGAAAGACACACCATTGGAGTTCATTGTAATGGAGTCCGTACTTAGCAGGGTTTGTAGGGCGACGTATACTACTTCGCGCGTGTTTGGATCGATTGCGGAGGCCATTGATTTACTGTAAGACAAGGCTGCTCAAGTGAGCGAATCGGGAGCGCGGAGCCGTGTTGGCTGCCGAGAGCGCGGCACAGGAGGCCCAGCTTTGCGCGGCTTGCGATAACCTCTGTCACAGTGTCCCGATAACTCCAGTCGCCGATACATGAAAGTCGACGCGAGTACATTGCAAACCAACGCGTCCTCTCCGACAGTTTTCAATGCAGGCATATCTGGTGCAATCTGCAAAAAGAAACTTATCTTTCCATGCTGCATTGGAAATTGTCTCGTTTTCGGTTTTTCATAGTTGTTTTCATAGTCGGGTTTTCATAGGTGTCTTTTTCGGAAATATTTAGTACATTATTGAGGTTGTAACGATGACGATAAACGTCTTTTTTTGATGTAATATCGTTTATTGTCTTCATTAAAACTATGGTATTAATACATTCGATGGGTTTCTTTCTTTACTAAATTGTTATGTCTGGATATCACAAGCTTGTTTCAATTGTATTAATATCATACGAATAAAACAAATGAATAATGTTAACTTGCTCGTAACATTTCTAAGTTTATAATTGAAGTTGAGAGAGATGAATGAAGTTGGAGAGTTTGCAGTTCGTGAGGTATTGAGAGTTTGATTATGTGACTGAGAGTATAAAGGGCCGTCCATAAATTACGTACCGCAAATTTCGAGTATTTTCAATGCCCCATCTCCCCCTTGTAACGCACCCTAACATGCGCTTAAACCCCTATGTAAACAGCGTAAAGCTGCCTCAGACCCCTCTCTCCCCCTTTAGCGTTACCTAATCAACCAACGTTATACCACGTGTAAAAAGCTGTAAGTATTTGGGTTTGGTCCTGAGAAGCGACTTGGATTGGTCGGATCATATTAACAATACGGTAAAAAAGTCCTGGAGAGCACTTCACTTTGTAATGCGTATCCTAAAAAATAGTAGTCCAAATGCCCGATCCCTAGCATATACTACACTTGTTCGTCCTATTTTAGAATACGGATCAGCATGCTGGGACCCGTACAGGAAAGGGAAAATTGAGGCGTTAGATAAAATTCAAAAACGGGCCGGTAAGTTTTCAAATCATGGGCGCATTGTTGATGAACGAGAAAAATGGGAGTCCTTATCTAAGAGAAGAGAACGGGCGCGTTTATGCGTAATGTACAAGACTTACAGAGGAGACACAGCATGGGCAGATATCGGTAAGAGATTGCATAAACCAGATTACAAAAGCAGAGGTGACCATCCGTGGAAAATACGATGTAGAAAGCAAAGAACTGATGTAGGTAAGTTCTCCTTTGTGAATCGCACTATAGTAGATTGGAACAAACTACCTGCAAAAGCACTGGAGGCTCTTCCTTCTAATGTAGGCAAATTTAAAAACATACTAAATTCTATTTAGATCACTATCAATACTGAGACAATTACCATTATTATTATTATTATTATTATTATTATTATTATTATTATTATTATTACTGATATAAATATCAACATTATTAACACTGCTTTTAGCTTTGGTATAATTCTTAATTTATTATTATTATTGTATATAGTTTTTGTTATTTTTATTATTATTACATATTAGCGTTATACAGTGAAGTGAAGTGAAGTGTAGTGTAGTGAAAGGGAAGGGAGTGTAGTGTAGTGAAGGGGAGTGCAGTGAAGTGTAGTGAAGTGAAGTGAAGTGTTAGCGAAACTAGTAGTCAATTTAGAGATAACTAGAAATTAATTAGAACTAGGATATCCTCTAATTCTAATGGTAACTATAATTGTTAATGGTTTTTATTGTTCTAATTCTAATTGTCATGTTTGCCACCGAGCATTAGCTCAAAGCGAACTAATAAATCTATCTATCTATCTATCTAATTTATGGACGACACCTAAAAACCTTGCCTACCCCTGACATAGTTTCTTTACTAGTTTCAAGCTGTAAACTTTTTCCTCAAAGCTCCTACCTTAGTTTTTAAAGGAAATGGTAGAACATGATAATATAAAAAGAAATAAATTCAGAATTTTTTAAAGCCAGAATTATGAGGTGTAAAAAAATGAAAATAAGGGTGGTAAAAAAAAGCCTAAAAAGTAGTAGTTGTTGATTGGCTGAAATATCTTCGTGCATTAGGAGATATTGTGAGATTACACAGAACGCTGATATGTGAAGTGGATAATTTCGCAAAGCAAATAAAGATCCTTCCACTTTGAAAAAGATACACAGTTTCGATTCAGAGCTAACAAGAACACACGATTAGGTCCACGGAGGTAACTGAAGTTGCACAGAAAAATCAAAAAGAGAAAATGCACAATTTTAATTACATACATTAAACCATCAAATGAACAATACATCTTTATCGACTCTTCATGCTCAATAATTTTACCAAACAATATTAGATTACCTCATTAGAAACTATATAAAAATAAGCACAAGTAATCGACTGATTTTTATTCAATACAGAACACACTACGAAATTGATCATTTTGCTTCATCAATTCTTCTGTCTCCTCATAATGAATTCCACATTCTTACAATACAAATGCCCCATCCCCGGAATGAATACGCATGTGTCTGTTTAAGTTGCAGATGAGCGTCGACGCGTAGGGGCAAAGCGTGCACTTATAAGGCTTCTCCCCGGTGTGTTTCCGCATGTGCACACTTAAGTTCCATGAATGTGCGCTAGTGTAGGGACAGACATTGCACTTGTAAGGCTTCTCGCCCGTGTGCACGCGCTGATGCTTGGTCCAATGAGAAGATTTGTTGGTGGCGTAGCCGCAGTGGCTGCAATGGAAGCGGCCGCCGCGCGGCGCCACCGTCGCCCTCCTGCGCCATGCACCCCCTGCGAACCCAAAGGCAAAGACTCATCGCGCGCTCTTTGGGTTACGAATAAGCATCCGCGCATGGAAAACCTCTTCGCCGCTTACCTAGATTGGAAGTATTCAGTACATTCTGTGTCTGGGTATAGGCTTCTGTGCACGTAATTCGTTGAACGGAAGTGAACGGGAAATACCTCATTTGAGCCTCTAGGTTTAGATTTAGGTCAACGATCAAGAAAAATTCCTTAGGAACTAGATTGTTTTTTATGTTGAACGCAGGATAAATCAACTGAATGCAGAACAGGGGAATAATTCCCTCCCCAGTAGTAGGTCACCTGCGGGATTTTTTAACGATTATTGTTATAAATTATCAAAAAGCGTAATCTATGTTTAGCGTATTGTCCAATGATAGGATAGAAAGTGGTAATTGGAAGAACGTTCAAATTGCGATTTATCTAACTTCATGATGGTGCAAATGAGATCAGAATGTTTCAAAACTCTTTTCCCGCATTCATGCATGGAAAATAGTACTTGCCTTCCCTGAAAATAAATTGAAATGTGTTACTGTAAGGTACGCGAACGACAAGATAGATTTTGTCGATGGCGTGCCGCAAAGAATCATGGTCATGTAAAGACAATTCTGTCTGCCTGTACTGCCACAGCAGCCTCTGACGGGGACGCGGGTACCACCAGCGTCTCCGCCTTGCGGCCATGGTTTAAGAGGTACGTGCGGGTATCAAACAGTCATCCCTACGCCGTTCCTCGTCTAAACAACCTGAGAAATGACTTCTCGGCTGTCCGGGTGACGCCGCGTCGTTGGTAGAGAGGCCGACGTTTCGCCTCCCATGTCGTAGGCTTCTTCAGGGCAGTGGCATGACATTGTATGCGTCCAGATGAAGTGGAGATAGATGTGTTCTCGAAGTCTCCAAGACATTCCGATCATAAACCCATTAGAACAGGAGTAGAACTTCTGAATTCTCCAAAATTCAGAGTTCTGCGCGCATCATCTTCGGACTCCACGCAGGCGTCCAGGCGCTCGGAACGCGAGGGCAGCGGGTCGCTAAGGGCGGCCGCGCCCTCCGGGCACTGGCAGCCAGAGCGCGAGCCCTGCGCGGGGGAGTGCGATGGGCCGGAGGTGGCCGCGGCGGGGGCGGGGGCGGGGGCGGGGCCGCCCCGCCGCGCCCGCTCCGCGCAGCGCTGCCGCCCGCGCCGGCCCTCGGGCAGCCACGTGAGCGCCCTGGCGCGCTCTCTGCCTCTCTGCCAACGACGCACATAGGGGTATTGTGAACGAAAAGCTGGCCAAAATTATTTCTTTGCTAGAATTTACTTAAAAATAGTTCATATAAGTATTTATACAACTTAACATATTTTGGCAAGAGGTACTACTTAATAAAAGCTTACACAAATTATTAAATGTGCATTAGTTAATTGGGTAAGTAGAAAAACTACTAAATAGTTCTGGTTAAATGTGTTACACTAGTCTACATAATATAACTCACCAATTCTCGATATTGCCAGACGCTAACCTTCATCATCATCATCATCATCATCTTCTTCTTCTTCATCATCTTCTCCATCATCATCATCTCCATTATCTTCTTCTCCATCATCATATCTTATCCATCATCATCATTTCTCCATCATCATCATCTTTTCTCCATCATCGTCATCTTCTTCTCCATCTTCTTGACCATCATCATCATCTTCTTCTTCTTCTCCATCTTGTTTTTCTGCGTTCTGCCTTGTACTTGTACCATTTTCAAAATCTACAGTTTCCTGCGTCACTAGAAATTCCAAGGCGTCTTTAGAGAATGGCTTCTTTGTTCTTCTTACAGGTGGCAGGGAACATGACAGTAGTGGATCTGAGCTCAGTAATAATCTGTTCAATACATCCTTGTTACAAGCTTTTCTTGAAAATTTTCTTGCAATATCCCATCTGTACTGACGAAAGTGCTTGTTTCTGGCTTCAGCTGCTTCTTCTGAAAGCTGGCCTATTGGCACAATTACATGCTCTATAATTGTTGGTCCATGAGCCAATATTTTATGTACAGTCACCCATGAAGTCTCACATAAAGTTCCGCAGTTTCTCTACAGAAGACTGTAAATTTGTTAGTTTGTATTTTATACCCACTTGAAATTACTTCTAGAATAATTCTAAACCTATTTATGAGGTCAAAATTCACCCCCCCGGTTATTCTTGAAGCTGTCCGCGGATCGGAAAAGAATCTGCGTAAAGTGTTGCCATCATCGGAGGAGGACATCACCGGAGGGAACATATTTTCATGCAATATTGATATTTATAATTACACACGCCGTAGAAATCACGTGCATCAAGTGTCAGTATCAACAGCTCAGTACAAGAAATCAACATACAATACATGTACGTTACTTTACAACGCATTGCCAGATGACATAAAACAATTAAAGTCGGTACACAAATTTAAGTTAAAAGTAAAATCTTTTCTGCTGCAAAACTGTTTCTATACAATTAGAGACTATACTGATCGTGAAAAAGAAAAATAATGTTTAATGTAACAAAACAAAGATATATAATGAATTAGTTTATGTTTGCATTGTATACATTTAAAAAAATATTTAATACGCCTGTAACAAGTAATGTACTTCAGCTTCCGGGTCAATGACCCCCATCTCGATCAGGTTTTTGTCCAGTTTCCCTGATCCATTGAGCAAATGCTGAGATGGCCCCTTGTTTTGCTTCTGGACGTAAATGTATCTTCACTGTGCGCACGTTTTGTTGAGCACTCCTTTTGCTTGTAGTTCATTTACAGTTGAAATTGATTTTCTATAACTCGGGAAAAAACATTTTTCAAATATCTTTATTTTATAAAATAATTATTTTCTAAATTCATTTTTTCGTTGTTTTTTTTGTTTTTTTAAAATAAAATTCTGGCCCTCAAGAAAATGTGCGCAGATAAATCTCTTTCCCCACACGTCATATACAGTTTTTACTGTTTTTTGACAAATAAATATCTAATATCTATCTATCAATGTGTCAGGGTCTCCTTCAAGGTCGTTTCTTGCTTCCAATTTGTTGAAATCTTTGGATGTTCTCTTACACACAACGCATTGTAGACGGAGTGTCTGTAATAGCATTGTACATTTTCGCATCTACCATAGTAAGCAATAATGTAAGCCTAATTTTCAAAACGCCATTTCTTACTGTCACTTCTAACCTGATCAAGTTCTGTATTTGATTAGTTCTGCAGGGAATTTCTTCTTTAGTTATATCATTGGTCTCCTGCACAAATCTTGTACGAATAGATCTACAGAATCGCGGACTGGAAGGAGACGCATTTTGCCAGATAATTTTTTTGGCATTGTCATCATTTACAATTAGCCTTAGAGGTACAAAGGAACTTTGGAATATATTTGCATGACTGTCTGCATTATTTTGAAAATGTTGTTTAAATTGGGTCTGCTGAGAACCATCGCAATCCCATTTTGATACTAGTTCTAGTTTTTCTTTCTTTTGTTCTGAAATGTTTTCCAGAACTTCATCTAAATACTTACATAGCCGAGAAATGGTGTGGTCTAACAAATCTTATAGACTTGTTTCGGCACAAATGTCAGTAATATGAGAGGACTCAGCCGTTGGATAGCATTCGGATTTTGCTTTCTGTATTAATGAATAGCAAGGATAGATGTCTCTGTTCTCACTTCGAATAATGGTGTATTGCCTTTGGGACAGACCATCTTCTACAAGCACTGATAGAGCTTGCCTTGTTTTCAAGGGCTGAATGCAATTTTTCTTTTCGCTTTGCTGAAAGCTTGTTATTGCCCTACACACTTTTAATGATCTTTTCGGAGATTTGGACATATCTTTCATAATAACAGACGCATCTGTTTTACCAGCAGCTCTTAAACTCATTTGGACAGCGTAAGTCAGTGTGGACTCAGGTACTTGCTTCCGTAACTCTTCTGTCTTACGTCTTTGCTGCGGTCACTTGACTCACCAAATTCCTTTCTCGGCCTTTTGTTTGGCCCATATTGGTAGTTTCACGGAACCGATAAGCCACTTTTCATTGCGTTTAACAAATCTTTCATCCATATTAAATGCAGCTGTCCATTTTTGTTTGAATTAAGACTTGAGAAACCGTAATTTGCGTTTAAAATTCTTTCACTCTTTCTTGGGGACAATTTGTGATTTTCAACAAATCATTCTCCATATATTTAATCCTATCATCAATTAAACGTTCAGAACACTGCTTGATATACCTATAAAGTTCTGTTCTAGTAATCTCCTTAAAATTTTCTTCAGACTCTACTACAAAAAGAATTTAATTACCGACATTCCTAACATTCACGAATTTTGTTACACATCACCGATCTTTAAATAAAGTGCCATAAAATAAAAAAGTGGAAACATGTGGGAAGTTTTTCTTTCTTAACTGTTAGAATATGAACTTAAGAACAACTTGTAACAAACATTTTTGCTTGACAAGTCCTGACACTATAACTAAATCTCTAATGTTTGATAAAAGTCATCTCAAAATTTGAATGCATAATACGTTCACTTAAAAATTCTTAAATTATGTAAATAATAATGTTAAATCGGCCAGTTTTTAATTTTAAACACAGTATGTACCTGGAACTTCTAAAACCATGCCGAATTAATACACTTCACAACTCTCAATGCACTCACAAAGCGAATAAAGAATCTCTTTGTATGGAACGACTGGTAGCAAATTCTAGCAGCGCGTACAACGCCTCACTTTAGACTGATGCTACAACGAAGATACTAGTCTGAGACTAGCAGATAACTGTCGTATGACGTAATATATATTCAAGTTAAAGGAAATGGTGTTAGTTATCTCGTATGTTAAATTTTTTTTTTTCGACTTTTGGCCAGCTTTTCTTACAAAATACCCCTATGTGCGACGCGGCGTCACCCGGACACCCGAGAAGTTATGAACTCGAGCCGCGGAAGCTTATGTGTAAACCTGAGAAATGAGCTTTCTCATCATCACATAGCAACAGAAACTGGGATGTTGCAAGGAAAGCGCACACTAGTCTGCCCTGACCGGGAATCGAACCTGGGGTCGCGTCATGGAAGGCGAGCACGCTAACCAGTGAGCTACCCATGGGGACCCCGCAAAATCAATTGGATAGTGAAAATTAAAGAAAGCACTGAGTAGAATAAATATGGCTGCCACATTGTATATTGAGAACGATCCCAACCTACCCGTACGTTTCCACGTATTCGTACGAAAAAATAATGCACGCAATTCGTCCGCAAGTGTCCTTAGCGCACTCATTGCAAAATGTCAGACTAGGGTCATATCTTCACCTCGTTCGTTAACATTCCACTAGTATGCCAGACTCGCTGTCTGTATTAGTTACGTAAATAACTAACCAAATGGCACTTTTGAAAGTACCGAAATATATAAATACAGAGGTGACTGCGTGTAATGCAAATTATGAATTAAAATACTCGTTCAAGAATAATAATTTACGAATCAGCGTTTTTGTCAGAAATTATTTACTGAAGCATATTTTGGGAATATTACTGGAAAGATATTTTCAGCTAATACCGATCTCTATAACTACGAGGATTGGGGCAGAAGTCATGGCAACTATTGTTTTACTTTCCCGTTTACGTACGTATATACGGAGTATATACGTACGTATACGGTATATATACGTAGTATAGGAAAAGTTATGAAATGCTGCGGAAAATCGATTTCGAGATTTCAACAGAAATACACGTTTTGGGGCCCCCCTGATACCGAAAAATTGGGTCTTTTCAAAACGTCCATCTGTCTGTCTGCCTGCCCGTCTGTGAACAACATTAGCGCGTAAACCATACGTGCGATTTCTTCCAAAATTGATATTCTCCGGTCGATCTGCGTCCACACAACGCGCCTCGCTTTTGAAAAACTTTCTTCAAAATTTGAGGGTACTTTATATGAAGCCCCTCGGACATTTTCAAAATTTTCTCAAAAACGGCCTCAAATTTTTTCTTTAAATTTCTTGTAAGAATAGAGTAAAATACACTTATTAAAGTGGCGTAGGTCCCATTTTCACGGTTATCTCTGAATTTCCAAATATTGTCAAAGTTTAAAATTTTTTTTGGGTCTTCCTAGAACTATAAAATTGAAGATAGAGATTTTTCCTTCAAATAAAATTTGTTGTCCAAAGTGAGTTCTTTCATTAAGGTCATGCACATTTTTTTTGAAAATTTTAGTAGTTTTTGCACAATATTGAACGCAATATTTGAAATTTTAAAAAATTACTAAAAGCAGATTTTTTCAAAAAGGATCAATACTTTTTCTTTAAACTTTTTGTAGGGATAGTTCTAAACGTGCTCTATGAGATGACATTAACGCCACATTCCTCTGTTCTTTTGTTTTTTCAAAAATTGCAAAAATGTAGGTTTTTTTTACTTCTCTCACATCGTTAATATTTAGATTAGCGATGATTTGTTTACATTATTATATTAATGAGTACATATGCTTTAAATAATGTCAAATACAGTTTCTCGAAAACTGAATAGTTTTCTATGAAATCTAGCTCAAAATTGCGCATTTTGAGAACACTCAAACGCCATTTTCTAAAAAATTGTTTCAAGTTTTTCTGTTCAAACTTTTGGAGCGGATAGTGCTAATTGCACTTTTTAATAGCGTAAAGTTAATTTGGGGGTACTTTTTTGTTTTTTCAAAAATTACAAAAATGTAATTGTTTTGAAAGATCTCTCATACGGTTAAAATGCACATTTCCAGCAATTTGTAAACACTATTCAATTTGTGAGTGTAAGTGCTTTAAATGACTTCAAATGAAGTTTTTCGAAAACTCAAAAATTTTCTGTAAAAAAAGAGCTTCAAATTTCGCATTTACAATAGCGCTAAACGCCATTTTCTTGAAAACAGCTTCAAATTTTTCAATGAAAATTGCCATTTAGGGCAAGGTTTAACTGTTTTTAATATTCTTAAAATAATAGTTTTGTTATACTATTGGGAAACCGAAAAATTAATAAAATGTCAAAAAAATTGTAGTTTGGGCGGCGATAGATGGCAGCTGGCAAGAGTATTGGCAAGTCCGAATAGCTAGCCGAGACCAAACGAAACATAAAACTAATACGGGAAAGTCTGTGCCATTCTGTAGCACCACTAGTTTCTAAAAGAAATGTTATCGGATCACACAATTCATTAGTAACGTGAAAGAAGTGCTGTAGAAGGGTGTGTTCACATGCACAAAATGCTGAGTGAGTGGCTCTATTAGCCCAGAGAGCGACGTGAAATCAATTGTCCGACTACCGCCGTGCGAGTTGAATGCAACATGTTTTGGTGCAGCGCACATACTTCAAGACGTTCTTTGTGGGAGAAATTTCGGAGAATGTTACAGGGAATTGGTGCCAAGTCATGTGAATAAAGCTCATGGGTGAAGGCCATGGGCATATCGGACAGTCGCCAGATGGCCAGGAGAGATTCTGCAAGGACGCGTAGCAATCAGTGATCAGCAATGCACGTGACTACTTGTGAGTGTGCGGACCGATCTGACACGTGCGGTAATCGAGCATCTCCTAATCGAGTCTTTATAACTGGTATGCAATTCTTTTGCAATGTTGTGATCTAGTATATTCTCAAATGCTTTGAAACAAGAAACCAGTACTGTCATTTCAAATACCTTAATAAATCAAAGGAACCCAAAGTTGGTGGGTCGTTAAATGTCCATGCAGTTAGTTCTTACCTTGTCCTTTCATGTGTGTGTTTCACATTTTCCAACCGTGCTCGTATTCTCACAAAATAATAGTGGCCATGACTTAAGCTCCAACCCTCGTATAACATAATACATTAGACATAGTTATCATATTCATCAGTAGAGACCGGATTTTTAGGTAATTACATATTTTTTGTCTTTCTACTAACCGTTCCCGAAAATTTAATCTTGGCGAATTGGCGCCGTCCTAACACAATATCCAATTTTTTAGTTACATATTTTTACATATTTTACACTATATTACATATTTTACACATTTCGCTATTTTCTCAACATTTCTTTTTATTTGATCAATTTTCGTATATATTTTTATGAAAATAAGTATTTTTTAAAAAATAGCATTTTTTCTTACATTATTACTGCATGCTACTGCGTACTCTACTCGAGGTACGCCTAGTGAAGACGTGGTCGTATATTCTCACTACCTCAGTTATCTCTGTGGCGGGAAGTGCGCGTCAGCGACAAATCATTCTTATTTTTGGGGAGAAAAGTATCACTGATGACCTTTTGACGACCTTTAATCTTAATTTCCAAGAAACTTTGGCACTCGCCGTCGTGTAACACTTTGATGAGAATATTCAATGTTGCAGTGATTGTTTGCTGGTCGTAAAATTCACCAGTTTGTATGACGGCTTCTATTGTGTCTAGTCTGCTAAACTACATTCCTGGATAACAATTTGTGAAGGTTTTACTACTGATGGGAAAGTTGTATGGTACAAGTGTACATCAACCTGTGCTTTCCAAATGGGTCATTCCATATTAAATCAACACAGTTTTAATTAAAATTTTACCTCACCATTTTAGATTCAGATGAAATTTGACACATAGGTAGTATGAATAAATAATAAGAAAACTACAAATTTTGAGTAAAATATTTCCACCCGTTTGTGAAATACAGCCATGTAAAATTTTGCAAAATTGGGTTTCCGAAAGTTTTAAATTGATGTAGAACCTCACCAAACTAAGATAGAGAGCTGGAACAGGTGTCATTTTGCAGCTTTCTTTATGGTCTTTTATATGATATGCAACTCAATAGGGGTTGCAGTTAAAAAGTTTTTCAAATTTGATTTTAAAATTTTGACTTTGAGTTTTTTCAAAATGTACATCTTCAAAAAAATTGAAAAAATTCTAAAATAATCTTTATATGTTTTCAAACAGATGGTGCAAGTTTAAAAATGGGACTGCAATGGGTTCATATGGTAATCTTTACTTAAAATGCACAATATTTACTTACTCTAGATTTTACTGATTTAAAATGCATTTTATTTCAAATTATAAGCCCTAATATATACAAATTATTAATTTAGTGTTTTTTGTTGGCGAGTGTGTTGGTAAATTTTCCCGTGAGATGGTAAAGGTCTTCGTATTTCGGCTAATGGAAGATGGTCTTCAAATTTCGCACATTGATTATCCATGTTGGTAGTTTCTTAAGTTATACTTTTTCTACATTTTCCACAGCCAGTTTTCTCAATAATTTAAAATATCTGGTCGGTTCTGCTTTTTTTTATAATTTTAAAATATTTGCCAAGTCAACATAAGAGCACATGTTAAAAGGATAAAATTTACGGTCTTTTTACTCGAAAACTAAACGGTGAAATCTATTCAAACTCTACCAGAGCATACAAAAGTGTCTCATCTTTGAATGATAGGACTGTAAAAAGGACATGTTAATTATAACATGTATCTCGTTCTAACGATTTTAAATCACATTTTCATTACACTTCACAACCAACAAATATCATGGAATACAAATATTCTCCAGTGAAAAGACGTTCAAATATTTTCGAAGCCTAGGATTACCAGATCGTCATTGACGGACTGGTGAATACCTCTAGATTTGGAGGATCCTTTTAGATTATTGGGCTGTTTTTTTGGGGGGTGAGGTTAATTATTTCAGGGGAAAGGCTTGGAAATTTCTATTGATATAATAATGCAAAGGGGTTTGCACTTACAATATGTAGATAAAACTATATCGATATGATCTTAATCTCACTACTCCATTCACAATCGTTTCTGAATCCAATCTTGAAAAGTAATATTTCACTTAATATTCTTAAAGCATATTAATATATTTTAAATTGCGACATTGAATTGAGTTAAATGTTTATCACTTTAATATAACTGTACGTTGTGATTAACGATAAAATAATAATTAACTATAAAAATAGCCTCTTGGACAAGTAAAGAAATTTAGAAAATTATTAAAGCATGTAGCCGAATAAGGGGGTGAAAAGTGCCCCAAAACCAAATCGATAATCGCGATGCTCATATGAAAGAGAATAAAAAATGCCCAAAAAATCAGCCTCCTAGGGGAATCTGATGCGGAAAAACGTGTTTTTCATGTTCTATTCGTTTTCTCAGCTTCTATTACATATATCAGGTTGAAATCATTAGCAGAGACTGGAGAAGATAGTTGAATTTGAAGGTATGTTTGTCAACCAATTTTGACGCCAAATTCAAATAGATTTTTTAAAATTTATTTATTTTTTTAATTGAGTTTCGACACGATAACGTTGGAGTACTGTCTCGGTTTCCCCCACTAGAATATGGCTTATAACATTCCATAACATATTTTTAAACAATGTGGACGATAGTGAAAAACAATTAAAACCAATTTTATCAGTTTAAAAATTTGAAATTCGCGCCAAAATGTGATGAAAAGTATTTTCACCAATGTTTAAACAATTTACAATTAAATGATTGAAAAGTCTCACTTACCAGCATGATTTATAACTTTTAGCATGAGAAACAATTATGGGGTTTATTTCCAATTCAAGGGCATAATATATTTTTGTGATGTAATACTTTTTCTTCGCTATTGTTTGCAAAATTATAATTTTTCACGTAAAAGCTTTTGCTTAGCAAGCAAGATAGAAAGTCTGTTTCACTATAAATAATAGTCTGTATTATTTATAAGTCAGAAATTAAACACATTGGCAGTAGTGTGGAGAACCACGACACATTCATTGTGTGGAATAAAAAGAATACGCGAGGATAATTTCACATCCAGAACTAAAGGCATCCGGGCGAACAAGTTCCAGCCTGCATGCCTGACGCGAGCGGGGATGTAAATTTAACTCTTGACTATCAGAATGCGTGCCCATGAGAATTGCCAGCCGCCCGAACGTGCAGCTGCACTCCGGGAGAGAGTGCAGAGGGTGTACTGACGTGGAGAATTCCAGGGCATTCCCCATTTCGATTGGAGGAGAAAAAAATTAAGACGCCCTTAGTTTTGGCCAATAAGACGCGGATGGTCTAGGGAAAGGGTAGATTTCGAGCCCAAGGAGGGATGCGTGGAAGGGCAACCCGAGGAGACACGCGAAGTTGGTGAGCAAGCTCTAGGCACGCGGATTTTGACTTTCGTTTGAGCAAGCTCGCTGCACTTTGATTTGATCATTCTGATTATTATTTACGTTCGAGTAAGATTTTCAATTTCATTCTCGTTCAGGCAAGCTCGCGGCGGAGTGGCCTTCGGCAGTCGCACGAGTGAAAGTTCCTTTTGTTAACGCGCGGAAAGATATTCGTGATCTCTACGTGTCTGAGCCACGCAACGCGTCGACGACTCGACATCGCCCGAACAGACGGAAGAAACGAGGCCAGCGCCCTTCGCCGCCCTCGCCGCTGCAGCCAGACGGAGGCGGGACCTGCACAGCTGACTCAAGCCATCCCCCGTCACGCCCGCCGCGCGCCATTTGGGCGTCACAGCCACTGGGTCAACGGCCTTCATCTTGGCGCCAGCCGGCGCGGCTCCCCTCTCTCACGTTCTGACCCTAAGGCGAAGCCCGCGCTTACGGGCTACCCACGTGTTGCTAACGCGAGAGACAGAACTCTTTATTTTAACGAAATCTCAGATAAGCATTGCCGCTCATTGGCAAATTTATGCCTTTCCAAATGAGACAGAAGTTCTTTCCTTGTTTCTTTTCTTTCTTATTTTATCATCAACTGTGAAATGTTTAAAATAGTAGTTTCTTATTCTAGTTAGTAGTTAGTTTTACTTTTCTTATTAACCGAGCTAAATAGGTAGAGCCTGTTCTATCTATCAAATGAGACTGTAACTTCTCAAACGCAGTCGTCGGAAATAAATGTTTGTTTTACCTATTAGGCATGCCATGTCATTTCGTAGTCTTCAGAACCTGCAATCCGCTTCTATACCACTCAGTAAGGAACTGATATCATGCTCTACCGACCGAACAGCCGTCGCAATATAGACATCTGTATTGTAGCGGCACCGAATTAATTACGGCTGCAAACACGAGAATTGCTCCACGAAGCACGACAGAGAGATCGGTGGCGGCGCCAGGATTCTGTCCGAGCCCCCACCGACCCACCCCCTTTGGACACGCACAAGTGTTCAAGACGCCAGGGAGCTGCACGTGCGCCTCGGGCCGGCCCCCCCCCCGGTACTTTTCCGCGGCACCCATCGCCCTCCTCCTCCCTTTAGATTCTCAGTTTCTTCCCCCGGCCATTAATTGCTACCCCTGTTTGACAGACAATTGAAGTGAGAGGGAACGAGTGCAGGTTTCTCTCTCATTTCGCGGCTCGAAAACCTCCGATGATTGGACGAAATTATTTTGCGACGCACTACCCTTTCGCCAATAGCCGCCGGACTTACGCAAATTCTCGAAAGTTCTAGAACATTTTGGATGAATTTTGTGGGGGAAGGGAGGCTCGAAGGACTTCGCGGACGCAGCATCGAGAGAGAACGTAAGAGGCAGTCAGAGAGGCCGGTCGTGATCACTGCGGCGTCCGGCGCCGGAGAGATAATCTTTTCTGTGTTGAACTTGTGAGAAAGCTTAAATTCATCAGGGAAGAATATGTGCGCGGTCTCTAAATAGCCGTAGACCGTTAATTTTGAGACGCCTCATTTATAATCAAAACCGCGCAGGGAAAGTAACTGACGCGTACTCGTGCTTGAGCGTGTTATAGTGAAGTAATCAGATCACTTACGAACTTGCCGCGATCTCCAAAGTGCAGAGCAGTGGACTGAAGGTGATGAGATCATTGTGTCAGGCAGACATTATCTGGTGATTAGTAGCAGCGAGTGAACGGCGCTGTGTATTGGGTCAACACTCAAGAGCCCGGCCCCGCTACCTGATTCGACCTGCTCGCTCTACCCCTCCGAGCGGCGCCCTCAGCGTGCGCGCCGAACTCGACGCCCTCCCCGCCAGCTGGCGGCCCAGGTCATTCACTCGCTGGTTGGTTTTGTAAGTCGCCCCGCTAAGGCGGTACTACGCCCTTCAGGCGCGCCCGTGGTCAAAAGTGATAAACAGTTGAGAGAACAATTTCCATTACCTTTTGACCAGGCAGAGAAGCTAAGATTCCCGGCCGCGCTTGGCCATCAAGAAGGAATCAGCGTGGAAGTTTGTTAAATTTATTGTAATAATTTCAACTTTCAATTTTTTTGTGTGCATGTAATTTTGGAATTGGGGAAAAGGAGAGCATGCTCGCCGACATGAGTGGTACTATCATGACCTTTTTTTAATTTTTTTGCTGAATAAATACCACTTGTTTGTTAACATGATTACAAGTCTCTCATTTCTTACCGGCCACCGACTTCCATCATCATCATTTTAGACACGCCCTTCTACCCACTGAGCGAACCGGCAGCCATGTTTTCCGCGCCCAACTGGAGACGAGGTTGTCGCAGTATCTGTATATTCTTCCTTATTTGAATAACACCTGAACTTGATTTTATTCGTTTGAGAACACTGTAATCTAATGGTAAGTAAACAAACCACTTATTTTAAATTTCGTTGTACTTAATTACTGCACACACTTACCGCACAAATTCCTAATACCCGGAGTGAGTACGCATGTGTCGATTTAAGTTGCAGGCACTCGATGTAGCGTATTGGCAGATTGTACATTTATAGGGCTTCTCGCCTGTGTGTTTGCGCATATGTCGCTTTAAACCGGAGTGCAGGGATGCAGAGAAAGAGCAGAGTGTGCACTTGTAGGGTCTCTCCCCCGTGTGCACTCGCTGGTGGTCTGTCCAACGAGAAGATTTGTTGGTGGCGTAGCTGCACTGGCTGCACTGGAAACGGCCACCCGGCTGCGCCATCTTCGCCCTTCCGCGCCGCGTAGGCCTTCCGCGAACACCCCCTGCGAACCCAAGGGCAAAGGCTCATTGCGCAACCTCTCAGGGAGATGTGAGATCCAGCGCCATCCTTGAAAAATCCCCAAAATACTTGGAAAGAAAAAAATGGGAGCAGTTTTCGAGAAAATTTTGAAGGGTCTTTTCGTGAAATTTTGTAGGGTCTCTCGCCCGTGTGCACGCGTTGGTGTCTGGTCCAATTAGAGGAGTCATTGGTGGTGTAGCCGCAGTGGCTGCATTGGAAGCGGCCGCCCCGCGGCGCCACCGTCGCCGTCCCACGCCGTGCACTCTCTGCGCACCCAAGGGCAAAGTCTCATTGCGTGCTCTTTGGGTTCGGCATTAGCATTCGCGTAAGGAAAGCCTCCTTGGCCCTTAATTAGTTTTGATGTGAGGTGTTTGTGGAATTAATACGTCATTTAGCAAATTGTGAGTTTATGAGTAGGCTTTCGCGTGTGTACAACTCCTCTGGATTCCGATTTAATCTCCACTACACAAAAAATACCTCTTAAAGACAGCTGGGTTAAGATTTAGGTCACCGAACAAGAAATATTTCTTAGGAACTAGATGGATTTTTACGTTTATTCAGAGAAGCAGAAAGAGATTGAACACCAGCTGAGTTTAGCTTCGCGTCTCATCGTAGGCACTACCTCACAGAATAAGGTTGAGAAGAGGTATTTATAAGTTACGCATGTTTTTGTCTCTAATTAGCTGGATGTTGAACTGGACGGCAATTACCTATACAATTTTAGGGTTTTGATGACGACGGTTTATAATTAACTGGGATAGTATCTATCATTAGGGTATGAAGAATAGAAAGTCGAACAACGAAATCGATCAGGATGAACCACACTAAATCCACAACTACAATATTCACATTCACACCTTATCCCTTCCCCACACCGTTTAAAATGAATATTATGGCAAGGACTCCGTACAACAATCCAGAATAATACTTTTGCCTACTTATGAATTGGCCTGGCTTACTTACCCTGACCTGGAAAACTACATTAAAGCTCAGCAAGAAAAAGCAATCAAATGGACCTGAACAATCAAAATGGACACCCAACTTAGGAAAATATGGGTACGCCACAAGCGATTCAAAAATAAATAAGCCATTCATTCTTGTGCAAACATGTTCATCAACCTACTGATGTATAAGGGTTCTCTGTGTCACCTAGCGAGACCGATTACGTAAGAGGATGTACTTTTTCGTAGTTTAGGTATAACTAGCTGGTACCCGGCGCGTTGCTGCCGCAGAAGAAATAATTGAGGAAATATTCCTCTCCCCCCCCTCTTTCTTTACCCACTCTCTTTTTTCTCCTCTTTTTCCTTCTCTCTTTCTTTTCCTCCCTCCCTCATTTTCCCCACTCTGTCTCTTTTTTCCATCTGTCTCTCTTTCCCCCCTCTGTGTCTCTTTCCTCCAACCCTCTGACTCTCTTTTCCCTCTCTCCTTCTTTTCCCACACTGTTTTCCCTCTCTTTCTCTATTTTCCCCCTCCGTCTGTTTTCCCTATCGCTCTGTTTTCCCTCCCTCTATTTTCCTTCTATTTCTCTATTTTACCCCCCTCTTTATTTTCTCTCTCTACCTCTATTTCCCCCTCTTTCTCCATTTTTCCCGCTGTGTATTTTTCCTCTCTCTTTTTTTTCACCTTCTCTCTGGACAACGGGTTATGTTTTGTCTGAACTTAAAACATGTGTTTTAACTTGTCGCGTCGAGGATTTTTACTTTTTACTTTTTTTCGTATACGTACGTATATACGAAGTAATATACGTAGTATAGCGGAAGTTATGTAATGCGCGATAAACGGCGGATTTTTGGCAGAAAAAAATCATTCCCCGGCCCTGATAACGAAAAAGTGGATAAATACACTTGCTAAATTACGAAAATAATCCTCTAACACGTGGTGTAGCCAGAATCCATGTTGTGTGGGTCCTTCATACCAACAAATCGATTGACGGCAAAACATCCGTCCGTCCGCATTTGAAAGTTAAAGTGCTTCAAATGACTTCTAATGAAGATTTACGAAAACTTAAGTATTTTATGTGAAAAAAGCTTCAAGTTTCGCACTTACAGCAACGCTTAAACGCAACTTCCTTAAAAAAAGCTCCAATTTTTTTTAATGAAAAGTGCCATTTGGGACAAGGTTTTGCTCTACTTTAATATTCGTAAAGTAATATTTCGGTTCTACATTAGGACACCGAAAACTAGAGAAAATTGCAAATAATGTAGTTTGGGCGGCGATAGATGGCAGCTGGCAAGAGTATGTGGCAAGACTGAAAAGCTATACCAGACGAAAGAAATTAGAAAACTGACTAGTACGAGAAAGTCTGTGCCATTCTGTAGCCCCACCAGTTAATTTTTTTAATGTAAAGCAAAGTACGGTAAAGAAAATTGTCTGTCTCATTTTTGGTGCACTTTCTGTATTTTCGAAAACGACAAACAAAAACTTAACGTTGGAAAAGTACAAATTGATGATTAAGCCTTTTTGACACATGATATCAGCTCTAAAAAGTCAGTTTTAAACAAATTTCATGAACATTTGTTTAAAATATGAACAGTTTAGGGTAATTTTAAATAATTTTGTAATTGCATGCTTAAATTTGTCGCTATTTATTTGACGAGCTGTCAGTTTGAAATTCTTTTGAATTCTTCTGATAGTTGGACATGAACATGGAACCATTACAAGGCTTTATTTTCTATTAATTACTTATTTACCGTTAAAATGTAAAATTAAAATACATAACGACAATATTTAAATTTAACGGGAAAATAAGCACTTCTATTTACAATTGAAATACGGGAGTCTTGATACTGAATGCTCTGAAAGTCTATTTGCTTATGCACGCATTTGTTAAACTTAAGACAACGACTGACGCGGAATTTGCCAAACAAAATTATTCAGAAGAAACACTTCAGGGCAACTCCTCTTCAGAAACAGAAGTCGGTCAACAATTTTCAAACGACTGGTTACAAAGAAACGAGGTTTCGGTATAGGACTAGCACCAACCCAAGATACGGTAATAGGAAGTACTGAAAGTTCCATTGCAAAAAGAAAAAATACGAAACTAATCACGATAAATTTATTAAATCATCGCAAGAAATTGTAAATCAAATTCCATCAATACACAAAACACAACATAAAAGATAGAAGTGAATTAAAAATATTTCCTGATTACTAACTAGTGATTATGTTTCTTCAAAACTTCCTTCCGTTGGTAATGGTACCAACGCCGCGGATACGCGGATCATTATCCCTTACCGCGGATACACGGAGTGAGTACGCATGTGATTATTTATGTCACGGTGTAAGATATATAGGTGTGTCAACTAGCCACCTTCTGGACAAAATTTTTGAAGCCAGTTTGAGACTAGTTCCTCGCTTATCCGTACGGTGCGCACAATCGAGTTGGGCATTCAAGATGGCGTCTCGCGATTTAGTGGCTTCCACCAGAGGTTACAAAGCTATTAAATGGATCACCATCTTGTCCCAAAAATGCCCAAGTCGTTTGCAGCGCTTACATAGCGAGAACTGTGAGAACTAGCCTCACATTAGCTTCAGTTTTAGACCGGGAGTGAACCCACCTATATCTCTTGCACCGTGTTAATGTTGCCGACATGAATGTCCAATTGGAAAGATTCACCGACGAGTACGGGCAAAGCGTACACTTATTAGGCTCCGAGTTGCCGAGCTGCGATGTTCAGAAGGGGCAGCGTGCACGTGTATGGTCTCTTCCTCGTCTGCACGCGCTGGTGCGTGACCCACGCTTAAGGAGTCATTGGTAGTGTAACAGCAGTGGTGGCACTGGAAGCGGCCGCTCCTCGGCGCCACCGTCGCCGACCTGCGCCGCTCAGGCCCCGCGCGAACACCCTCTGCACACCCAAGGACAAACACTCAATGCGTACACACTGCACTACAACCTAGCAGCCGTGCAAGGAAAACGTCATTGACCGTAAGCTAGGTTGGAATTCAGACTGCGTGTTAGCCAAAGTCATTAGGCAGAGCTGAGTGTAAGTTATATATTTTGAGGACAAAAAAGCCCATCGTGTACCAGAACAGTTTGAGATTTGCGACTCAGAGCAAGCCACCATTCAAAGGACATCTGCTGGGTAAATGTTTATTGATCCATTGACGTAAAATTGGGCTGTAAATGCTTAAGGTTTTAACTCTCTTAAGAGATGGAATAACTTAGAGATCATTAGAGTTTAGATACACGCATCACATTAAAACGTTATCTTAGTCCCAATTTTTTTTGTAAATATCTATGGTATAAAAATAATAATAATAATAATAATAATAATAATAATAATAATAATAATAATAATAATAATAATAATAACTACACTCGGTGTAAGTTAATCAAAAAACGAAGAACAAAAATACAAATTAGAAAAAGCAATACATACACACATTATAAAACCGTTAAGAATATAAATACAAACAAACAAGAATGAAGTAAAATAAAAACACAAATACACAAGTATAAAAAAGTGCATAAAATGTGCCCATCTCTACTCCGTACCTAACTTCACTTGAGAGCATCTCCCTTCGGTAACCAGTAATTTATTCGTTAACGGTAAATACATTGCACTTTGCCCGCACTTTTGTTGTCCTTCACTGCATTTCACTGAAGATCCCTATACTCTACACAAGCGCTCTTAAGAAATCTCGAAAGCGTAACTCACGTGTTTCTGGCAGGGATCACCAGCACCTCTGCAGGTAAATTGTTGCAGTAAATTGTTTGCTTTCTGCATTTTGTTTTGTGTCAGTGGTCGCCTCTATTAATGTAGCATTGCATTTCAATTCTTTAACTAAAAGATTTCCATGTCGGTTGATATGTGTACACCTTGAAGAGAGCACACAGTCGTGCTGCCTCTCTACGTGTCACTGATGATACTCAGTTGACATTTTCTCCGTTGTTTCACTTTGCGAATTTAGCCGAATTTTTCTACACTCTGTTTAATGCTCTAACCAGATCTTTCCTGACAGGAAGTGAGGCAACCCAGTGCAGTTTGGGGTGTAATTGTAGTATACCACATACTTTTTTGTTGTAAGTGTAATAACCCATTTAAAAATCCTTTAAGAATGAGCGATTTGAATACAAAAAAAGCATTGAAACAGAATGGAAAATTGGAATCGTTCTCTTTCCGTGGTACGTACTTTAAGACACTGCTCCGACATCCGTCTCAATTATAGAACAAACGACTCTTTAGAGTTACTCTCCTTTGGGAATTTTATTCAAGTTGTCGGTCAATATATTCCAAAGACTCCACACAAACCTACAAAGTTACAGTAAAAGACTGGCAACTTACGAAGGAAAGGTGCTGATGGTAATCGCAAGTGGATTGCAAAAATAAAGAAGTGAATTGCACAATTTACACTTTTCTTTAATCGTCATTGAATAATTACAAATTCAGTAATAATCGTGTGATTTAAATAAATGGTATTTACTGATTATAAACCCAGTGGATTTGGCTAATATGATTTTTCAATTCTTTCTTAAGCCCGAAACGAATCCCACACTGTGAACACACAAACGTCTCCTCCCCGGAGTGTTTAGTCATGTGCTTCTTTAAACTGCTTCCATCTTTTGAAGCATAAGGGCAGACAGTACACTTATAAGGCCTCTCCCCAGTGTGTTTCCGTGTGTGCACATTTAAATTCCAGGAATGTGCCGTAGCGTACGGGCAGACAGTGCACTTGTAAGGCTTCTCGCCCGTGTGCACCAGCTGGTGCCTGGTCCAATGAGAAGAGTCGTTGGTGGAGTAGCTGCAGTGGCTGCACTGGAAGCGGCCGCACCGCGGCGCCACCGTCGCCATTCCACGCCAAGCACTCCCTGCGCACCCAAGGGCAAAGACTCATTGCGCGCTCTTTGGGTTAGGAGTAAGATTCCAGGCATGAAAAATAAACATTGCCCTTGAGTTGTGTTTTAATTGAGGAGTCTGCGTAAGCAAAGGACATTGAGCACGTTCTGCGATTACGTTTAGACTCCCGCACACGTAAAAACTCATCTCAATTTATACTGATCAGTGCTCGGAGCACGCAAAGGAATGCATTGGGTGTCAGCTGGGTCAAGATATAGACCACAAAGCAAAAGAAATCGTAAGGAACTAGAGACAGATAGGTGTACGATGGGATTAAACTATTAATCAGAGCAAGAAGAATTCCATTCGGCCGCAAATGAGTTTAGCTCCATGTCTAAATGAAGGCAACCACTTCAGAGGTCCAAAGTTAAGTGCTTCCACCCGAATCCGAAACTTACTGAACCCTATCTGAGTTAAAGTTAAAGCATTTGCGGGTACAAAAATCGGTAAAGCACCAATTGCGTCCGTATTTACGTGTAAAAGTTAATTCCTTTGTATTCATTATTTGGGTAAGTTTTCATTAGGCTTTACTTAGTTGTTAAACTAATAGTTCTCCAAAATGTTCTCTCTTACTAGTTAGTTGCACTTTCTTTTGAGTCTGGCTTACCACTTGGTATTGCACCGGATCAGGTGGCTCTGGACATCAAGGCACTGCAGTGCTTCGGACCGAAAGGTCCTTTGGTGGAAGACGGTGGAAGGATTTACGACAGTAGGTAGATAGCTAGGTCGAAGAAGAAGCAGGCCGCTTGAATTCTCCTGAAGCCGACTGCTGAATTCGACCTACAGCTAATCCGTCACTGTCATAACCCGAACCCTATGACTTTCCAGTCAGAGTCTCTACAGAGATACCTAGAATGCTGGCTCGAGCTAAAGGCAGCCGGTTCAGAACTGTTGACTTAAAGTTAAATTTGCTAACGTTTTGTAAAATAATAAATGTAATAATCGTAATAATAATAATAATAACAACAACAACAACTCCACATAGGGAGTACACGACCTTGCAGTTGGTGGTGGAGCTTGAGTACCCTCATGAGCCTGAGAGCTACGTCAGTGGTAGCCTAGCTACTGGTAGGGCCTCCCTTGCTGAATAGGTTGAAGGTGAGGGTTCGATTTAACGTTATGGTATGAGGATGAAACGATATGGTGATGATAAGGGGTGAAAGAACGAACACATACAACCATGCCCGAGGCAGGACTCGAACTCGCGATCCCTCGGTCCGAGATCACTACGGCAATACTGCTTTAGCGATTTCGGCCACGGGGCCGACATTCTCAATTTGTTTTTGTAAAATTGTGTGGAATAAGTGGTTTGCGATGTAAGTGTAGTATTCAGCTTATGTTATTTGTTGCAAGTGCAATTACCTGTACAAAATTCATTTAGAATAGACGATTTCAATACAAAATAAATGGTGCTACAACATCACATACTCTCTCAGATTGTTTTTATATTTGCAGTTTTGAAAAAAATCAGAGTTCACAAAAAATGAAAACTGGGTATTCTTCAACAAATTTTTTGTTCTGCAAAATAGTGGCGGTCCGTGGCACGTAATTCAAGACACTGTTCCGGCATCCGCCCATAATACAGAAACGACCAAGTGGTCCTTCCCTCCCCCTTGGAAATTTTATTCCAGTGGTCGGTCAATTACCTTCCAACAGCTGGCCACAAACGTACAAGGTTCCAGTGCTAGACTAGCAAATTCACAAGGTAAGGTGCCCGGAGATAATCGCAGATGGATTACAAAAATAAGAAGGAAATTTCACAATTTTAATTTCATTTATTAAATCATTACATTATTACTAACTAAAAGTGGCGTGGCTTAAATTAATGTTATTTACTGATTATAAACCCAGTGGATTTGGCTTATATGATTTTTCAATTCTTTCTTAAGCCCGAAACGAATCCCACACTGTAAACACACGAATGGCTTCTCCCCAGAGTGTTTAGTCATGTGCTTATTTAAATTGCTTCCATCTTTCGAAGCGTAGGGGCAGACCGGACACTTGTAAGGTTTCTCCCCAGTATGTTTCCGCATGTGCACATTTAAGTTCCAAGAATGTGTCGTAGCGTAGGGGCAGAAGGTGCACTTGTGAGGCTTCTCGCCGGTGTGCACGCGCTGGTGTCTTGTCCAATGAGAAGAGTCGTTGGTGGAGTAGCTGCAGTGGCTGCATTGGAAGCGGCCGCCTCGCGGCGCCACCGTCGCCGTCCCGCGGCGTGCACCCCCTGCGCACCCAAGGGCAAAGACTCATTGCAAGGTCTTTGGGTTAGACTCTAGCATCCGCGCAAAGAAAACCTCATTTGTCCATTGGAAAGTGTTTGGAATTCATATCTGCGCTTTGGCCAAAGTCATAGCACAGAACCAGATTTAAGTTTAGTATTTGTAGCACAAGAAAGAAAATAACGTTGGGTTCCAGTCGAGTTTCGATCTAAGAGTGCTGTATATAGAGTAGCCCACAGAGTTTTCCAACGAAGCCAGTGAGTTCGCGCGGCTGCCATATTGGTACAACCCAATACTGCTTCGTCGCGTTCAGTTTAAGTGTGCGACGAAGTGCTTATTTCCTATACATTTTAAAAGAGCGTGTCAAGTGGTAGAGTGATTATGTATTGATAGGGGCTGTTGTATTGAAAGTGTAATTGATCATACTCACTTGTGTTGCAATTGGTTGGGTGAAAAAAGGGTCTAAAAACTTGTTGGTTAAAACCTTCCAACGTATGTATTAATTAGGATTTGTTTTACTAATTATTTCAAAATGTGCTATTTATATTAAAGTAATGTTTTTTCAGCTTTCTAAAAGATCCGTAGTGGAAATGAATTACGGCTGTGAGAAAGAGACCTAGACCCCGACGTACTTTATGTACGTACCTACCTTATATTCAGTGCATTTTTTAAGTATTGACTTTGATCGCATGTCTATGGCTCGCGTACGCGATTAAAGATAGGAGCTGTCTCCTAGTTTTTTCCAGCTTGTCCGCTGTATTTGCAATATTGCAGAGATCAGAACTTGTGATGTATTGTCAATATATATTAGTTTGAATACATGGTGAAATTGTATGACTTGTATTCTATTTATATTGCCCTACATTTGATGTCATCCAACAGAATTAAAGTAATAGTTCTACATGGACCTTGGCAATTATATAATACACAGGTTAACATGGCAAGTTCGGTATCTTGTTATAATTTCAAAATAATATGCTCAAAATTAGCTGTAATCTCAATGTAAAGGTCTTATAAATATTATAAACATAAAACACGAAATTGTCACTATTACATTCAGTCATATTCGAGGAGTTTGGGCACAGATTTTCTGATAGACAGGAGTTTAAAAAACTTTTTGAAATAACTCAGTATCACACAATTTTAAACTTAGAAGTTTTTATTTTTAATTACTCAAAGTTTGATCTGCGATGTTTAGAGAACATGGATTTTCCCCATCTTCAGGCTACAATGAATATAAGAGGAAAATTGATATTTAAAAAAATGTAAATACAACTTACGGAATTAAATAAATAATACAATTATAATGAAACACTAGAACTCGATATATTTTTTATGTTTTTCTAATATATATTTTATATTTTTCTAAATGGTGAGTCTTCATCTGCGATTTTATATCGAGTGCTAGTGTTTTATTATTATTGTATCACTGTGTCAAGACGGCAAAATGTTATAAGTCATCTTTTTAAAATTTTCAATGACAGCAATTTTAAGATTAAAAATATCATGAAAAATTCCCTTGTGACTTTTGTTTTATTGCAATATGCCTCCATTGTTGTTTTATAAACTACAAAGAAATGTACCTTTTGCCCCCTTTTAAATATTAACAAACAAGAGTGACTTATGTCATGACAATGAGACTTGTCATTTTGCCATCTAAGCTCAGTATTAACATCAGTAACTTGCTATTTACATTCTTTAAAAAACTCATTTTCTCTTATATTCATTGTAGCCTGAAGATGGAGAATATCCTTGTTCTCAAAACATCGCAGAACAAATTTTTAGTAATAAAAGATATAAATTATTATGTTTAAAATTACATAATTTTAGTTAAAAAGTTTTTTAACTACTGTTAGAAAAATCTGTGACAAAACTCATTGAATATGATTACCAATAAAAATGCATTAGAAAAATGACTCGGCAAATAACGGCAACTACCTTTCCCCAACAAAGAAAACTGGAAAAACCGGTGTACAATAATTCTAAATACAAACAGTAAGACGTTTTGTGAACTGATTTCAAATAGTGACATAATTACAAAGAAATATATTCTTTAATTTATAACTCCGCACACTAGCTACCAAGTATTTTTTTCTCATTGAATTTTAAGCTTAATAGCTGTTTGTTTGTATGTTTTCCAACGCCCACCCTTGGCATGTTAGCCACTTCTTGACGCACTAACCAGTATTGACGCGCACTTTCCCACAGCGAGAGGGGATTCGCACGTTCACAATGGTTAAGCGTGTAAGGTGGCAAATCGCTTTTGCTTATTTAGCGTTACCCAGAGGGCACTTGTGGTAGACCACGGACGCGAGCAACTTTGCCCCCGCTGTGAATTATTGATGTTGTTGTTGTTGTTGTTGTTATTATTATTATTATTATTATTATTCCTCTGCATCACGACTAAAGATGTTATGAGTCGGCTGAATATAAAATCTACTCCAGGTTGCAACCAGCTACCTAAGGAGCAGATCTGGGGACTGTCGGTGCCTCTACAATACTTTGCGCAAAATGTCGGTTGTTCCAAATAAAGCAATTTCTTGCACTTCCCAGTCTTTTGAATGACCTGGAAGTTTAGCTAAGTTCTTACATAAATTTTTCGGAACGAATCCCAAAGCTCTTAAAATTATCGGGACGACCTGTGTTTTTAAGCCCCACACTCGGCTGATCTCGATTTCCAAACTCTTGTATTTAAGACGTTTCTCTGCCTCCTTGGTAACGACATTTTGATCACAGGGCACACCAACATCCACAAGGAGACAAGATTTTGTCTCGAAATCCAGGATAACAATATTCGGTTTGTTTGCTGCAATCGTGCGATCGGTTTGCATTTGTTGGTCGTAAAATATTGTACACAATCCAACAAACGTCACCGATTTTGGTGAGTGTTCGTACCACTAGTGTCATGTGTTTGGAACTTCGAGGGCGGTACAGATCTGCCAGTGGAGGAAACTACACATCCTGTCGTGTCTTTTCAAGTTTTCGGTCTTTGCTAGAATTGGACAAGCTGAGACTATATGATCTATCGTTTCTACTTGTTCCTGGCAAATGCGGCATTTAACATCTTGGGAAATTTTGAGAACAGCTTTATCATAATGTCGAGTTCTGAACGCCTGATCTTGAGCAGCCATTAGAACTGCTTCTGATTCTGGCTTCATTCTTCCCCTTTTAAGCCACATAAATTAATCTTCATTGATCTGCGCCTTGTCCATTCTTTTTAGATATTGTCCATGAAGTGGTTTGTCTTTCCACGATTTCTTTAATATTTTGATTATTATCACTATTATTATTATTATTATTATTATTATTATTATTATTATTAGGATTGAAGTGATTTAGTTTCCTTTACGTCTCAGAGCAAGTCACATTCAAGACACCAGCGGACTGTACGGTTATAGATCCATTGCCGCAAAATTGGGTTTCTAAATAAGGTTCCCACTTTGCAATTTTCGGAAATACAGAGCGGTTGCCCGAAATGAGACTTTGACAAATTTTTATCGTCTTTTGATAAATACGAGAACACACGTTACAGCAAAATTTCGAGTCGTTTTTGAGAAAAGTATTGCTTCAAAAATTAAAAATTGCCAATATATTTCACACAAAATTACACGAACACTACTCACATTTGAAACCTTTTATCAGAAACTTGTCTATAAAGAACATTTTTCATTAAGGGAAAGAAAATTCTCTTCAATATGTAGTTGTGGGAAGACGTTCAAAACAATTTGAACTTTTGCAATCTTGGAAAAATCAGAATTGTAACGAAAATTAGCACCATTCTCTAAATCATTCTATACCTACACCAGGGTAAATTTTGATATAAAAATTTGGAGCCACCTTTGGAAAAATTGTTGTTGAGGATTCACATAAAGCACCCTTCCCAAAATCAAAATATCCATTTCAATCTAAGAAGGCTTCAAGTTCATTTAAATCGATCAGGGAATATCATAATTCAAGACAATCGTCTGAACGGTTTAGGAGCTAGCGTTGACCACAGACGGACGGACACACGGAAGGACGCACAGACAAATCTTTTGCCTTCAATAGATTTTTTGTACCAAGAATCCACGTAACATGGATTCTGACATCACATTATGTTATAAGAAGTAATTTACTATTAAACAGAAACAAGATTTATATACTTTTTCGTCCAGGGCCCGGTAATAAGAGTTTTCCTGTCGAAAATTTGTCGTTTTCCGGCGCACGATTACAAATACTATCTCTTTTAACGAAGTAAGTGGGGGAAAGTAAAATGCATTGAAACAGGATGGGACAATGAAAGCGCTTGCTTGAAAGAAAAAATGTCAATGGAATGTGGAAAGTAAAGTCAACTGCTCTGGCATTCCCCCTCCCCCAAAAAATACAGAAGAAACGATCATTTAGAGAAGCTTCCTTTTTGGAATTTTCCTTATTGTGGCTGGACAAATAAATATCTTCCAATGACTGGACACAAACCTAAAAAGTTTTAGTTCAGGACAATCAAGTTCAGGAGGTAAGGCGCCTGGTTGTAATCTCAAGTGACATAAAAAACTAAAAAAGGAAACTTTACAATTTATAACTCATTTATTATTTTGCCATTACATTATTACAAACTAAGTAAAAATGGCGTGAATTAATGTCTTTTACGGATTATAAACCCAGTGGATCTGGCTAAAATGATTCTTCAAGTCTTTCTTAAGTCCCGAAACGAATCCCACACTGTGAACACACAAATGGCTTCTCCCCGGAGTGTTTAGTCATGTGCTTATTTAAATTGCTTCCATCTTTCGAAGCGTAGGGGCAGACAGTACATTTGAAAGGCTTCTCCCCGCTGTGTTTTCGCATGTGAATCGTTAAGTTGCTGTGTTGCGTGGTAGCGTAGGCGCAAACCGTGCACTTGAAAGGCTTCTCTCCCGTGTGCACGAGCTGGTGCCTGGTCCAATGGGAGGAGATGTTGGTGGCGTAGTCGCAGTGGTGACACTGGAAGCGGCCGCCCCGCGGCGCCACCGTCGCCATCCCACGCCGTGCACCCCCTGCGACCCAAGAGCAAAGTCTCATTGCGCGCTCTTTGGGTTAGGTACTAGCATCCGCGCAAGGGAAGCTCATAGGCTAGGGTTTGAAGTGGGTGTTTATGGAAGTAAAACCATATTCAGCTCATTGTGGGTTTGGGTTTACTTAATGCTGCATCTGGACTTAATAACTCATCTGGATTTTCGTTTGGTCCTCAGTGCATTCCATGGAACGCACTGGCCGAGAGTTGGGTGTAGATTTAGGCGTGGGAGCAAGACAAAAAATGTTGGGAACAAGATGAGTTCAGATCTATTCATCCAAACCCACAATTGGCACACAAGTGAGTTAGGGGCCCCGCCGAAGCCCTACTGAGAAGAAACAAGATGAGTGATATCGGGACCTCTTTCGGCATAAGCTGATTTAAGTCTGAAACCTTCGCGGATACAAAAACTCGTAAGGTCCCTAGTGGGGTTGGATTTAAGAGTTTGATTCGTCTTAGATATGTGTTTTTTTACTTTCTCGCTACCGCTTACGAGATAGAGAGAAAATTATGTAATCCTGCGCGAAAAAACGGCGAATTTTCGGCAGAAAAAATCTTATTGCAGGGTCCTGGGAACGAAAAAGTGGGTAAATCCAGTTGATAAATTTAGACAAAAATCCTCTAACACGTGGTGTAGCCAGAGTCCATGTTTTGTGAGTCCTTTTCACAGAAAAAGTTAATGACGGCAAATCGTCTGTCTGTTCTTCCGTCTGACTGTTCGTGAACAACGCTAGCGGCTAAACCGTTCAGCCGATTTTCTTCAAAATTGATATTTCCCAATCGGTCTAGCTGATGTCGAATCCCTTTGAATTTGAAACAGACATTTCAATTTTGGGTGGTACTGAGGCCCCTGAGGCATTTTCAAGCTTTTAAAAAAATGGTTTCGTCGTTTTTTATTAAATTTCGTTGTTGGATAGTGTCAAGGACGTTTAAGAGAATGGTGCAGGTCTCATTTTCGTTAAAAACTACAATTTTTCGAAAATTGCAAAAATTCAAAATATCTTCAGAGTCTTCCTTCAACTACATTAATAAGTTAGAGATTTCCGCCTTAAAGAAAGCTGTTCCTTAAAGATAGATTTTTAAATAAAATCATGTACAATTTTTCGAAAATTTGAGTACTTTTCCTGCAATTGTGTGAAAATACGGACGAGAATGTACGTTCTGTTAGCACCACTAGTTTGGTCAAGAAGAGGATCGTGATTTACACATAACACTTTTTTTTTTGCGAAAACTGGTGATACGAGGATTGCGATTTGCACCGAGGAAAGTACCCCACTTTCTCGGCCAAGCTCTTGGATTATTGGCGTCTTCCCTGTCCGAGCGTCAATACACCAGAAACTCCAATACCAAGTTCAAAAAAGACCCTTAGTAGAGAAGAAAGAACTCTTACTTTCCGAACTCGGATACGTCAAGAGGGCGACCATCTACAGACTACTTGTCTACTCCGCAGCTCCGAAAGCGTAGGTTCCTCTTCAACGAATTCCACTCAGCTCGAGTCAGCTCCCGAGCTGCTGCCGCCTTCATCCGGCATCCACTTCTGCCCGACGTCTCCCCACCCCGCACGACTACATGCAGCCCAAAACCTGAGCAGAGAATTCTCTCACAAATCATCCACACGATCAACACGAAGAAAGACGCCACACACTGGGGGCTCCGAGATTTCTTTTAATTAGGTCGAGTTTGCAATTACTCATTAGATAAATCTTTACGAATAGGCTATTTTGGAACGTAAGAGCTCTTAGGATGTTGGCTCGCAATATGTTGGCAGAAATGTCACGCAGCCACCACGACATACAGCCTAGATCAGTGGTTGCCTACTCAATGCTCTGTGACGTCACAGAAATCTGCTCTCTTGCTCCGAACCGACCGACCAAGCAAAGGTAGAGGCCGTCGCGGCGGGAAGCGCACAGTATTCCAATTATGGTAAGGAAGTGGGGGAAAATGTTCGCTTGGAAAATCGATAATTACAATTTTAACTGGTAATTATTATTTAGAATGTTTATTATTTAAAAACATAATTAAGATAATTATATAATAAAGGATAAAATATTACATAACTCAAAACAAAATATCTTTATTATAACCAGTATTGTATTTCCACTTCCATTCTTCTATTAAATAACATTTTTGTAAAAGATAGTTTTCATATTTTAGGAAAATAATGTTTTATACAATAATATATGATATAACGAATTAGTTCCAACTGAAACAATAATTAATATTAACAAATAGGTACCCGGTAGGGATCACGTAAGAGAATTTTGACCCCAGGCTTGATAATTATTGATGTACAGTTTTGTTTGGGAATGTAAATCCTCGTGATTTTCAGTCTCTTTTCCATGATCTTCAATCTGCAAATTCCTTTACTTATTCCATGATTGCGAGCTATGTCAATGCTCAGAATTTATTTTAATCTCGCAGATTTCTCTGAGTCGCAAAGTTACGTAATGCATCTGTAAGTTGGGCTTTATAACACACTGCAGTTCTTTAGAAAACACTAAACACTTCGCCATTGTTCCAGTGTCTCTAACAGAAAGAAAATTGACGGGTGTTGATGGTTTCCCTCTCATGTTGCCTGAAACACCGGCAAAGGCCCACTGCTAAGGTTTCGGTACAGTCTGCCCCTCCTTCCCTCCCCCATTTGCTCGCGCCGCTTCTCCGAGTGCCTTATCTCGGAGGGGAAACAGTGCTCCGACGTCACTCCTTTTCCAGTTGGCAATCACTGGACTAGATAATACAAACTCCAGCCGCTGAAGTCTATACAAGCATAAGAACATTAAATACATGATAGGACAATGGGATCGCTCGCGGTATCTGGTTGTACTTATAGTTCCTGTCTGCGTCATCATTTAGCTATCACGACGCCACATAACCTAAGGTAGACAACCCAGTTGACACTTCAACATTCCGGCCAATCACCTGCCTCAATGCACTTTATAAACCCCTACCAGTTATCTGGTATCTGTAATAGAAGAGCACCGTTAATGAAATAAAGTCCTCGTGGAGGCTCCGAAAGCCTCTGAAAAGTGAGTATGTAAGGAACAAATGTCAGTGTCGGCACGTACCAAAAATCCAATGATTCCCGCAATCTATACATGTGCTTTTTCGATTACACAAAGGCGTTTGTCATGATCCCAAATGGTTAGCTAACATATTCTTTCAATAAAGGATCAATACTAAATCGTCCGTTACCTGGAATTTATCATTTTTAAAACATATATATGAGTCATTTTTTTCAACTCAAAAGATTTAATCAGGCTTTATTTGATAAGGCCAATGATCTCTATTTGTACTGAAAGATTAAAGAAAATTTTGAAGCCATTTTAATACAAATCTTCCCAAATCTTTTAGAATTTTCCCATTTCCACACAATATTACACATATTTTCAAAATGATGTACATGTTATAAACGTATTCGGGCCATATCAGTGGGTTAATTATGGGGAAAATCCTGTCTATGGTTTACGCGTCAGGGTTGTTCATAAAAAGGGAGATGTTCATAAAAAGGGAGAAAAAACAATTTTTCGGCGACGTGTCGACAAAACATGGATTTTGACTACATTACGTATTCGAGAAAGTAATTTACACACACACAAGGGACTATTTTACACACCAATGCGACAAAAATACACTTTTATGCTCCCTCAGTCTGAATCAGTGAAAAATTACTGATTGACAGTGACTATTCACTTATGGTGTCAGTTATAACCCTGCCACTGGCAATTAGTGAATTGAACATCAGTGAAAATCGGGTCCACTTTTTGAATCAATGAAACAGTGACAACAGCAGCATGTGAACGACTGGACGATCGGTGAGCGATGGTGCCGCGGAACTTTTACCACTGACAACCAGCGAAATGCTGGCGGTCATTATGAAAGGTTCGCATATTCGCTGATTTGTCAGCGAAACTACACATTTAGACTGAAGATATCAGTGACTTCGGCTCTCACTGATTGAATCAGCGACAATTTCACTGATTCAGATTCAGAGAGTGGTACCACGGATCCGCAAAATGGGAATTTCTGTTGAAAAACTACACTATTCGCTGCAACATAAAACTCCTTCTCTTTATAATGAAGTGGTATAATAGAAAGTAAAAAAATCACCATTTCAAATCTTTATTAATTCATTAAATGGAACATTACATCATGTTTTACCCAGTATTTACACATATTACATCAATACAAACTAGTACATAAGAATAGGCGTGAAGTAAATGGAATGTTATTCATTGACTACAGAACCCACTATGTTATTGGTCATTATGTTTGACCAAATCTTCCTTGCGTCCATAATGAATCCCACGCTCTTACCGCATAAAAGCCTTATCGCCGGAGTGAGTGCGCATGTGTCGGTTTAGGTTGCACAGCTGCGCTGTCGCGTAGGGGCAGATCGTGCACTTATAAGGCTTCTCTCCGGTATGTTTCCGCATGTGCACATTCAAGTTACCGATCTGCGACGTAGAGAAGGGGCAGATATTGCACTTGTACGGCTTCTCGCCCGTGTGCACGCGCTGGTGCCTGGTCCAACAGTAGGAGTCATTGGTGGCGTAGCCGCAGTGGTGGCACTGGAAGCGGCCGCCCCGCCGCGCCACCGTCGCCTTCCCGCGACGCACACCCCCTGCGCACCCAAGGGCAAAGTCTCACTGCGCGCTCTCTGGGGCAGGTACAACCAACACACATCCGCACACAAGGGAAACTTCATTGACCAGCAGATAGGTTTGAATTGACGCTGAACGTCAGCCCAAATTCATTAAGCAGAGATGAATTTCGTTTAACCTATCGAGCAGATAAAAGCCCATTTTTTGGCAACTGAGTTTAGGTTGTTACTCAGAGAAAGCAAACATTCATAGAACACCAGCCCGATGGCGGTTTGTACATAGTCGAAGCAAAACCGGGCTTCAAGAGGCTTAATGATAAGTGATAGGGTATAAAAATCTTTTGGCACCATCTGGGTTTAGATTAAGGCGTTACATGATACGCAGTTACTTGGGAGACTTTGAACCTTCGAACACGTAAAAATACGTGAGGGAATACAGAGTATACTCGGACACAATCTTCCATGAAGCTGCCAGCCATTAAATTGTTTTGCTCTCTCGGAGCCATCTTCACTCTATCTGTATGGCCACCGTTGCCGCCCCGACCCGTGCGACCAACCGCATCCACAGCTGAGAGTTCTCGACACGGAGTGATGCGACCTGCAGCCATCATGAAGGGTGAACTCCTCCGGAGCACCAATTTTCGCTCTTTCTGTGCAGCACCAGATACGTCACAAACCACAATATGGGTTCTTCGTTTGAAACGTTAGTCCAGACGCTGGCTGTATGCTTTATGGCAAGCAATATGTGTTGATAAATATTTTGAAAATTAAGTGACAATTGTTAATGATGACTAACCAACAATAGCAAGAAGAAGGTGTAGTTGAAATAAAAGATGCAATATTAAGATACTTCATATATCTGCTTCAATGACTTGTAACAAAGTGACAATTGTTTTGGTATCAGGGTCCATTTAAAATTCCGCTAATATTGTGGCGCAAACTGGAGTATCAAGCTCATTGATTGAAACCGTGTAGGCTGCGCAGCGGCTAATCCTTGTTTTTGCGTTATTCCTACACCGAGACTTGGACTCTGATGGGACATCACAGATAGGGACTGAGAACAGATCCCTGTTCTCAGTGTTTACTAAGTAATACCTACTCAAAAACGAAATCTATAAGAATGGGCTAATTTGGAAAATACGAATTCAAGACAGAATGGGATGGTGGAATCACTCGCATTCCACGGATAGCATTACGTTTGCGTATGGAATTAAATTTAAGGAAGGTGATAAATTTTCTAATTGAACGCAAAGCAGAGTTTCGGTAAAGTACTTGCAGCTTTAGAGTGTAAGTCGCCCAGCGGCAGTAAGTGGGATTATAAATTGAAAACGAAAAATCTGAATTTCAAATATAAAAATTTAATCATCATAAAGTTCGTAGAGATTTGCCAAAAAAATGATATTTATTTACTGATTAGAGGATCCACTGTGATCCTTGCTAATATGCCTCATTAAATCATTCCTGAGTGGAAAACGATTCCCACACTCCGAACATACATAAGGCTTCTCTCCCGTGTGTTTCCGCATATGCACATTTAAATTCCATGCGTGTGTCGTCGCGTAGGGGCAGACCGTGCACTTATATGGCCTCTCCCCGGTGTGATTACGCACGTGCCTATTTAGGCTGCCAGACTGGGATGTCGAGAAAGGGCAGAAAGTGCACTTGTAAGGCTTCTCGCCCGTGTGCACGCGCTGGTGCCTGGTCCAATAGTTGGAGTGGTTGGTGGCGTAGTTGCAGTAGCCGCACTGGAAGCGGCCGCTCCGCGGCGCCACCGTCGCGGGCCCTCGCAGCGCAGACCCCGCTGGCACTCCCCCTGGGAACCCAAGGGCAGAGTCTCATTGGCGCTCTTTGGGGTAGTACTAGCAATCGCAAAAGAAAAACCTCACTGTCCATTGAGTTTAAATTCATATCTGCACGTTTGCTACAATTCATCAGACGGGGCTGGTTTAGGTTTAGTCTTTCGAGCAGAGAAATAACCGTTCGGCACCAATTGATTTCAGGTTTACGTCTCAGAACAAGCAGAAATTGCGAGAACATCAGAGAGGTGTATGTTTATGTCTCCGTAGAAGAAAAACTGGAATCTAAGGTCTAAGAATTCAGGGACAGAAAAACATCTGGCATCTTCTGGGTTTACATTAAGGCGTCATAGCATTGCATTAGTATAAACTTTTTTTACTTTCTCGCATACTACTGAGACGCGTGGGCACGGTATTTTTTAATATTACCTTCTCCTCACATTGTACACTAATTTAAATACATTTTTTTCATAATGGATCATAATCTGTTTTTCCAATATGGATTGTCGAATGATTTAATAATTATACTAAATGGAAAAATGATTGGGATTGCGATTAATAACGAGGTAGCCATGTATTTTATTTCTATAATACGAAAGAATGTTTAATTCCAAATATTTGTACCAAAGTTTATTACTTGAATTTGTTATCTAAAACTTACAGAAATAACAGTAAAAATATGGAAATTAGAACCTTTCACACACACACACAATTGCTCAATTAAGAATTTATCGCCTTAGAACTTACGTTTGTTGCCCCACCTTCATCATTTGTATGACTTGTTTAAAAATTTACCAAACATCTTTCTGTTAAATTCCAGAATTATTTTAACAGGCACTATATTTTCAATCTCTCACATTATTTGTTCTTCCTACAAAAATTCTGAGCGTTTTTACTTTCCTTAATTGAACATTCGGCATAGTAACTGCACTCGGCTTGGTAAATGCACGGTCCATCACGCACACTCGAATTTCGAAATAAATCCGCATTACTTAATACGCAATACTTCCCCACTCTTTAACAGGTTGGACGCCAACGAACTTTTTGGGTTTTTGGTTCCGTAATGTCACAGCTATTCTGTTCGCATAGCGCCCGCCCATAGTTGTCGCGTTCGTGCCCGCACAGGAGCCGTTGCAGACATCTGGTAGCTTGTTTTTGCAACTTTTAGTGCTATTCAACTGTTATGTTGCTAAATTATACTACTAGAGCGCTCTCGAAGCGCCAAACGGTGGTATTGAGTATTTTTTTCAATAAAAACAGATTTCAATAAAAACATTATTCCTGAGGTAAGGTATACCTCATCACATACTTAGTATAGAGAAAGTTACGTAACACTAGCGAAAAACGTGAGTTTTTTCAGCAGAAAAAAATCGTGTTGTAGGTACCTGAAACCGAAAAAGGATAATTGATAATTTTCAGTCCTTTGAACAATATACAGTATGTTCAGACCTATATACTGTAAATTACTTCCTCACAATATCTGTAGTCAGAATCCACATTGATCCCCAAAACTTTGTCTACGAAAAACGTGTGTTCGTCCATTGGAGAAATCCTGGCGGGATAAATCGTATACAGGATTTTCCCCAAAATTTGTTACAAATCGATTTGGCTTATATCGCGGCCCCTTTGAATTTGAAATCGACATTTTAATTTTTTAGAGGTAGTGTACACTAAACCTCAAGAACATTTTCAATTGTTTCCTAAAAAAAAATTCGAAATGTTTGGATTAATTAATTAATCGGGTATAGCAAAGTGCGCTAAAAATGGCACAGGTTCGATCTGAGTTGGAATTTTCTGAATTTTCGAAAATAGGCAAAGTTAAAAATTCTTTCTACTTTTCATTTTAAGTGAATAAACGAGAGTATAAGAGATTTCTCCTCTGAAAGAAAATTGTTCTCTAATTACAACTAGAAATAAGGTCAGATATATTTTTTCAAAATATGAATTTTCCCACAATTTGGAGTGAAGCAAAGGCAATTTTAATATTTTAAAAATGTCTCTCACCTCGTTAATATTTACAATACGGGGGTTTTTATACATTGTTGCATTTGTGAGTACAAGGGCTTCAAATGATTTCTGATGAAGTTTCTCAAAATCTCAAAAGTTTTCAGTAAAAATGCGAGCAAAAGGCGCATTTCAGGAACGGTAAAACTACATTTCCTGAAGAACGACTTAAAATTTTTTAATAAAAAAATGAAGGAAAATTGATTTTGATTAAGGATCTTATTTTTAATCTCCTGTAATACGTTTAATATCACATTTCAATTCTTCTACTGGGAAACCAAAGAATTAAGAAAAAGTGAAAAATTGTCTTTTAGGCGCCGATAGGGAGCAGCTGGGATGTGTGAGGCGATATCAAAAGTTTAGCGTAGTCTAAAAAAAATTAGAAAACTATCTAATGGGAGAAAGTTTCTGTCACTGCAACACCACTAGTTTTTGTAAATTTTCTGATACAAATGAAGTAAGTATTAAAATTTCTATTTGGTAATGCCATAGCTCACTATGGTAATGCAAGCCTTTACTCGTGTAATTCCCTTGATAATGACTTCTTGAACCCACGGGTATTGAAGACATGCTCCTATAATCTCCTGCTGATTGCGTAACGCAGTTTTTGTCACACCGCTCCGTCATCCGCCCATAATGAACCAGAAGAAATGACCCCTCAGACCAGGACCAGCCAGCAGAAAGGAATTTCATTGAAGGAGTACTCGGCCAGAAATCATCCAACGACTGGTCACAATCATACACAGTTTCAGTACGGATCTAGCATCGACATACGATTGGCATTATTATTAAAATTCTATCGTATTCTTGTTGGTAGGTCCAACAACAATGCAAAATACAAAAGGAAAAATTCTCAATTTATTATACATTCATTAAATCGTCATTACACGTACATAATTACAAACCGCTCAAACATAGGTGTGAACTACATTACAGAATTGTTTACTGATTACAGAATCCACTATGGTCCTTGATAACATGACTCTTCAAATGTTTCTTTTGTGGAAAACGAATCCCACACTGTCCACACACGTATGGCTTCTCCCCGGTGTGAGTACGCATGTGCACAGTTAAGTTGCCGGACTGCGAGGTGGAGAAGGTGCACAGCGTGCACTTGTAGGGCTTCTCGCCGGTGTGCACGCGCTGGTGTCTGCTCCAATAAGAGAAGATGTGGGTGGCGTAGCCGCAGTGGTGGCATTGGAAGCGGCCGCCGCGCGGCGCCACCGTCGTCGTCCCGCGCAGCGCAGAACTCGCCCACGTGCCCCCTGCGCACCCAAGGGCAAAGTCTCATTGGGCGCTCTTTGGATTAGACACTAGCATCCGTGCAAAGAAAACTGCGTTGGCTATTACATAGGTTGGAATTCACATCTGCACTTGAGCCAAAGTCATTAGGCAGGGCTGAGTTTACGATTGCGTCTCAAAGCAAGAAGAAATATCGATAAACCCAGCTGACTATACGTGTGAAAGAAAAATTCATCTACCAATTGGCGTAAGGCATAAACGTTTGGGAATGGCATCAATTGGGATAGATTAAACCACACATTAATATATAGGGTGTTTTTGTCATGAAATTTATTTGCGGTGTAAGTTCCCATTTAACTACTACCGACCACTTTACCCCTCTACGTCGAATATCCTTCTTCCTTGTGCACTGCTAGACAGCGCCAAATTTCCGACCAGCTCTTTCCTCGCTATTCTATGGTAAGCATCGTTACACAATTCACGATTTTGATGGTGCTTTACGATGAATTTATTGACAATTCTAAAGAACATTCTTACCCATCAAAAATCTCCGTATCTAAAAAATGTCTACAGATGTTAGGGTCATTTGGAACACAGAGTCGTTAAATATCTTCAAGCAGTTACCAGAACTACAAAGAATGCCACTTGTGGGCCTGTTAATTGCCGACGTAATAGGTTGCATGTTGATTCTTTCTACTTTCTCGTATAAATACGTATTATGGAGTAATATACGTAGAATAGAGAATAATATATAATGCCGCGGAAAATCGATTTCGAGATTTCAACGGAAATACAAATGTTGGGGATCCGGATACCAAAAAAACGTTTTTCTTCAAAGCGTTCATCTTTCTTTCTGTCCATGAACGACACTAGCGCAGAAACAATTCGTGAGATTTTTGCCAAAATGAATACAAGTATACTCGTACTTGTATTTCCCAGTCGATATGGCCCGACCCAAAGCCCTGCGATTGTCAAAAACATTCTTTACATTTTGGGGGTTCTTTATATGACGTCTCTCAGGCAATTTCAAAATTTTCTTAAAATCTTTTCATTTTTTTCTTTAAATTTCTTGTGAGAATAGAGTGAAAGATGCCTATTAAGATGTCTGTTAACACGCAAGCGCCGAAATTGTTTCTAATTTGGCGCATTACCTCAAATAAAACAAGTATAAGCTCTCCTTGGCTTACATTAAGAGCTAAGAATATGCATTTCAAACATGGCCATTTCCTTAATCGCGGATCCCAATGAGGAGAAAAAACAACGGGTCTAAGGATCGTATTCATAGGCATCACCTTTAACAAAGAAAACATTAAGGAATTCCTTATAGCGTTTTTCAATTCATAGTCGCAACGTATCTGCGCACTTAAGGAAGATGTAAGGTAGCTGTAAGGAAGATGCAGACTGCACTTATGAACTCTATCTAGGTGGAATGAAAATTGTCGTACAAATTTGAAAGAAATGGAAATCGACAACCATTTCCAAGATTGTATGGAATTTTATGGTAACACAGCAACAAGCGCCATTTACGTGACATGCAAAACCAGTTGCAAATGCACATCAACCAGGAATACAAGAAAAGATATCGTTTTATCAAGAATGATATTGTGCACGTCCTGGTATCATTAGTGGCAACATTTCAAACACGGCAATTTCCTTCAAAAAGCTGCTGACCTCATTGAAGAGAGTAAAAACAACAGGCCCAGAAGCGTTACATTTTCAAAGCTACTTCGCAGCTTGCTTGAAGGCTGCGAAAATCGTACCTATACCACCTTTATAAGTATATTTTACTCTATTCTTACAACAAAGTTAATGAAAAAATTGGAGCTGTTTTTGAGAAAAGTTTGAAAATGTCTGGGAGGCTTCATGTAAAGTACCCCCAAATTTTGAAGAGAGTTATTTAAAATCGCGGCGCCTCCAGTGGAACCAGATCGACCGGGGAATATTAATTTTGGAAGAAATCGTACTTATGGTTAAGGCTCTAGTGTTGTTCACAGACACCACACGGACGGACGTTTTGAAAAGAACAACTGTTTTTGTATCAGGGGACTCCAAAACGTGTATTTCTGTTGAAATCTCGAAATCGATTCTCCGCAGCATTATATACCTTCCCCATACACTAGGTATATTACTCCGTATATACGTACGTACACGGGAAAGTAACTAGTGGTGTTACAGAAAAGGAGCAGCCTTTCCCATATTAGTTTTCTATTTCCTTTATTCTCGGCTAGCTATTCGGACTTGACACATACTCTTGCCAACTGCCATCTATCGCCGCCCACACTACATTTTATGACATTTTATTATTTTCTCGGTTTCTCAACAGTTAACACATTTTTGAGTTTCTCACTGGAAATGTGCATATTACCGGCGTGAGAAATCTTTCTAAAATATTACATTTGTGTAATTTTTGAAAAAACAAAAAAATATCCGAAAATGAACTTTACATCATATTAAAGAGTGCAATTTGCACTATTGTTCGAATTTGTTCGAAAAGTTTGAAAAAAATTCGTGCAATTTATAAGCAAATGGCGTTTGAGCGTTTCTGAAAATGTGGAATTTTGACTTAAGTTTTCACAGCGGTTGAGTTCTCGAGAATCTTTATATTTATCTATATATCTTTATATTTTTATATCTTTATATCTTTACATTATTTTAAGCACATGTACTCATAAATAGAATAATGTGAACAAATCGCCGCTAATGTAAATAGTACCAACATGAGACACAAGTAAAAAAATTACATTTTTGCAATTTTTAAAAAACAAAGAATAGTGCAAAATGGCGTTTATGTCATCTCATAGAGTACATTAGGCACTATCATTACCAAAAGTTTAAAGAAAAAATTGGAGCAATTTTTGAGAAAATCTTGTCTTTTTATTTTTTTGAAATTGCAAATATTGCACGCAATATTGGGCGATGACTACTGAAATTTGAGGAAAATTGTACAAGACTTTAATGAAAGAGCTCACTATGGAGAACAAATTTTATTTGAACGAAAAATCTTTATCTTTAATTTGGTGGTTGTAGGAAGACGAAAAAATTCAATATTTTGCAATTTTTGAAAATTCAGAGTAAACCGTGATAATCGTACCTATACCACCTTTATAAGTATTTTACTCTATTCTTACAAGAAATTTAAAGAAAAACTTCGGAGCCATTTTTGAGAAAATGTTGAAAATGTCCGGGGGGCTTCATGTAAAGTATTTCCAAATTCTGAAGAAAGTTTTTCAAAATTGACACGCCTCGAGTAGAGTCAGATCGACTAGGGAATAAGGTAATGGGGGCAACATTACCACATTTTTGTTTGTTTTTTACGCTCTGCTTTGCTGCATCAATCTTCAATATCTCTATTTTGACAATATAAAAAGTAAATAAAGTACAATGTTTATTCAATAATTGAAGTCACAGCTTTCACAATTTGAAAGGATTTAAATGTTTTTTAAAGGCCAGCAAAGTGACAATGTTACCCCGCATGTATTAAAAATTGCCACCTCAATTTATTTCCAAGTCTGTGGCAATGTGCGAGCGTTGGATAGGTAAGAAAAACTCACAAATATGCTATAGAACAAATTTTATTAATAATCAGTATGTTGCACACAATGTTCAAATGTAACACGGAAGAAATGCTTTCCCCATTTTATATTTGGGGCCATTCATAAATTACGTGAGCCCTTTCTGTCTGTAATTTGGCTGTTAGTCTGTACTTTCAGAAAAGACAGGAGAGCACCTCTCATTTTGTGCGAGGTGATCCTGAAGGAGAGTTTGATTAGCTTGTGGCGTAACAGGACTTTCTACTAGAGTTGAACGTTCAACAATAGACAATACCTTGTCTGGTTTAAATGGGTAAACACCTGTAGAAGCAAAACCATTTGCAGCTCTGTCTCTCGAAAAACACCCACTGTCATCGAGTTTTTTGAGTAAGCTTGGGAATGTTACTTTATCTACAGTTTTGTATCCCGTAGATTCATAATATGCTCGCAAAATATTCCTCCAGGCTGCTTTAACACTCTTATAAACACCGACATCTAAGGGCTGCAAGATGTGAGATGTGTGTGCAGGCAAACACAATATATGAATATTATTTTCGACAGCAAGACTCACCACCTCACAAGAGATATGTGAACTATGGCCATCCAGAATCAAGAGCTTTGGTCCATCTATACTCAAAGTTTCAGCAATAAAAACGTTTCTAAACCAGTCCACAAATTGTGTTGACTCCATCCAACCAGACGGAGAGCAGTTGTATCGGACTCTGTCTGGTCCACCATTGCACCACGTGGTGTAAAGGTGTGCACCTTTGTAAACCACATAGTGGGAAAGGTATGTGCCAACAGCTGAGCAGCATGTATTTACTGTGAAGTGCGTCTTCGTAGTATTGCCCACAAGTTTACGAGGATTTCTACTCCCTCGTCTGCATAATATCTTTTGAATTCCAGCATCAGTTTGAAAGCCTGTCTCATCTGAATTAAAAATATTTTGCGGTTTATTCTGCAATCCCAGCTCCTCTATTATATTATTCAACTTCTTGAAATAATCCATAATTACTTCTTGGGAGCAAGCTTGTGACCTATTTACAGGAAGGTTTTGCCCAACTCGTCTGCTTATTAGAGCTGACCATCGACGTTCAAACCCATCCAGCCAATCTTTACCCGGTAGATTATCTTTAAACGGAGTTATCCTCCCAACGCTTTTAACATAATTTCCAACAATAATTTTTATGTGCTGGCGATCAAGGCCAAATCCCCAGTCACTCAGTTTGACCAAAGAGTGCACTAATAAACTTTCTTCTTCTTTGGATAAAATAGTTGGTCTACCAACACTGCCAGTCTTAACTCCTTTCACATGATTTCTCAATGTGGACCTGCTAATTCCATACAGTTCACTTGCTTTTTTTGCACTTAATTTGCCACTTTTCACTTGCTCCATTGCTTGGTGCATTTTAATTTCATCGTAGGTTTTGTAAGCCCTAGGTGTTTTCATTGAAGAACGTGGCATTCTCTCTGAAACAAGACATAGTAAATTATTTATGTGTTTCTCAATGTTACAGTGCAAGTATGACTAAAAACCACAAAGCAATTTGATATCAAATGATATCAAATTAATCAAAGCACACAATTTTTAAGTCAAAAGCTTTAGAAATGATATATTATAAACTCACCAATGTCAATTATTTCAAATGTAAGAACTTTTTCAAACTATATACAAGTAGAGGAGATTTCCAGAATGGCAATGTTAGCTTGAAAGTAGAACATGTAATTTATACATTGTCTCTTGTTTATAATTAATAATCATTAAACCGCAACACAATATATCTTCAATATGATACACTTTTTCGGTATTAGGGAACCCCAAAACGTGTATTTCCGTTGAAATATCGAAATCGATTTAAAATAATGTGATTACTACTTGGCACAACGTATTCTCAATGTCGAAATAAAGCCTTTTTTCGTAAGTTTTCAATTTTTTAAAAAATACTTCTAGTTAAATCTAAAAGTTGTAACATTTACTGAAGTTTGGTATGATAGCAATCCAGCATCTGTGCAATTTTAAGATTTTTATCTTGTCCCCTAACAGAGATATTACAAGTCCCCCAACAGTTCAAAATTCGCAAAAAATCTAAAACTTCAATTTTTAAGAGGATGTAATTTCAAGTGATATATTATGTACCAATAATTTTTAACAAAAATTAACTGTACTATTAGGTGTAAAAGCACAAAAAAATTAAGGCTGTGATTCTATTCCTTCTTTGACAAATTACTCTCTGAAAATAGAAATTCGTTCATTCGCGTTCCATTGATTTGGTTGCAAATATTTCCCAAATGAAAACATAGAATATGGGTAAACACTATTTCGATTTGCAGGCCAGAGTATACTGAATCGAATGCTTTTTATTCTAGAATACTAGAGCCACCCAGAGCTGAGTAATTTCGAAAAGAGTAAATGTCTTCAAACGTGAAAAATGGCGCACGGCGCGAAACAAAAATGGCCGCCATTTGTAAACTAGGTACATACAACAAAAAAGTTAAAGATGTTTTTGAATAGCCAAAATAAAGGGAAATTTGTGTACAAAATATGAATTTTTTTCGAGATGGTCGAGCGAACAATTTATTAAATTCTGGGCCACTTAAAATGGATTAACCCTATAAGAAAATGTCAACACAAATTATAGCGGGGAAGAAAGAAAGAACGAAAGAATATGTTAATAATTAAATTCATGAAAGGACACTGGTGAGCAATTCCGTGGGTGAGGAAATAAGTGACGAAAAGTATTACGAACAAGGAACCAAGGGATAGACAAATCCAAATTAAAATGACGCGGGACCAATCAGAAATAAGATCGCTTGCGAGATATCGAATGGCATGTGCACTAGGAGGAGAGAAGGAAACGTTTTGGCAGTATATTGCGCAAGAAGACAATAGTTGAATAGCGCGCAAGATAAACGAGCCAGACAGACGGACTTCTAACGCGGAAGGAGTCGGAAGTAAAGATGATGTTTCAATGTAGTCAAAATGAAGTGAAGTTTTTATTATGTCTATGATTGTATTCGGGAGAACATAACGTTTGACTTGTAAGTTAGAGCGTCATTGACTAAACTGACTAAATATGATAAATAAAGCATAATGAAAATTAGGAATATAATTGCGTGTGAGGATAACACGAACGGCCTTGTTTTGAACTAAATGCGGTAAAAATGGAATGAACATCTGGAAGGTCAAGAATCCAGTATCTCTACAAAAGGGGATTTAACAAAACGGGGGACATAGTTGCATTTACAATTGTAGGAAGAGTCTGTCATAATTTTTAAGAATTCCAAATTAATAATTAAAAAGGGGAAAATTGGCCACGCATGCAAGGGGAGAGATTTATTACAGTATATATTAGAAGATAAAAGGAGGTTTGATCAGATGTCGTATCTTTGGGATTTTAGTCAATGTTATGGGTAACTGAGATTTGTGTATGCCAAATGTATGTTTACAACATTATTCAGAGGCGACATTGTAAACAAAAATAAGTATTGTTATTTCTAAAATAGCAACAAGGAAGGTCCCCAATCCTACGTAAATATTTGTACCATCGAGCTCCTGTATAGGCGGGGTATCGCATCCACATATGTATGTATCCTGACGGAGCAGCTTCGGTAGATCCTTTGGGCAACGATCGGATTAACAAGGGATAGAAATGTAGTATGATCCGATTAAAATAAGTTGGTGATTGACAGTTGCAAATGGAAGGGAGCGACCATGACAGTTTGCGTACCACTGGTCGGTACGCGACTGTTTGGTACGCACGTGGTCCCGGGACAAGAAAATAAACACGTGAAATAAATACTTATTAAAGTTACCAAATTATACATTCTTATTGTACGAAGCTACATCATCAGAAGCACAATTATCAATCACCAACTTATTTTAATCAGACCATAGAATAAATATTCTAAAAGGGAACCAAGAGCAGCAGGTCTGATTTAACGAACTCGGCCATGGCATCGACAATTTCTTTAATTTATTTATATTTTTAATTTTAATTTGATAATCTCTTTATGTGGCAATAAAACGAATTATTTCAGCAAACGTTGAATATTTAACCTTCAACCGGCATACTTATATTTTGCTACACCAATGGGACACTGGAGTCTCACTCACCCCCACAAAATAATACACGATTTAGAGGTTCTTTACGACTTAAATATTTTTATTTTAGAAACCTTAAGAGTATTTTAATTCACATCCATATACATTTTTATTTCAGAACATATTTTTCACTCCTTTCTATTGCTAACTCTTGTTCACTTAGATTCAGTACACTCCACACATCTGCGCGATCTGTGCTCATTGCAAACTACATTACTCTAACGAAACAAAATCGATATTACATATTACCCATTGTATTAAATATTTCAGACTGTTTTTTTGAATTTATACCTTATTACAAATGGTTTAAAAGCACTGAATGCAAGTACTTCAAATTAAAAATATTTACGCAAATGTCTCAGTGGGGTTCACGACACCCCAAATCCATTTCAAAATAACAGAAACGTAACACATATTAACAATGAAATGATTCACTACAATAGATGAACTGATTAAACAAATTTACATAATGTTCATCGGTCAGAGTTGCAATACATGCGCCAATAAAACAATATAAATACTAAGCGGAGTAGGCTACAGGCCAGTTGAGGGTTAAAAAAAGTATTAAATAAGTAATTTTTTTTTGAGGAACCAAAAGGTATACAATGTAACATACCTCACCAAGCATTGTGAGAATTGACCACAAACTGCTGCGAAATTCATCGCAACCGGACGCACTGTCTCTCGACCTAGGAGTTGTGCCTCACAAACCATGCTATTGTCTCCACTGTTTCTCTCGTTGTACGAGTGGAAACAGTTCTAAATTAAAATGTTGTACCACATAGAACCACGAACTCTTTCACGATAATTGACTTTCAATGAAAACAATGTGGACTAATATTCAACGCAGAAAGAAAGAAAAGTACGAGAGCCGAATCCAACTTAACTTGCATTAGGTTTCGTCAACTTATAAAAATGAAAAATCATGCGAGAGACTACATTAAATAGTAAACATAGTTTTTTTCTAGAATAACTATTCAATACTTCTCTTTTAACTATTTACAAATAATTATTTAAATACTCCATTCACATTTACAAGTTGCTATTGTTATATCCACAAATGAAAGTCTGCACGCTAACTTAACACAATTTATTGATTCCTTGTTTACATAGTTGCCAGTCTTTACAGGGTTAGGGAGTAGCCTCTCCCTGATTGTGAGCTGTGCCGTCTTCCTACGGCATCTGACAGGCGGGTGGTAATTACCACTAGCCGCCACATTGCCCGTCATTGGCAATCTCCAGTCCCCAACATCTCCACAAGTCCGGCTCCAGGACGTCCCCCGTTGACTGCTGACTGTGCCCGTCGCCTCCCGACGGTAGACTCCCAACTGCTGCTCTCTGGACTCGACTCGGGACTGCCCACGGTGTAAGATATATAGGTGTGTCAAATAGCCGCCTTTTGTGTTTCAATTCATCAGAATTGGGGTGATAGCTAATGACATTGTCTATCTGTACGCATAGAGTTTTAATTTCAGAATGAGTTGGGGGGTGTGGAAGAGAATATTTTAGGCCTTTGTTGAGGAGGGAAGCTTCTTCATCGGTTAGTACACAGGAGGGGAGGTTGATGACACGGGGGTGGAATTTTTGATTATGAATATTGTTGGTCGAGTTATGACATGGAGGGTGTGACGAATTGTTGAGAGCGCGAAGGCGTGTCAGTTTGCTCACAATATAACACACAACATCAAATAGGAATTAAAACACACCCATCACTCACACATGAACACACAGTCAGAGTCTTCCACTAAACACAGTTTAAAACAGAAAATAGATAACAATAGTTTACTCATCTCTAAAGCCGACAAAGGAAATTCTGTAGTCATTCTGGACAAATCTGATTATCACCAAAAATTTTCGACTTCATAAACAATAACAACATCGTACCTATTAAAAAAGATCCCACGGACAAACACTTGAGCGACATCAAAAAAGAACTTGCAGAATCCAAAGCTCTTTTCCCCGCCCCTAACAAAATCATCCCCCCTAATCCACTTCCACCTCGACTGTACGGCCTCCCGAAAATTCACAAACCTTCTATACCGATAAGACCTGTCGTTTCATTCACTAATTCCATTACACACAGACTCGCACAGAAACTCACCAAAATTTTGCCAAACACATCAAATTCTCTCCCTCTCACACTATCAACAACAGTATCAATCTAGTAGACAAGATCAAAGACGTAGTTGTGCCACCCAATGGCAAACTGATTTCCTTAGACGTGACGAACCTTTTTCCGAGCATCCCGACCACGGAATGCAAACATATTCTACGGGACATCCTTGACAACTCTTTGAGTCCAATTCCTATAAAAAAAATGAGCTGTACAACCTGATATCTCTCTGTTTAGACATAAATTACTTTAAATTTGACAATACATTTTTCACTCAAACTTCTGGCCTACCTATGGGGTCCCCACTTTCCCCACTACTAGCAGACATTTTTATGGACAACCTAGAGAAACAAATTTTTAATTCTGGACACCCTCAGTTAAAAAATGTAACCTATTGGTATAGATACGTAGATGACATCATAGTACTTTGGACCGGCACTTACAGAAAACTGAAAAACTTCACTGACTTCCTTAATTCTATACATGCTAATATACAATTTACAGTAGAGAAGGAAAATGAGAACAGAACCCTTAACTTTCTAGACCTATCCATCACTTTAGTGAATGACAGACACGCTTTTGACATATACAGGAAACCGACACACACCGACACAGTAATTCATAACAGTTCACAACATCTACCCTCTCACAAACACGCAGCATTCCATTGTATGGTTCACAGATTGTTCTCAATTCCTCTCTCCCCCCAGAACATCAGGAAAGAAATTCTTATCATTAAACAAATAGCTACCAATAATGGCTACAACGACGGTCTTATTGACAATCTTATCAAAAGAAAAACTATCTCCCTTAACACAAAAACATTAACTTCACTGACTCCCACGCACACAACACACGCACACCAGATATACCATCCCCTTCTTTGGAACATTGTCACTCAAAATTGCCAAAAAGCTCAGTCAATTCGACATACACGTCACATTCAGCACACCAACCTGTCTCCACACCACACTCTCCCACAACAAAGATCCGATCCCCAAGCCTCTATCATGTGGGGTGTACTCCATTTCCTGTGGTAGTTGCAATGCTAAATATATTGGCCAAACCGGAAGATCCTTTAAACAAACGATCAAAGAACACAGACAAGCTCTCACACAAAAAACCACACATTCACACTTTGCCAACCATCTATTAGAACAAGGACACTCATTCAATGCAGACACTGACGTCAAAATTTTAGAAATTGAAAACAGATACACATATAGACATAAACTAGAAGCAATACACATTAATAATTTATTAAACAATCCCCAACACGCTATTTTGAATGAACAGATTCCTTCTCTCTCCCCTCTTCTGAAACTGGCCGCTTCCAAAGCACATTAACCCCTCTGCCTGTTTCTTTTCCGCCACCCGCCTGGACCTTTCCCGCAATGGCCATTTCCTAGAAAAACCCTGCGTTCTCCCCTCCCTCCATTGAACGTTTCCTTTAAATAGCGTACAATGCCTTCGCCCTTCGCTGTCTTGTCTGGACTGAGGACCACAGCCGCCTCTAATAGGTATGTCAGTTTGCTCACCTAAATTTATTAATTCATTTATTTATTTAGTTACATATTTATTCATTTTCTATTTTCACCTCACTTCAAAATGTACATTTGTTATTCAAAATTATGTTTCCATTTACACATTTTATATTATACTTTTCCAGTTTTCTTTCACTCCAGTTTGCTTCATAATATTATTTGTAATAGATTCCATTTATTTAATTTAATTTTCATTTGTATTTTTTTAAAAAATTATATGTCCATTTCACATTTTACATTTTCTTTAAAATCCAATTCTTGACAATATTCTGTAAAAAGTTTTTAATTCTTTAAAATTTTTAATTTTTTTTGTAATTTAGATATATTATTATTATTATTATCATTATTATTATTACTATTATTATTTTTGTAGCACTGAAGATGGCCGCAATGCGGCCGAAAAAGCTTTATGCCACAATAAACAGTTACGATGGGGAGCCTACATCTAATATTGATTTCGATGAAGTCTATTGGGCCGTGTCAATGGCTTGCAGCTGCCGCCGACAGCTGCCGACCCCCGACAGAGCGCGCTGTCTTGCCGCTCGCGCGCCAATTACAAAAGTCATGCGCGACATGACAGCTATTATTAATCTACAGATTTAATAAATGGTTGAGTATTTGACTAGCGACTGGCACGAACACACTTAATTAGCGGCAATAGTTGTAGTTAGTTTTTAAGATAGTATTAAGTAGTTTATTTAAGTCAAAACCCTCCCCATTTCTCCACAAGCCTAATCGGCTGGAGATAAAATATGTACACGCTAATTTGAATGAATTCCCGCCTCTCCAGGGCAATTGGAGAGGGGAAAATTAAAAAAAGAAGAAAACACCGCCTTCGTTGTCGGGGACTACCTAACCCATATCGATGTGGCAATGCTTCTACAGCCGTCCTATTTTCCCGACCTTGCAATTGCTATGGCTTCCTTTCGTTCCCTTGACCGAAAAGGGTCATGAAATAAAGGCATTTTAAGACTTTGGACAACACTGAGACAAGTACGACGAGAGGTCTAAAGGACTTCTTCGCCGAGGACGTCCTGGGAGTGTACGAGGCTAGGGAATCAAGATGGCAAAAATGAATCAATGCACAAGGGTCATACTTCGAAGGATTTTAATTGCCGAACCGATCTGATTAATAAACTTGTTTTTAAGAATGCGACATATTACTTTTAGGACATACCATGTACATGTCCAGATGTTAGTAAATACGAGTTTAGTTTACACATATCTACAAAGCTACGGAAGCGGAATAGAAATTTCAGTAAGACCCGGTTGCTTGCCACAGGAACATTGCAAAAATAATACAGGAAAAGGCACCATTGTAATACAATTTTAAGATAAATGGGTTGCGGTATTATCAACAATATTCCGGTTGTATACACTCATCTCTAATATGAATAACCACGAAATCGATAAATCATCATCACGATCTGCGTAATGTTTGGCGTGAGTTAATGAATGTTACTAATGATCATACACCCCAGTGGTTCTGGCTAACATGGTTCTTTAAATCCCTCTTAAATCCGAAACGAACCCCACAGTGTGAACACACAAATGGCTTTTCCTCGAAGTGTTTAGCCATGTGCTTATTAAAATTGCTTCCATCTTTCGACGCGTAGGGACAGAGCGTGCACTTATGCGGCTTCTCCCCGGTGTGCTTCCGCATGTGCACACTTAAGTTCCATGAATTTGCGGTAGCGTAGGGGCAGACAGTGCACTTGTAAGGCTTCTCGCCGGTGTGCACACGCTGGTGCCTGGTCCAACAAGTGACGTTCTGGGTGGCATAGCCGCAGTGGCTGCACTGGAAGCGGCCGCCCCGCGGCGCCACCGTCGCCGTCCCGCGCAGCGCAGACCTCGCCCACCTGCCCCCTGCGCACCCAAGGGCAAAGTGTCATTGCGCGCTCTTTGGGTTAGGTATTAGCATCCGTGCAAAGAAAAACTCGTTGGCCATTAAGTTTGAATTTAGGCCTGCATTTTAGGGAAAATGCAATAGGCAGGGATGAATTTAGGTTTAGTGATTCGCGAAGACAAACAACCATAGGGCACGAGTTCAGTTAACATCTCGGAGCAAATAACATTAAGAGGACACTAAATGAGTGTATGTTTGTGGATCAGCCAAAGAAATATTGGGCTCTATATGCTGAAGGTCTGAGCCTTGAAGGATGGAAAAAATGTCATCATTTGGGTTTAGAACAAGGCATTATTAAAATCTCACCTCAGTCTCACTTTTTGTATTGTAAATTTTGTGTGGTATAAATGTAATAAGATGGGGTATAAGTAAAGCGTTTGACATGCAATTTTTTGGTTATAATTGCAATTACTTATTCACTAATACTTTAAGAATGAGCTGTTTCGGATTTATTTAGCTTATGTTACGTGAACATGGTCCAGAGTACAAGAAATGTAGTCCCAAAACTACATATCATAATCAAAAACTATACATTACAATATGACATCACAACAATAAAACAGCCAGTTTTCAAATGGAAACAATAAAAGGTTAGTCCCTAGAGGGGCAATTCCAGCTTGTGAGTCCATCCAACTACCGTCGGTGTCAGATAGAAAATCCGTCCGGTCCCCGCGAAAAGGTTGTTAGCAAAAAACAAAAAAAATTGAGGCACAGTTTTCATTTGCTTATTTTGAACGTTTTTCAATTCCAGTTTAAGGACTATCTATTTACAGTTTATGGATAACATACTTAGAATCTAACCCTCCCGACTTTCATTTTAAGGAACGCATCGATAATTTCGTCCAGATTCGCTTTCAAGGAGTTGGTTACCTTGTTCTCTATGGACAAAATTCTCAAGTCTGCCAACCTCTCTTGTCCCATCGAGTTTCGAAGGTAATTTCTGATCATCTTCAGTTTCGAGAATGATTGCTCTGCCGTTGCAACTGTCACGGGAATTGTGAAGAAAAGTAAAAGTACGGAACACTCATCCAAAATAATTACTTTTTGTTCTCAACTGTAATGAACAAGCAAAAAAAATCCGTGGAATATAATTTCAAACTCGGCTCACACATCCGCCCAATTTTATAAGATCTTTTCTTCTAACAAATGACCATAAGAGCTCCCCCCTTAGGAAATTTTATTTGTGGTGGGACAAAAATCTTCCATCTGCTTGGCACCAAAGTTGCAGTACAGATTTAGTCACTTCCCAAGATAATGCATCCGATGGTAATTGCAGGTGGATTGCGAAAAAAGGCAATTTCACAATTTAAAATACTTTATTAAATCGTCATTACAATATTACACACTGCGTAAAAATGGCGTTAATCAAATTAATGGTATTTACTGAATATACCTCCCACTGTGGATCTGGCTAATATGTCTTTTTAAATCTTTCTTGTGTCCATAACGAATCCCACACTGTGAACATACAAATGGCTTCTCCCCTGTGTGAATACGCATGTGCGAATTTAAATTCCATGAATGTGCCGTAGAGTACGGGCACACAGTGCACTTGTAAGGCTTCTCGCCGGTGTGTACACTCTGATGCCGGGTCCACAAATAGCCCCTGGAAGTGTTGTAGCCGCAGTGGCCGCACTGGAAGCGGCCGCCCCGCGGCGCCACCGTCGCCATCCCGCGCCCAGCATCCCCTGCGCACCCAAGGGCAAAGACTCATTGCGCACTCTTTGGGTTAGGTATAAACCTCCACCTCATTGGACGTTAGCTAGGTCTTTAAGTGAGGCCTGCGCTTAAGCCAAACTCAAAAAGGAAGAGCTCGGTTTAAAGTTAGCATTTCGTGCAAATTAAAAAAAATATTGGTCACCAGCTGATTTTAAATGTACGTCTCAGAGTAAGCCGTATGAACATAAGTACTCCAACTCGAGTTCTAAATGCTTAAGTTGTCAGCTTTTATGGGCGGAGAAACAGTTTGTATCATAAGATTTTTGATTAAGATAAAACACAAAATTCTCACCTTGGTCTCTTTTTTTTTGTAAATTTTATGAGGTTTAAGTGAGGTATTTGACATAGACATTTTTGGTTTTGCTAATTCGAAAAACCTTTTAAAACGAGCTACATGGGACGAAACAAGCATTCAAAAAGGTTAATAGTTCTCACGGTCTGTGAACGTATTTTAACTCAGCGTTGACATACATAGAAAATTATCAGTTTTTTTTCTTCTAAGAAATCACCCTTAGAGCTGCCCCCCTTCTATTTGCGGTCGGACAGAAACCTTCCAACGGCTGGACTCAATTATAAAAAACATCAGTACAGGACTAGAAACATTCCAACGTAATGCGCCCTGTGGTAATTGCAGGTGGATTGCGAAAAAAGGTAATTTCACAATCTAAAATAACTTCATTAAATCGTTATTTTACTATTACAAGCTACGTAAATGTGACGTTACTTTAATGAACGCTATTTATTGACTACACATCCCATTATGGATCTGGGTAATATGATTATTTAAATCTTTCTGGTGTGCAAAACGAATCCTACGCTATGAACACATGGCTTCTCCCCGGTGTGAGTACGCATGTGCCTTTTTAAGTGGCAGATTTGGGACATTGCGTTAGTTGCGAGCGTGCAGTTGTGCGGTTTCTCTCCGCTGTGAGTTCGCGCATGTGTTGTTTTAAGTGGCCCGGAACCTTTGTAGCGTAGGCGCAGACCGTACACGTGTGTGTCTTCTCTCCCATGTGCACGAGCTGGTGCCTGGTCCAAAAGAATAGTTGGTGGAATTGCCGCAGTGGCTGCACTGGAAACGGCCGCCCCGCGGCGCCACCGTCGCCGTCCCGTGCCATACATCCTCTGCGCACCCAGGGGAAAGTCTCATTGAGTGGTCATTGAAGTTAGGTATAAGCATCAACGCATAGAAGACTTCATTGGCCGTTAGCTAGGTTTGAATTCAGGCCTAGGTTTTAACCAAAGTACGAGTAAAAGGGGCAGAGTTTAGTTTAAAGTTTAGCATTTCCAGCAGAAAAAAATCATTGAGGACTAGGTGATTTTAGTTTTTACGTCACACAGCACGATTCAGAGGAAAACCATTTTCAGAGAAAAACAGACGATAGTATGCTTTTGAATCCATTGACGCAAAATTGGGTTGTGAAAGCGTAATTTAATTTTCAGGAATGGAAAAAAACATTTGGTATCATATGGGTTTGAATTGAGGTGTCACAGAAAATATCACAGTCTCAGTTTTTTGAAACTTTTGTGAGGTTTAAGTGTATTTTGTGCTATAAGTGTAGTATTTGGCACAGTTTTTGTCGTTACAATTGCAATTACTTATTCACAAATCCTTTTAGAATGGGCTGTTTGGGAGCACACAAGGACGAGTTAGTAAATTTTTGTGGATAGTAATTTCATGCATTCATCCGGCATCTGCAAAATTGTCAGAAGTAACGGCCATTTAGAGATCTCTGTTGGGGATTTTACTTAAATAATCAGTCAAATATCCTCCAACAACTGGACAAAAACAGGAGGCTTTAGTACTGGACTTGCAACTTCGCAAGGTAAAGTGTCCGGAGGTAATCCCAGGTGGCTTTAAAAAGTAAAAAATAAAAATTATTTATTTAACCGTGATTACATTATTACAAACTACGTAAAAATGGAATGAATTAATTGAATGTTATTTACTGATTAAACAAACCATCGTGTATCTGAGTAACGTGGTTCTTTAAATTTTCCTTGAGTCAAAAACGAAACTCACACTGTGAACACACAAATAGCTTCTGACCTTCGTGCTTCTGCATGTGCTTAAATAATTTGTTTCGGTCACATGAAGCGCAGAACCAGAAAGTGCACTTGTAATTTGTCTCCCCGTTGTGCGTACGCATATGCTTATTTAAGTATCTGCGGCGCGTTGCAGCATAGGCGCAGAACGTGAACTGGTGAAGCTCGTCTCCTGTGTGCACGAGCTGATGCCTGGTCTAATGAGAGAAGTCGTAGGTGATGTAGCGGCAGTGTCTGTACTCGAAGTGGCCGCCCCGCGGCGCCACTGTCGCCGTGTCGCAGACCCCAAAAGAGCCCAAGGGCTTGTGTTATTACACGTTCTTTGGATTAGTCAGTTCTCAACCTGTGAGTCGCGACCCCAGGTGAAGCACAATGGCTGTAGAAGGGGGCGCGAGAAATTTTGAAAAATGAATAATAGATTTATTGGTAAAGCAGCAAGAAAACTTTAAAATAAAGATATTTTATTTTTAAATTTATCAAATTAAAGACGCAGATCTGTTAGGTGTTGTCACAATAGATTTACTGTAATAATAGTTTTGTGAAAAAGGATTTACTGTCTATCAATATATGAAGTCCAAGATATTCAGGAAGACTAGATATCAGCAAAGAACTACGATTTGCACTGTCGGACATGACACCCTATTTAATAAAATATAGTGAAGGCAAAAAACAAGCTCACCCATCACATTAGAAGTGTTTATTAAAACTCTTCTAAATACGTCTTTTATTAATTTTTGCAAATGTTCGCAAGTAATCATATATTTGTTTATAAATGTATTTTATTTCATTTGAATGCTGATTTTTAAGGTCTTTGTTTGTAGTTTGTTTTCATGTCTGTATTATCCTGTACTTGTTTTTTATGAAATATACAACCAGGTACATTACAAAAAATATATGTAGAATGCATAATACATTAATAAGGGCGAGGCCTTATGGTACACCAACGCGGGGGCGGGAGAAGTGAGAGAACCTGTGAGTTATGTTCACTCGAGTGCCCAATTGGCCTAGAAGCGGCTTCAGCCCAGCCACTAGTTGCAGGCGCCGTTTTCCATGCGTTTTAAATCAGAGCTCAACACACTGACCATTGCAGTTTCTGCGTCCTAACACGACCTTGCGGAGTGGTCTACTATCTAGGACAGTGGTGTCAAGGTCTTTTACTGGTGGCAGTGGCACGATTCGTGGCACCGTAGCATACCACGAGCTTCTATGCACAACTAGCGTCGGGAAATGAAACTATTAGCTGTAAATCCGCGTTTTACAATAGTGATGGCGTAGCCTCTGGAGGCGGGGTGATGAACTGCGTGGAGGGGTGATTTCGTCGTGGCACTCGTGCCACGGACTCCCGCTCGTGGCAGTGGTTACCCTATAGATAACACTGGTCTAATATCTAAGACTTGTGCTCTGATCTATGATGTGACAAGGTCAGAATACAGACGCATGGGATGAATTATGCCACAAATTCATCCCAAACTTTGATTTAAAAACACTTACAGGAAAAAATCTCTGCATAAAGAAAAACTGTCACTGATATTACTAACTCGCTACCGCTTACGCAGTAGAGATGTCATGTAATGCTGCGCGAAAAAACGGCGAATCTTCGGCATAAAAACTCTTATTACAGGGCCCTGGTAACGGAAAAGATAAACCCTGTTGCTAAATTTACAAAACTCACCTATCACATATTGTAGTCAAAATCCATGTTTTGTGGGTCCTTGATACCGAAAAATCGAATGAGCTGCAAAGTCTGTCTATCGGTTCGCGAACAATGCTAGCACATAAGCCGTTCAGCCGATTTTCTTAAAATTGATATTCCCCAATCGTTTTGGCTAATTTTGCGGCCCCCGGAATTTCAAACCATTTTAATTTTGGGAGGTACTTTACATGAAGCCCCTAACACATTTTACAAATGTTCAAAAAATGTCTCGATCATTTTTTATTAATCTTTGTTGTTGTATAGCGTATAGGACGTTTAAGAGAATGGTACACGTCCTATTTTCGTTGAAAACTGATTTTTCGAAAATTGCAAAAATTCCAATTTTGTTCGATCTCTTCCTACAACTAGAATTGTGGAGATTTTTTCTTTAATGAAATCTATGCCTCAAAGATAGATATTTAAATAAGATCATGTACAATTTTTTGAAAATGTCGGGCGAGAAAGTACGTGCTATTTTAGCACCAGTTTTTATTTTGAGTTTCTACTGTGTATTGCATTATTACATATTCTAAATTGACTGATGGTCGAGAGAACGAAGTGGCGGTGATTTGTGGGCTGGAAGAGCCACTCTGGCGGCCTGCGGCGGCCATAAGGGGCCGCGACCAGTCGCAGATGCCTGCAAAAGTGGCTAGTGGTCTCCACAAGTGGCCGAGCGTACGCCCAGCCTCTAGGTTCCATTCCGGACCCTTGCCCACAGCTGCCGCCGCGTCTGGCCACAAGCTGCCGGTCTGCCCACAGCGACTGCTTCGTGTGGCCGCCGCTAATGTCTCGGCACACGGGAACACTCAGCTACAGTCGGCGGCTTATCAGACTGGCTTCGGCATTCGTTCAATGGACACGATTGTAACGGAGGCATTCGATTTGAGTACGCATATGTGCAAAAGGGTTTGGCCATCCTTCGATGCCGTACGTAATAAACCATTTTATTTTCTTAAATATGTTCAATTCCTATGTTACTTTTCCTCACCTGCCAAAAATTCCCCTTTTTAACCAGCCGAAATTTTCTTAATTTTTTCTCCGAAAGTGCGAAGCACGAGAGAGAGCAGAGTCTGGAGAGGGAGCAGGTCCGATTTTCGTTGAACTGACTGAATTTTTCGAAAACACCAAAAGTTAGAAACTAAGCGAAAAAGTATATAGCGATGTATCATCACTTGCGCTTATGCGCATACTTCTTACATAGTGTAGAGAATGTATTGTGACGCACTAGGACAAACGGGCACTCTTTATTTTATTTATTTTTGCAGAAAATTAGTGTTGTGGATCCCTGATACCAAAAATTAGGTACGTCTTCCAGTATGTAGTAAATGCGTATAAAATCCTCTCACATGTTGAGTAGATAGAATCCAAGTTTTCTGGAGCCTTGCCACTGAAAAATTGCTTTAAGGCAAAACGTCTATCTACCTGTGAACAACGCTAGTGTCTAAATCATTAACAGAATCTTCAAGAAAACTGCTATTTCCAGATCGATATGACCGATGTGGTGACCTCTTGAATTTCAAACGCATATTTTCATATTTGGGGATACTTTCAATGAAGCCTCAAAACTATGCATGAAGTAAAAAACAGTTCTGAATAATACAAACTCATAATGCAATCTATTTCCGTGAGATTTTAAAATATTGAGGAGACATTTACTTATTATAAATAAAAACAATGACAGCTGATAGATATCTCACAGTAAGAGTAATCGCAACAGAGATGCATAATATATCAAGTAATAAAGTGAACATAGACTGTGCTCATCAGACTGTACTGTACTCAACGGACATTTCATCAAAAAACCTTTGCTTCCAGGCTTTGCCTATTAGTTACTGAGGTTATAGTATATTTTTATTTACTGATGACATTGCGTTCAACGTTTTTTTTATTATCACATTCGACTTTTCTATGAAATACTATGAAGGTTCCGTATCTTAGGTGAAGATTTAAGTTCTTGCAATACTTTAAAAAGTACGCGGCTGCCGACCACAAACCGTCTACGTAACTTTAAAAACATGTAAACAAATTTAACGCAAATGAGAAATCGAATCGGATACACTTAGTGTTTCGCTAAAGTGAAAAGTAATTAGATGGCACAGTTGAGTCGCATTCCGAAAGGCGAAAATGAGGACTTCGATTCTCGCCACATCTATAAAACTACCTTCTGTCTGATCCTCGCACAAGTGCGACGCAAATGCACGCCAAAAATTAACGAGTAAGTTACTTCCTCTCACCCTTTCCCGCATGGGACACTTTTGAATTAAATGCTTTGGCGTATAGCCCCGCTTAGCTTTTACATGTTGCATACGTCTGTGGATGGGTAGATGGGTAGGATATCGGCAGTTGAGCCAAGCCACGCAATTGGAAACTTCATTTAAAAGTGATCCATTAATATCCCCCAATGACTGCCCCCATACCTACAAATCTTCAGTAGGGGACTAGAAATTTCGCACAGAAGCATGCCCGATTGTATTTTGCAGGTAGATTGAAAAAATAAAACAGAATAAGTACAATTTTAATGCATGAGAAAAATGAATATCTTGGAGTAATCACAATCAACGTGGATGAATTATCAACAAATTTCAGCTAAAACTACTAAAATTAAACCATCACTACAAACTGCGTACATTGGCGTGAATTAAATGAAAGTTATTTATTGATTGTACATTCCACAATGGTTCTGGCTAATATGTTTTTTTAAATCTTTTTTGTGTCCATAACGAATTCCACACTGTGAACACGCGTATGGCTTTTCCCCGGTGTGAGTACGCATGTGCACACTTAAGTTCCAGGAGTGTGCAGTAGCGTAGGGGCAGACAGTGCACTTGTAAGGCTTCTCGCCGGTGTGCACACGCTGGTGCCTGGTCCAACAAGTGACGTTCTGGGTGGCATAGCCGCAGTGGCTGCACTGGAAGCGGCCGCCCCGCGGCGCCACCGTCGCCGTCCCGCGCAGCGCAGATCTCGCCAACGTACCCCCTGCGCACCCAAGGGCAAAGTCACATTGCGCGCTCTTTGGGTTAGGTTCAAGCAAGAAAAGCCCCACTGACCATTGGGTAGGTTTGAATTGAGGCTTGCAAGCCAGTCACTGGATAGATTTAGGTTTGGTTTTAGTATTTCTAGCAGAGAAAACCCCATTTGGCACAAATTGAGTTTAAGTTACACGTCAGAGGACAACATTCACTAGCTGGGAATGTGTTAACGAATCCATCGAAAACATATTGGGCTTCAAATGCTTGAAGTCTATGCGTCAAGAGAAGGAAAAACACTTGTCATTATAGGAATTTACATTAGGGCGTCATTAAAAGCTCACCTTAGTCGCATCTTTTGTTGCATATTTTGTGTGGAATAAGTGTAGTTTGCGGTATGATTAGCATTTGACACGCATACTATTATTGGAAATTACAATTATTGCGGAAGTGGAAACGCTCGCGATACGTGAAAAGTAATTTCACACACTGATCCAGCATTCGCCCAAAATTATCAAGTAATTTAAATTAAATCAAGTAATTAAATTAAATCATAAATCAAGCTGCCTAGTCGGTCCAAAATCCTCCGACTGGACACAAACCTAGCAAACTTTAATATAGGACTAAAACCTCGGGAGGTAGGGCGGCAGATGGTATTCGCAAGTGAACTGCAAAAATTAAGACGTCTGTTCAAGTCCGAGCGTAGATGCAGTAAACTGTATTCGGGATAGGTATGCACACCGTTAAAAACCTATCAAATAACGTATCTCTTTAAAACCTCTGACATTTAGAAATTTACAAAATTCTGACATTTAGAAATTTACAATGTTTAAAACGCTAAAGAATTTTGTTCAGAAAGAAATTTGTACTTGGACACTTAAAAATGGCGCAGGTCTAATTTTTGTTGAACTCTCTGAGTTTTTGAAAATTTCAAATTTTGAAATTTTGTAGATATAGTGCGAGAAAGTATGTGCTGTTGTAACACTAGTTACATTTGTGTTATTTTTTCACCTATGTTTAAATTAAATGTAAGAAAGAAGATCATACTATGCAGCATTTGTGAAATTAATGAAAAGTAAAAAGGTAGCTACTGCGATTCAGCCACTTTTTTCGAATTGTCGAACAATGAAAGAATGGATTGCTGTGGAGTATTCGTCAGAACAACAATGAAAGCAAACATTCAATGAAGGTAAATATATTATGATTACTTCAGAAACTTTCACAGAACAAGAACGTAAATAAGGATAAGAGAAATATATAATGCCTTTTTAAATGCCTATTTTACATTTTTAAGTGCCTATTTTTACATTTTTTGTGCCTATTAATCCACAGCTTAGTCATCACTAGAGACAGGATTTCCATGCACTATCAAATGTTAAAATATACATGCAAACATGCATGATCAAACAGCCAAATATACACGATGCAGGATAAAAATGAACAAAGCATGCACAATCAAATTTTATTTTATTAAAATTTTTAGTTTAAGAATTGTTCTAAACTATTCTATGTCAAATTCATTCTTTTGTCTGAAAAAAAAATTCTGAATGCAGAAAATGCCCTTTTTACGTCACAAGACGTAATTGGAGCATACTTCATTGACGAAATCTAAGCCAATAAAAGGTCAAATCCTACATTTTCTGATTTTTCACCACAAATAACGTTTTTTTTACATTTTAGAGAAATTTCAAATCACAATTTAAATTTATCACTTTATGTAATTTCTCCATAGCAGTCTCACCAATATCTCGAAACACTAATTCCGGACACTTTAATATCTTCTACAATTTTTAATGTCTCCACCAGGGGAAGACCTGCCGATTCTAATTTCTGAAGATAAGGAAGACTATTTTTTCTTCAAGTGTGTGGGTCCGGGATGCCCTGTCTTGTATATTTCTCTAGAAATCCTTTAAACATTGGATTTGCTACTTTTTCGAAAGGTATATTTGCCCCTAATAAAGGATCACAAATTTCCATCAAAAAAGGATTTGTTGTAGGCTTCAATGTTGCCTCAGTTTGCACTAAGTGTGACATAGTTTCTTTCCTTTCTTTAGTTTTGACACTAAGAGAAGTAGAGGCAAGGCGCTGGCCCATTTGAAACTTGTTGGAACAATTGATCCGCATAAATAAATTCAAATTATACAGAGCTACATATTTCTTAAGAAGAGTATTAGAATTTTGCTACAAATTACCATGTTTTGAAACTCAAATTACCATGTTCTGTTTGTCAAATTTTGACGCAAATTAATGCCAGATTTAATTTAAGACAAGCGCACTTTACTAAAATGTATTTAGCTAAACGTTTAGGTTCAAACTATCTGGGCAGAAATTACATAGGCTCGAATTTGAGATACGGCCATAGAAATTATGTTTAGTACGAACTTGTTTTGCCGTACTACTTTCTGTTGTTGATAAAATGATTCTTTTTACAGACACAGGGATGCTATTAGTACTTCAAACGAAATTAAAAGAAAAAAAAAACGAAATGTTCAATTACATTAAAAATAATAGAGGTAAAATTCTGAAACTCAAGAAAAATGTTTCGGAAGAATAAGCATAGTAGTACACATAAAAAACAATTTGCCAAACAGTTTCTACAAAACAATTTCTTGAACCTCAGAAAAATCTCAAAACTGCAAAAAAAAAATATTAATAGTATCTTCGATTATAATTATTTTCACTTCAATAAAAATTAACGTTTTTTTTCGTTTCATATCAATTTCATTGACATTGGTTTATCCTTTTCTGAGTTTCAGTTGCACGCAAGTAGACTGAGAGCGTGCCCTTGACAATTTTCCTCTCCCATTGTCAGTTAAGAAAGGACATTGAGTTTTGGCTTCGTGTATCTTCCGTATCCTTTGCGACATAAGACATGGCATTGATAATTCGTTTCGCGATCGTTGCTCACCGCACGTGTAATCGCGTCGCAAATCCAAGTAATGAACAGGAAAGTTAAAATGTGAAGAATAACAATAAGCACCAAAGAGAACTGAGTGCTATCAGGATCTAAGATCAATTTACTATTTATACAAAATATGCGTCAGTTGTAATATTCACAAATTATGCAGAGAAATAATAAGAAAGTACTTAAATATGCTAGATAGAAGTCTAAATATTCAGTAAATATGCAGTATTAATTTAAAAAACGTCCAAATATGCATTCCGTATGAATTTCTCCAAAAATCTACCAAAACATGCAAATATGCACGGAAAAAGTATGCAGTTTTTAAACTAGTTTTCATGAAACATATATTTACAAAGTTTGAATTTTCTACAAAGCTTAAATAAAAACATACATTTGCATGGAAATCCTGTCTCTAGTCATCACAGTCCATTAAATAAGGAGGTATGGTATCCTTATGTGAAGTTTCAAGTTCTTGAAACGCAAGCACATTGAAAATGTAGAAGGCTGGCAACCACGAAACGTCTGCGTAACTTTTGGGAACGCAAATAAATTCAACCAAGAGGATAATTTGAAAAATTTCATACCATTCCTATCTATAAAACGACTTTGAACGTCAAATCCAGCAAGTAAGTTGCCTTCCTCTCCACCATTCCCTCAGGTGTCCACTTTGAATTAAATTAACGTACAATACCGCTGGGCTTTTCAATTTCTCATACTTCTGTGGAAACATGTGTGTCGGATATCGGAAGTTCATCCAGCGAAAGAATGCTACTTTCTGAGGAATTAGCGGGAGGATTTCCTTCAGCAGGCCAGACATGCCGGTCGCCAAAACCTCAGAGTCCACACCAGGTCCACGCGACAGGGCTCCGAACACGGACAAGGCAGGAGAGTGACCGTCTGCACAGTAGTGTACCTGGCCATTTGAGTCCCCAAGATGCAATGAACGACTTCCGCCCAACCGGAGTCAGCTTCCGAGCCACAGCCGCCCTCTTCCAGCCCTCCCCGCCGCTCTCCACCCCCTGGCGCAACCGCACAGCAGTTCCACCACCGACAACTCTCACAATCACCACCGAGCGTTTCACTCATACGACACACATTGGGGCCACTTAAGATTCTGTTAAGGAAGGAAGGACATTTAGGAAGAAATCTCCATTTTTGACATTTTCGAGTTTTCAATATTTCCTCAATATTTAGAGATTTAGAAACAAAATGATTCATACTACATCATTGGGAATAGCCCCTTTTTAACAGTTTTTCTTCCTTCATCTGCGTATGTCAAAATGGCTATCATTTTGGTTACTCATCTCTCGTTTGCGTTATAACTTTTGACCGAATCCAACTAGAATATTGTGGTCTTCACCACATGTTAGAGAAATGTTCATTCTTTATTGTTAATTGTCCTGCAAAACTTTACCTCCCATAAGTATTTACGCCCAGACGGTTGTGTTTACCTTTAACCAAGACGAGGTGACTGGTTTCGTTGAATTTCGTCGACACTGATTTCTGAAAAATTAAATTTTTTAACACATCTGTCGCATTATTTCTGGAAATAATCAAGTGATAATTTTCAAATTTTTCCAGGAAGCCAATATGGTAGTAAAATGAGTACAGTCTCTCTCCACAAAGCCCATAATTTCTCCATTAAAGTACACAAGAAAATAATGCAAAAATCTTTACTTTTATATCAAATATGGTTTAAATTAGAAAAAACTTTTCAAATGATGTAAAGTCCCTACTATTTACGTAAAATATTTCCACCAAGCTACTCCTAAAAATTTTCTTTTCAGCACTAGGGTACACGATTTCTGAGATAACGAGTAAAATGTACAGTCAAATTAACACGGAAGAGATAGGGTTTTATGTCTCCCCTTAAAGTATGTGCTATTTGCGAAACTGCGAGCTTTGGAGAGGGATGGATATGCTGAAATACTGAGCGGACTGAAAAAAGAGGTTTAATAAACTGTTCCTGCATCCCCTCAAAATAAACAGAAGAAATTACACATTAGCGTAGCCACATTTGGAAATTCGTTTGAAAAAGCTCCGTCCAACGGCCGCAGAGCAAACTTATAATACAGGACTAACAACTTTACAAAGTATGGTGCGCAGTGGGATTACAAAAATATTTTTAAAAACTCAATTTAAAATACATTTATTAAATCCCATTACATTATTGCAACTGCAAAAAAATAGCTTCCAGTAAATGAATATTATTTATTGATTATACAACCCAAAGTGGATCTGACTAATATGTTCATTTAACTGTTTCTCGTGTTCAAAACGAATTCCGCATTGTGTACACTCAAAAGGCTTCTCCCCGGTGTGAGTACGCATGTGCCTATTGAAGTTGCAGACATGCGATGTCGCGTAGTTGCAGAGCGTGCACATCAACGGCTTCTCCCCGGTGTGTTTCCGCATGTGCTTGTTTAAGTTGCTTTGGTCCGCTGAAGCGTAGGGGCACACCGTGCACTTAAAAGGCTTCTCGCCCGTGTGCACCCGCTGGTGTCTGTTCCAATAGTAGAACCCGTTGGTGGCGTAGCCGCAGTGGTGGCATTGGTAGCGGAAGGTTGGCGCCGTCACTGTCTCCATCCCGCGCAGCGCAGATCCCGTGCGAACAGCCCCTGCGGACCCAAGGGCAAAGTCTCATTGCGCACTCTTTGGGTTAGGTACTAATAGTGGCGCAAAGGAAACCTCTCGACCTCTCGCCTAGGTTGAATTCTAGCCTGCACTTAGTCCAAACTCTGGTCTGAGTTTAGGCCAAGAGCAGTGGTTGCTAACTCAAATTGACGTCACAGAAATCTGCTCTCTTGCTCTGAGCAGAGCGGCGGAGCAAAAGTAGTGCCCGACGCGGCGGCGGGCGCACAGTGTTCTAAGGATGTTATGGAAGTATAGGGAAACCTTCGCTTGTAAAATCGATAATTACGTTATTAACTGGTAATTATTACATATAATGTTAGTGATTCAATAACAATATGAAGAATTATATAATAGAACATTCATTATTACATAACTCAAAGCAATATTCGACTCTATCATATCCAGTACTGTAATTCCACTTCCATTCCTCTATTTGATGCCGTTTTCGGAAAAGAAATTTTTCACATTTTAGGACAATAATATCTGTTCGAACAAGTTACCATGTGCATACTTTATTTTATTCCTTTTATTATATTCATTGAAGCACCTCGCATCTCGCAAGCTTCCGATGCTTGTGTTGCAATTTCTGTTCAACGGAAGAACATGTCACAACAATGTTTACTCAGCGCAACGCAAGGCAACGCTGAAATTCTCGGCATCCGCCTTCTACGAACTGCGCCTCAAACTGCCCGGCGCAAGCCCGTTATGTCCGTTATATAATATATAAAAACATTTTAAGACTCCACTGTCAGTCACATTTGATGGCATAATTATTATAATCAAAATTCATGCCTGTTTTATATATTCTATCTTAAATTCCCTTTCACTCTTACAATAACTACAAATATATCATTTTTGTTACGTTAATTCTCATTGGGCAGCGCCAGTATGCGCGCCAACGGTCACTCTCTCTCTGCGAGCGAATTCACTTCAAGTCCAGTCATGTTCGAGTTGTGATGTGAGGTGCACGCGACACACTCCACGTCGCCCAAGCGCGTGTTTTCCTTATATTGTGAAGCAATGATGCCTTTTGTGCTAGTGAACATGTTTAGTGTACTAGTTTTCTCATCTACAATCACGCTGCCCACACACGTGTATTTTTCTCTCTTGTAAGGTAGCCTTGTGCCTTGGCGAGCTGCAACTCATGCTCGCATTCATAACAGCTACGCTGCATATGTGTTATCACTTCAACACTTTACAAACTGTATTCCTGCCAGTGCAAGTACTTTGTGCCTTGCGAGCTGTAACTCATGCTCGTATTCATAACAGCCATGCTGCATATGTGTTATACTGTATTCCTGCCAGTGCAAGTACTTTGTGCCTTGCGAGCTGTAACTCATGCTCGCATTCATAATAACTACGCTGCACATGTGTTATCATTTTAACATTTCACAAACTGTATTCCTGCCAGTGCAAGAACTTTGTGCCTTGCGAGCTGCAACTCATGCTCGCATTCATAATAGCTACCCTGCATATGTGTTCTGCTAATTTTACCTACCTACAGTTTCCAGTGATGCTGTGTTCTACATCCTCAGATACTAGTGACGTTTTCCAACGAGGTCCAGCCCTCCAGCTACTGGTCCCTTCTTTCAAGACGATATGATTTGTATCTGTTTTTCTTTCAGTGCATATATTAATGTGTTCTGTGCAAATGCAGCCAACACATACTTCTCCATGCTTTCATATAGCATCCCTGTAAGGCATTCAGGTTAATTATATCTTTGTTAAATTCATGTGTTGTGTTTTACTAAAGCATTTGGTGACATCTCACAAACCCAGGCAACCTTCCTGCCTTGAGAAATCTAAGTTGGAAGGTGGTCCTTCACGAGCTATTGCAGGTTTTGTTAGAAGAGAGGAAATTCCAACACGGTCCACTTGCTCAACCTCCCTTCTTAACAATAACGTATACAATAGTATATAATATAACGAATTAGTTCGTTCCGAAACAACAATTAATGCTAATAAATATATAATACATAGGTACGCGGTAGGGGTCACGTGAGAGAATTTTGATCCCAGGCTTGATTATTTTTTATGTACAGTTTTGTTTGAGAATGTTGTAAATTCTCGTGATTTTCAGTATCTTTTCCATAATTTTCAATCTGCAAATTACTTTACTCATCCCATGATTGCGAGCCATGTCAATTCTTAGGATTTAATGTAATCTCGCAGATTTCTCCGGGTCGCAAAGCTACGTAAGGCATCTGTAGATTGAACTTTTTAACACTCTGCAGTTCTTTCGAACACACTGAACACTTCGCCACTGTTCAAGTATCTACAAAAGGAAATCTTTCTTTCCTAACAGAAAGAAAATTAATGGATGCAGATGTTTTCCTACTTATGCTGTCTGAAACACCGGCAAAGGTCCACTGCCAAGGTTTCCGGCACCGGCGACTGCCGTCTGCCCTCCTTCCCTCCCCCATTCGCTCGCACCGCTTCTGCGAGTGCCTTATCTCGGAGGGGAAGCAGTGCTACGACGTATCTTGTCCAGTTGGCAATCGCTGGCCTAAAGTTTCGAGCAGACACTCATTTCATAGAAGGTGAGTTTAGATTTATTTATTTATTTAGGTATAACAATATGGGCCCCTCAATTACTGACCAATTTTTTATTCATAGTATTGCTATTCTTTTGTATTTTCAAAAATTATAAAAATATTTTTTTTACTTGTTTCACACAAAGTAAATATTTATGTATTAATATTGATGATGTGGAATTTGTTTGCATTATTGAATTGTTTAAAACAAGTACTCGAAATGATGCATGATAAAGGTTCCCGTAAAAAGCATAACCAAAACCGCGATTCGAAAACTCCGCGTTTTGAGAAACGCTCAAACGCCATATTCTGAAAAACGGCTCCAAATTGTTTCTTCAGACGTTTTGTACTAATAGTGCTAAATGCACTGTTTAAGATAACATGAAAGTCATCTTGCTGTACATATTCCTTTTTTTGTTTAAAACATTAAGCAATTGTAACTTTTTGGAATACCTCTAGCGTCGTTCATATGCTCATTTACAGCGATTTGAATACATTATTGCATTTGTGAGTGGAAGTGCTTTAAATGACTTCCAAAGAAGTTTTTCGAAAACCCAAAAGTTTTCTGTGGAAAAGAGCTTCAAATTTCACATTTATAGTAACGCTTAAATGACATTTTCTTCAAAACCACTCCAAAGTTTTGAAGGAAAATTTCCTTATAGAAAGAAGTTGTACTCTTCTTCAACATTCTTAGACTAATATTTCGGTTCTACCCTTAGAAAACTGAGACAATTGAGACTATTTAAAAACTGTACTTTGGGCGGCGATAGATGGCACCTGGCAAGACCGGGTCTAGCAAGACCAAAAAGCTTGGCCAGACCAAAGAAATTAGAAAACTAACTAGTGTGAGAAAGTCTTGTGAAAGTAAGAGATAGATTTAGGTATTGTTTCTAATATCAATCGAATTAGACAATCAAAGACAATTAATCATTATCACTGTCTTCCTCATTAACTGGGATCACGCATTCGTTTATAAACAGCCAACTCAAAATTTCGGACTGTTTAGCAATTTTCCCCAAGTAACGAGACCGTGCCAAATAATAAATAATAGCAACTATGTGGGAGCAACGCCACCTAGATAGAAGGCCTGTGCAGTGTCATGTCTGGAGGGCAATATGGCCGAAGCCGAGGGCGGTTGTGGTTAGAGTGGAACGTGGTGTTCGTTTCGCGCGCAGTGTTCGCAGCTGGTTCGCAGAGTTTGTAATTAGTTATGTAGATGTGGTCTGTTGTTGACAATACTGAGAATCATGATTAATGAGGGTTGTGTCCCCAGGTGAGGGAATTATGATAAAAAGTGAAAGTGCGACCTGGTCGTAAGGCCTGCCTCTTCTTCCATTGTCCTTCTTCGGCGAAGCGAGGGCTGACCCTTTCAGATAACCCTAGGTACTCAGGTTTCTAGCTTAAATTTGTCGTGTTTTATTATTGTTTCGGGTAAACATTAAATTAACATTTTACATAAATTCTAAAAAAAACCTGGCCGCTCTCAAATTAATTTTCCTTGCAAACTTAATGTTAGAGGTTACTAAACCAGCTTTAAAATAAAATTTTTTTAAAAACATTGAGGTTTTTCAATTGATATATTATGATCTTCGATGTTTTAATTCTGTTTATCAATGTTTGGTAATATCAAAGTTGTCTTATCTATGTCGAATTACTAATTCAGAAATCATTTTACAAACGGCTAACAAGGAACAAACAAGCAATGAAACTCGATGGGACTATGGAATCTCCGGGAACCACCGAAATTTTGCAGAAGGATGCTTTAGAACCGCCCGTCTTTGGGAATTTTATTGAAGTGGTCGGTCAAAATTCTTCCAATATCTTGGCAGAATCGTACAAAGCTTCATCACAACGTAAGGCGGCGACTAGAGGTAACGCGAGGTGGATTGTGAAATAAAGGAAATTTCTCAATTTAAAATAATTTATTAAATCGTCCTTACAGAATTACAAACTACATAAACAATCATGTGAATTCAGTTAAAGTTGTTTATTGATTAAAGAAACCCCCTGTGGATCTGGCTAATATGAGTATTTAAATCTTTCTTCTGACCAAAACAAATCCTACATTGTGAACACACAAATGGCTTCTCGCCGTGTTTAGACATGTGCCTATTTAAATTGCTTCCATTTTTTGAAGCGTAGGGGCACATTGTACATTTGTGAGGTTTCTCCCCAGTATGTTTCAACATGTGCACATTTAAGTTCCAGGATTGCGTCGTTGCATAGGGGCAGAAAGTGCACTTGTAAGGCTTCTCTCCCGAGTGCACTAGCTGGTGCCTGGTCCAATGAGAGGAGTTGTTGGTGGCGTAGCTGCAGTGGTGGCACTGGAATCGGCCGCCCCGCGGCGCCACCGTCGCCGTCCCGCGCTGTGCATCCCCTGCGCACCCAAGAGCAAAGTCACATTGCGAGCTCTTTGGATTAGACAATAGCAACCGCGCAAGGAAAACCTCTTTGACCTTTAGATAGGTCGGAATTCAGACCTGCGCGTGTCAGTACCCATACGCCTTTTTATGTTGCAGATTGGCGATGTCACGTAGTCGTAGAGCATGCACTTAGGGGCTTGTCACTGCTGTTTCCATTTGTGCCTAAGCAAATAACAGTTCTGCATTCTAGCGCAGGCGCACAACGTGTAAGGCTTCTCCCCAGTGTGTTATCGCATGTGCATTTTTAAGTTGCTTGCTGTCGCTGAAGAATAGGTGCAGGCAGTGCACTTGTGCGGCTTCTCCCCAGTGTGATGAGATATATGCCTTTTGAATGTACCGGGCTGCGATGCGGAGAAGGCGCAGTACGTGCACTTGTAACGCTTGTCGCCTCAGTGCACGAGCTGGGGCCTGGTAAATTGAGAAGAGCTGTTGGTGGCTTAGCCGCAGTCGCCGCACTGAAAACGACAACTTTGAGGCGCCACTGTCGCCGTCCCACGCCGTTGCTCGAACATCTCCAGCGGGCCCAAGGGCAAACACTCATTGTGCGCCCTCTGGGTGAGGTATACCATTCTTGCGGGAGGGAAAACAGCATTAGCCCTTCGCACGCTCTTGCGCGAAATTTCATTAGGTGTGTTTCGTTTAGATGTAGTCTCTCGAGCAGACAAAGTCCTATTGGATAAAAGCTGAGTATTGGTTTGCGCCCAAAGTAAGCAGCCATTCTGAGAATACAAGGTGGGTGTAGGATGAGTTCGTTTAGATGTAGTCTCTCGAGCAGACAAAGTCCTATTGGATAAAAGCTGAATATTGGTTTGCGCCCAAAGTAAGCAGCCATTCTGAGAATACAAGGTGGGTGTAGATTAATGGATTAATGGTTTAGTTATGGAAGAGAATTTGGCCCTAATTGGCTTAAGCGGTGTTTCAAAGATGACAGTAATTTGGCTTCATCTCAGTTTAGATCAAGGCGTCACTGTTATCCCCGTCTTAGTATAAAGTTTCTTATTGTAATTTAGTTGACGTGCGGTATACGTTAGGACATCTCATCTACTTCCAACTACTCTACCCACGAATATCCTTTCTCCGTATGTACTGATATACTATACAGGCCATTTTAGACCAGTTGTAGAGTGACAGCTTACGTACTACTGTATGGAGAACTACGTTTTCTTCAAAATGACTGATTGGATTTAGGAGTAAGGTGAAGATTATTTCAGACAATTTCCTTACCGATCAAAATTCGCTTTAACTGTAAAGTACTGTAACTGTAAAGGGATTTTGGATGATTTGGAGTGCACGTACGCGGAATCGCTTCGAACAGAATTACCGGCAATGTAATACAGAAGCTTTCTGGGGACAAGAGAGTTATGCCTCACTTATTTTTTTGTCATCATAAACAGTGCAATTAGCACTATCCGTACGAAAAGTTTGAAGAAGAAATTCGGAGCCGTTTTAGAGGAAACTACATACGAGTGTGTCTGAAAATGGGGAAATTTGAACTCGTTTTCACAGAAAACCTTTGAATTTTCAAGAAATTTTATAAGACATCATTTAAAAACATGTATTTTTAAATGCAAGAATGTAAACAAATCGCCGCTAATGTAAATTTATTAGCGTGAGAGGCTCGTCCAAAAGATTACATTTTTTAATATTTTTTAAAAAACAAACGAATAGACCAAAACGGTGTTTATGTCGTGTAATAGAGCACATTAGGCACTATCCCTACCAAACGTTTAAAGAAAAAATTGGAAACCGTTTTTGAGACAATCTTGAATCTTTTTTTCAAATTGCACATATTGCACGCAATGTTCAGCAAAAACTACTAAAGTTTCAAAAAATGTACATAACTTAAATGAAAGAACTAATTACAGAAAACTAATTTCACTTGCAGGAAAAAATAATTTTCAGTTTCGTAGTTGTAAGAAGACGCCGAAAAAATGAACTTTTGAATTTCAAAAATTCAGAGTTAATAGTGAAAATCGGACTAAAGACACCTTTATAAGCTTATTTTACGACTATTCTATTCTTACAAGAAATTCAAAGAAAAAATTGAGAACCATTTCCGAGAAAAATTTGTAACTGTCCGTGGGGCTTCAATTTTAAAGAATGTTTTTCACAACCGCAGTGCTGTAATTTATTTCGGAAGAAATCATATGTATGGTTTAGGCGCTAGCGGTGTACACAGTCGGACAGTCGGACAACCAACCAGCCAGCCGGGTGGACGTTTGGAAAGAAAGAAAGAAACAAATAAACAAACAAAGGGGAAAAAAGAAAAAAAAAGTATCAGGTGATCCCAAAAAGTATTTGTTGAAATCTTAAAATAGATTTTCTGCAGCATTACATGACTTTCTCTATACTACGTATATTACTCCGCATATATGTAGGTATACGAGAAACAACAAAATAATGTTCACAATTGAAATTACATTTACTAAATTAATATTACATATATACAAACTGTGTAAAGATAAGCGTAAAACCAAATGATTGTTTTTCACTGATCACACAGCTCACTGTGGCCCTTGCTAACATGTCTCTTTAAATCTTTATTGTGTCGAAAACGATTCCCGCACGCAGAACAAGCGAAGGGTCGTTCCCCGGTGTGGATTCGCATATGTCTACTTAAGTTGCAGAGCTGCGTCGTGGCGTAGGCACAGAGCGTGCACTTGTACGGCTTCTCGCCCGTGTGCACGCGCTGGTGCCTGTACCAACAGTAGGTCTTGGTGGTGGAGAAGCTGCAGTGGCCGCACTGTAACAGCGGCTCCAGGGGCACCGGCGTCAACAGCGACTCTGCAGCAACCAAGGGCAAACGCGCTTGGACTAGTCTCAGGCAACCCTTAGTACCATGCGCTTGCAGCAGCCTCAGAACACCCGTTGCCCCACGCGCTTGCACCAGTCTCAGAAGTCCTTAGAAACAAGCGCTAGCACCAGTCTCAGGCAACCCTGGTATCACGCGCTTGCACCATTCTCAAACAACCCTTATTATCACGCGCTTGAACCAGCCTCAGACAACCCTTAGTATCATGAACTTGCACCAGTCTTAGACAACCCTTAGAAACACGCGCTTGCAAGAGTCAAACAACCCTAAGAAACACGCGCCTGCCCCAGACCAACACCACCTAGCCATACTTTTCAAGGCTTGAGCAGTCATTCAAGATGGCCGCCTCAGAAGACCTTAAAAACTGAAATGCTAAGTCAAATTGTGGTTACAAGACGAAACATTATATAATAAATTACACTATCAAATAAGAAGAAAAGAGGTCTACTTTCTTCAGCTGAAAGATTGTTCATAAATATGTGTTCTTTTTCAGGCGAAAAAAAGTCCCATGCACTTTCTATTAATACTGTTATCACTTACAACGCACAGTACATGAAATCCTGTTTGTTCTATTCTGAATATACTTTTTTCCAAAATATTTTGCAAGTCTTGATTTTAAAAGTATCTCATCTATCGTGAGAGGCACTAATTTATCTCTACCACTTAATTTATGTGTTTGTTCCTTGTACACTTTAAAAAATTATCAATTTATTTCATTTGAGGTTCTAAACGAAATGAAAACAATTTCATAATTGCATTAGGATGAGGAAATATTATGAACCCTAAATGTTTGAAATATTTATAATAATATGGTTGTATGGTAAATCGCGTGCACGGCAATATGAAAAACCGGCACTTCTTTTCTTTCATGTTTTCCAGCATAAAAACAGCAGGTTTGTTAAATTGTGAATTTGTAGTATTGATTTGAAGAGGTCTGCAATTAACACAAAACCATCATGAGGACTATTACAACAACTTGTACTAAAACATAACTTTAACCTAACATTTTCTAAAACACCATTAATTTCATTTTTATTACATACACTATCTAATACTGTAATGCCTCCAAATTTTAATACTTTTTTTACAATAAGAAACACTGAGTTTCAATTTCTTATCCACCACAACTGAATTGATAATTTTGGGGGCACAATTACAATCAATCTGTTGAAAAAGAATATCTAAGATTCCTTACTAATGATCGACTAATAAAAGTCCGAAATAAGCAACTCCAATTTGCTTCTTAGTTAATCAAAAGTACTATTAACTAAAATAATCTTGCAATGTTTTCTTTAGCACTTTCTTCAATTGCAGCAAGTAGAAACGCAATTTCTTTTCTTGAGGACCTTCTCTTTAAGAAGTGCTTGGGCGATTCAAGTAAGCAGGACAATTAGGCATAACAAAGGCATAGCTCCACAGGACAGTCGTGTATGTTTTAAAGGAAGACTGATTTTAGTCTATTATCACAATGGAACATTGAATTCTTCTCAATTTCCCATGTTCGCAAATGCAATTTACAAATCTAAAAGTAAACACTGAACTTAGCAACTTACACTCTTCACTTTGTATCATAATTCCCTCATCTGAGGACACAGCCCTTATTCATAATGATTCTCACTGTTATCAACAACAGACCACATCTACATAACCACATCTCGAAAGCTACACATGATATTAAACGTACACAACTGAATCGCCTCAACTCGAACAAGTCGGCCTTTTGTAGCCTTCATATTGGCTTTGAAAAACTGCAGTGCGCAGGCCTTGTATGTCTAGGTGGTCGTACCCAGACTCAGACAACCCCTGGTACCAAGCGCTTGCACTAGTCTCAGACAAACCTTAGTAACACGCTCTTGCACGCGTCAGACAACCCTAAGACACACGTGCCAGCACCAGCCTCAGAAAACTCTTAGTACCACGAGTAAGACAATCCTAACAAACACGCGCTTGCACCAGTCTCAGATAACTCAAACCCAACCATCATTTATAACCCATCATCAATCATTGTGGCTCAGAGCGAAGTCGCTCGCCTTTCACCAAGGACGTCTGGATTCGATCTCCGGACAATCTCATGTGAAATTTGTTTGCTGCTTCACAAGGGCTAGTCCACCCCTGTGAAGTGTCCTAAACCCTACCCCTGTCCTAATTCCTTCTCAATTCTGGCCGCTGGTTAGTGACGCAGAAGCGCGTATGAGAGAGGCACGTAGGCGGAGATGTTAACTGGCGGTTCTCTTGACAACGACTTACGGCTTATAAAAAAATTAACGGAATAATAATAATAATAATAATAATAATAATAATATGTCGGCCCCGTGGCCGAGAACGCTAAGGCCGGAGTGTCGTGGCAATCTCGGAGCAAAGGTTCGCGGGTTCGAGTCCCGTCTCGGACATGAGTGTATTTGTGTATGTCTGTATATGTATGTCGTCCTTTCACCCCTCATTATCATCATTCCATCTTCCATACCCCCAGGGCTAACAACCCAGGGGTAATGCTGATGATATCTAGCGTAATGCTAATCCAACCGGAATTACACACGCCTATCTCTCGGGGCCTCGGGAGATGACGCGTAGCGTGGTTGTAAACAAAGTGTTCTAGACCCACGCACAGCGCTAGTGACGCGTCGCAAATTGAATGCAGCCATGTTGGGAGGCAAGCATGTGGATACCAAGTCGTATTGGTGCAGTATATCACTATTTGTGTGCCTTTTGCGGAAGGGGAAGATTCTATCAGAGGAAAAAGTCAAATGGTGAAGCAGCGCGCGGCTTACGAGTGTACTAATCGTGCGTCGAAAGCCTGCGTGGTGTAATTTCACAAGTGCATCGTTTAATTATGTGCTGTAACCTATTGAATGTGCTGGTTACTTTCACTAATTAATACGGTGCTCGTGAATAACAAAAATAGATGAATTTGTTATTGCACTTGAAGAAACATTAGTTAACTCTGAAAGTAACCACTTTTCGTAGATAACTTGCCATTTCTCCAGGGTAGATATTTCCTAAATTCGAACCTAATACAGGAATATCGAGATTTGTATAGAGGTTGATGGAATCATCAAGAACGCGTATATTTTAATACCAATTCACATGACCATTTAATCCAGGTATTTGCGTGCCCTGTACGGAACTTTCTTATGTATCGAAAGTGTATAAAAATTATCTTGAAATTCTTTTGTAAGGCTGTCACTTAGATTGTGTAAAAGTTGTTAATTTTATGACTGTCCGAAATCTTTTTGGATCTTTTTGTATAAACATTACTTAAGTTTATAATTTAGTAACGAATTCTAAAAATTTAGCGTAATATGATTTACCATTTTACGGAAACAAAGATGCAGAATTAGTCAAGATATACAGTTTTGAATAGAGTTTGGATTAAAGGAGCACACTTTAAAAATGATAACGAAAGTTTCCGAAAGCAATGTCCCGACATCTACTACAATATGATGTTTTGTGAGGGACAATATCTTCCACCTATAAAGACTAAATACTTTCATGATAACCCCTTTAGTGTGTTCAATATAATACGAACTTATCACTGACTGAACAACCTCATGGAGTAAATACTAACCCATTTTTAGAGTAAAATATTATATGCTTATTTTTTGCTTTCAAAAGTGCTCTTACAAGTTCCAAAAACTTCGTGGGCGACGTGCTTTAAACAACAGAGTTATTTGTGCTTTATAAAGCTCTAGGGTAAATATGTATGATAAAGACGTGTGATATTATGTCAGAGATACATAAACGTTTCGACTTTTTAATGTTAGTTTTGCATATATTACTTTAAATAATGAGTTAGTATTTCAATAAGTCTTCCATTCTATGTATTCAAAGCCTTGAAAATGCGAAAAAATCTGAAAACTTTCGACGTATTTGTATTATGCGCGTAAATTTGCCCCCAACATGGCAGCCAGCGCAAGATTAAATTTGCAACGGAGAAGAACGGCCATTACCATAGGATTGTGGGGCCTTGGTTGTAAATGGCCTATACGCAAATAATAATAATAATAATAATAATAATAATAATGTGATGAAATGTTCCTTCGCCGAGAACCATCTCATAAAGAAATATTGGAAGCTTTAGCTTAATGCACGCAACTGCATGCCTCTAAAGCATGCATTCAAATACGATATGTTGTGCTTTTATTTGAATATATGAATGTGTGGTTCCGGTGATAAAATTTGTTCAATAATATTGTCTTTGCATGCAATATTTTGTTAAACAGTTACGTAAGAAATATAAATGAATTGCAGACACAAATATTTTTTAAAAAATCAGATAAACAATTGAATATAATGTTTGTATTGTGTGTCATTTTGTATATGGTTGTTCACTACATTGTCACTTTCCATTGTATAGCACAGGGTTGTCCAACTGGCAGTCCGCGAGAGGTTATTAGCCAAAAGGGAGCCTTTCATCCATGTTGGGCAAGAACATAGTGCGCCTACCGCATGCGCCTTGTCAGGGTCAACACTCCCTTAATGTAAAAATTGGTTAAGTTTAGATTTATGGATTTTTTCTAGTGAATTCAGAAATTAAAAATCATCCCAAGGTGTTAAACTGCATTATGCATCGTATACCACGCATAGTTTCATCCCCCCACACACACACATCAGAGTAGCCGGGCAGAGTGCCGAGATCAATAATACGGGGAAGTCAGTTGTGGGTCGCCCAAGAAATGAAAATATAGCCCGTAACCATTTTAGAGGTTCTAGGTGTGGCCCGTGAGGTCTTGAATGTTGTGCACCACTGGTCTAGTAAATACTGTACATTAATGCACTAGGAAATATAAAGAGTAGAAATTTAGAGAGTTCGTGAATTTGGAATTTAATAGCAGGAAATGGGATGTTAACTTTATATATTTATTACACACCTCTTCATTACAATCAAATTCTTATAACTTTCTAAAAATAAGCCGGACACTGCAGAATCAGTACTATGCGAGAAATTTCGTCAGACCACTACTTCCTGAAGCGAGGTTAGCAATCTGTATTTTACAGCTTGTGTGGAGTCGGCCATGCACCATGGACTTGCAAGTAATGCTTCTTCAAATCTTTGTTGTATCCATAGCGCTTCCCACACTCAGAACACACAAACGGCTTCTCCCCAGTGTGTTTCCGCATGTGGACACTTAGATTGCTTCGATCGGTTGAGGCGTAAGGGCAGAAAGTGCACTTGTAAGGCTTCTCCCCCGTGTGTTTCCTCATGTGGACACTTAAGTTGTTCGTTTCCGTTGTAGCGTAGGGGCAGAAGGTGCACTTGTGAGGCTTCTCGCCCGTGTGCACGTACTGGTGCCTGGTCCAACGAGACGATTCGTCGGTGGAATAGCTGCAGTGGTGGCACTGGAAGCGGCCGCCCCGCGGCGCCACCGTCGCCATCCCTCGTTGAGCACCCCCTGCGCACCCAAGGACAAAGACTCATTGCGCACTCTGTGGTTTAAGTATCAGCATCCACGACAGGAAAATATCAATGGGCTTTACCTAAGTTTGAATTGACCTGCATTAAAAAGATTCAGGACATTCCGAATTTACGTTTAGTTTTTCGGGAAGACAAAAACACATTGGGATCGATTTTTTTCGTGTTAATGGGTGCATGGACTACACTTGGGTTTTTCTTTCTTGGCGCGTAAGGTTGTGTCATCAAAATGGAATATCTCACGGTATTTCGCGTCGGTCTCGGTTGTCCCGCTAGGAGTCGCATGATCGCAAGCACTGTTCGATACAGTCGCAATCAAGCGACTCCTAGCGGCACAACCAAGAAGGACGCCAAATACCTGAGATATTCCATTTTGATGACAGCCCCCACGCGCCAAGCAAGAAAAACCGAAGTATACTGTTTTTTTTTTTATCCGTGTGCGTAGCCCACGTTTTCATCACAAGATTCCATTCCCGGTGGATGGTGAGATCTAATGCCGAGCTACACGTCGGATTGAGGGAGATTCCGGCAGTATCGGTACGTATCCAGGCATGAAAGCTGACAACTTTTTTGATTTTCATGAGATCACATGAAGAGCTTTGTCGAAACCATACTACTCATCATATGGTTTGATCGTAATTGGAAATTTCAGAATTTTAATTGTGATGAAAATGTATAGATTAACATTAATTTTAATTTACAAACATTAAAAAATTTAAATTAAGGTAATATTTACAGAATTTATGATTAGAAATATTGTTTCATGAATTAATAACCAATAAATTTTGATACAGAAATGTGAATTCTTACACATTGTGAATAATATGTACAGTTTTTAAAAAATGGATTATTTGCGTAAAAACACCAAAAACACAATTTTGCATAAACACCCGTTTGAAATTTTCGGTTTCACACGGCAATTTCTTGCTTGTGTGAATATTTAGAGTTTGTATAATATTTTGTGTCAACAAATCCGAAAATCAAAAATTACGTAATTTGGGGATTTAGGTTTGAAAAAAACCTGCACTTTTGAATTCGGGAGTATTGGGAGTATTCATTGGTATAAAATGCAAATGATATGAGGCTCAATGCACCCTCGCCCAAAAAAAACATTTCTTTGAACAATTTACAATAACGAGAAACATTTTTTGTTTCGACATTAACAGGTAGCAATTCCATTTCTTTAATCTTCTTCCTCTAGTTTTATCAGCACGAATTCCACGATCTTCGTCAAGATTGCGCAATTAAATTCCATTCCCTTAAGATAGCATGCTTGAAATTTTTTTTATTACAAAACAATTTTTTGACAACAGATCGCAGATGCTATAAAGGATTAACATTAACATCAGAGAATTAAAAAAAGTGTAAGAATTTGTTTTTTTAAGCAGCCACAATCGAGCATTCAAAGCTTTCTGTTTCACGTCATTGTCACGTTGAATTACAAAAGTCATTGTCATTGTCACCTTGAATTAAAAGCAATGTCCACCGCATTGACATGGACATTTCCCTTTAAGAAATAAATACTATGTACCTTGTGTTCCATCACAACGTCGATTGTAATCAGATTGAGGCCAGGGGCGTACGGTGATTACTTTGTATACCCAGCTGCTAGCGGTCAACCAGCTTTCCTCCTCCACCCCTTTACTCCAATTGCTGTGTTACCTGATGTAATTATGCTGGTATTGGCGTACCGTTTTGAATTACCTGGTACTTTTCTAGTAACTGTCTCGCTGAAAATGGTCTCCTCGAAATATCAATTACACACACTGGAAGACATACTACACACAATTATTCCTGTAGTTTAGAAAAAGCACTTATTACTATACTGCAAACTTACTACAAATCCTCACGAAATTACGGGTTAATACGTCACAAACACTACAATGAATTACCGCTGAGTCACGCACTGCCGTTCCACCGACTCACACTGATTCTCTGAGAAAAGTAGGCTGTGCTATTCAAAAATTCGGGGATTCTAATGATCTTATCACATGAGAGTCAGGACTTCCTTACTCAGAAAAATTAATAAAATCTCTACTTAACACTGTGGTTCACTCTCATTACAGCGAGAGAGGAATACGTGACCCATAACCGTTTTATGTTAGTTGTAAACTTCTGGACTAACGGTACGGTAATTTATACTAATAAAACATGTCATTTAAAAGAAAAAATTGCATTGTGGTAGCACTGGCTGTTTTGGAAACAGCATGCGTCAGGAACTAGAAAGTAATTTTCTTCATTAATGTCTAATAAATTTTAACATCAAAATTAGTTACGCATCATTTCCATGAGCCATCTCTTAAAGTCGCGTATTACACCCCAGGAGATAAGAATCACTTTGTAACAGACGCCGCTCTATGATAAACGCCACAGGTCAATAGCACAGGAGTATTATTAAAGTATTATTAACTGCCTCTGGAGACGTTTACACGAACGCTATTCATTTGTTACCGGTTCCATTATGGTACTTGCGATTGTGCTCTTTCAAAGATCCCTTGAATGCATAACTAATCCCACATTGTGAACACTGATGCGGCTTCTCTCCGGTGTGTTTTTGCATGTGCACTTTGACGTTGCCGAGCTGCGACGATGAGTAGGAGCACACCGTGCACTTGTAAGGCTTTTCCCCCGTGTGCACGCGCTGGTGCCTGGTCCAACAGGAGGAGTTGTTAGTGGCGTAGCCGCAGTGGTGACACTGGAAGCGGCCGCCCCGCGGCGCCACCGTCGCCGTCCCTCGCCGCGCAGGGACACCCCCTGAGAACCCAAGGGCAAAGGCTCATTGCCATACGCGTGCGCAGCCTAAATTAAGAGAAGGGACTATATTTCTGGGCCCCTCTGGACTCCCTCTTCTCTTTCCATTAATCTTTTTTTATTTACTTTTGATACATTTTACAACAAAACATACAAGGCGACTGAAAATCGTCTTCTGTATTATTTCAGTAGTATACCTTTGGGTTCCGGCTCTCACACGCAACCACTCTTTATAAATGAGGGCTTCAAAGAAAGAGAATTTCACGGGGACTTGACGAATTCCATTTTGACTTTAAAAATATGGATGATTTCTTTACAAAAACGCATAGAAATATTCATGTAAAACGCAACCCGCATCATATGGCAACATATATCGGCAAATAACTCATAAAAAAAGCGTTTTAGAGCCATAAAAAGTAAAATTTTGAGGCCAACGGCCTCAAAGAAACGTTTTTCACATCATAATCTACAAGATGAGACATTCTCCGATCCATTCAATTAACTTTTCGGTTTCACGCTTTAATACTATTAAGGCCACCTCAATATTTAAGTCCTTCCCCCTGGTAGCAATTTTTGTGGCGACACGCTTAGAAGGCTTAGATTCGACAATCTTTATTTACGCTTTCTGTTACCATCGTAGTTTGGGCAGTCTAACGAGGTTTATTTGCATAATCATTAATTCAAGATTTGCTCTCCAGCAACAACTAGAAGTACTATTATAGTTGCTTGATACCTATACATATGAAGATTGTTTTTTATGTGTGTAGTGAAACTATTCAATTAACGTTTTTTCATGGTCTATAAGTGCTGTGTACTTAATTGTTGAAGGATGTGGGTGTTCAGTGAAGAGTGAAGACTGTGTTTGTTTTACCCGTACCAATATTTTCGTTATCATTCGATGAAACATTTAAGTCAACGGGTTCAGACACGTAGCTTTCTCAAAAGTAAAAAGCTACTATTTTTGTGATTATCACGAAAAACTAAAACCTAATTGACAAATAATATTGAATAATTACTTCAAATGTCTTTAAGTAAGTGTTGGGAATTGTTCCAAGCAAATTCTCCATGATATTGAATAAATATTTATTGAAAATTTCTTTTACACATTAATTACAATGCTTTTTTATTTTTATTTGTATTTGTGTTAGTACATTGCAAGTTACCTTTATAGATACAAATTAAAGTATAGTAGCATAGATAGTAGTAAGTAGTATAGATACAAATAAACACGTTTCGTTAACTACTTTCCCTCTTAGAATGAAAATAGAAGGATGTGGTGTGGTGAGAGTGTGGTGTCTAACATGCGAGAGTTCTCGCACGGGTATATAAACGCAGAGGTAGTAAGGGGTAAACTATTGCTATGGCACAACACAAAGAACAAACTTTTTAAAGTAGCTAAAGTAAAATAGCTTGAAATAAATGAAAAACAAAATCAAAACGCGCTAGCCTACAATACTACGTGAATCAATTAAAAAACAACTAAATTTAAAATTATAGAAAGAATAGTGCAAGTCACCCGACAACTGCCAACGATTGTAGTCCAAACGCACGATTTAAATGTTGGCGATATCTGGAAGTATGTACACTAACGCCCAACTACAAACTCATATTGTAAATAAAACACCGTTTGATATTAAACTCAAGGTGTCGGTTCGTTAAGATATTAAAAATGCAAACATAGTTTGAGCAACATTCCCATGTACCGAAGTGGGCTTACTAATGCCTACTAAATTGTTTCTAATGCTAACAAATGGAATTTAGTACTCAAAGGTGAAAACTTTAGTTTGTTTATTTTTTGGCTCGGAATTGTTTTTCTTGAGGTACGTAAGGACGCAGAAAATAATTCAATACTTTTTAGTAAACAAATAATTTTTCAATTTTCTCACCCCAGCAAGATGGCACCCTGACTCTCCAAAACCCACTCGGTTCTTCATAACAAATCAAGGAAAGTTAAATAATATTGCAATAAGTAGGTCTGTTCTTGCCCGATCCGGTATTTTCGAACTACTTTACTTGGCTTTCTCAAGAGTAAAAACCTTTTCTATTATTTGACTATCAAGGAAAGCGAAAAGCTAACTCTCAAGGAAGATTGAAAAATTTCTTCAAATGTTTTTAAAGAAGAATGAATTGTTCCAAGAACTCTATCTCATCTCTCTATAATGTGGAATAAACTTTAATTGAAAATTTGTTTCAAACATCAATTGCATTGTTATTTTGTTTGATATTCTGTAAGTGCATTAGTAGTTCCTCTCCTTTATGGAACGGATAGACAAATGGATAGGGAAAGGGTGGGATTTAACATGCGAGAGTTCTTGCACGGGTATGCTAGTATAACTTTAATGAGACAATAACAATTAATGAGTTTATTGCGAACCATTTACAGTGTTACCAGATGGTTTGGGGAGTCACTTCACAATTAGTGCTATGAACTCACCAAATTATCGGCATGAAACGGGGAAAATAATTAATTGAACATATTATAGAAACAAAACATTTTATTACGTAGGGCTGCGGACGGAACCACTTCCTTATTACGGGAGGGGGACATTTAATCCTCCCTACAGGGAGAACTTCATCGGGCAAAATCATAGTTTAGGTTTAGCTCCTCGCGTAAGCAATACCTCATTCGGACGACCTGTTTCGGTGAAGCCTTTAGAAAAATCTCAAAATATTTGGGTTCGATCTGGGTTTACATTTCGCGAAGACATAAACATGTTCAGAACCATAAAGGCGGCGGCGATTCCCGTGCATACAAAAAACATCAGTTGCAACTTACAGTTACCAAGTCTTGTTTGTACAGTTCATAATTTGCTCGAAAATCGTTAATTTTAATAGGAAAATCCATACTAATGAAAAATATATTACAAGATAATTTAATAATTCCAGTTAAATAAAATGTAACTTTGTACACCTGGACGAAACGGCCTTGAATTTGAAGTTCACCAGCACATTTAGTTGCTTGGAAACCTTCCTAGCGGCTAGTTCCCTGGCAGACGTAGTAGGCGACAGACATTCCATACTCAGCGACTAAAAAACGGCCAGACTAATACAGAAGTTCCAGAGAGTTGTACTCTTACGCTTACGTACGTGCACGACTAACGCGTTTGGAAATTTGTGCACTATAACTTGCTCTTAACTATAACTTAGTAAATTAAACAGTTCGTCACGCACTGCTGACTTCAACGTAGTTTACTGAGTAAGAGCAAGGCTAATGGAAATCACTACTTTCCAAAATAGACATTAAAGAGGGAGAACTCTCTCTCTCTCTCTCTCTCTCTCTCATTGTCTCTCCCTCTCCCTTTCTTTCTCTTTCCAGTTGGCAGCAGCAGTTTCATCTAAGGGTGAGATTTTCCAGCGAACAAATGACGACTTTTATCCGTGGTGTGTCATAATGAAGTAAACAAAACGACAGATTCCAGAACCAATAAACATCGAGCAAAAGAATCAGAACCGGTGAGAAAAGAGAATTAGAATACTTTATAATTAGTAACGAACTACAGTTCCATACGATTTACGACCTCAACAATGCATTCAATTTTCAATTATTCAGAAAACCGGAGCATTTTTTAACAATTGACAATGTCCTGTGTTATTATTTATGCTTCCGTTTTGTCAAATTTAGTCAAGACATGTAGTGTCTCGCCCCGGAAATATAACTTCGACAACAGAGGTATCCAGGTAATTTTCTCAGGCTCGCCCGCGGCAGGCAGAACGGGTACATGGATTTTCTGCGGTCGGCAGTATGACCGAGAGATGTTAGAACCATGGCATTGCTATGATCTGTCCATCGGTATGATCGATCAAGAGATTTACATCATGTGTGTTACAAAAATGTCTCGTGTAAACAGTTCAGAGAGCCTGTTTACAGAAAATAATGTAATTATTAATAGCACAATCAGAATTTTCCAGATAAGTAATTCACGAAAATGGAAATCAGTTTAGTCAAAAACCACCAATTTATTAAAAGTGAAAAGGAACCGAATAATTACAAGCACAAGCATGTAAATACAAGCATACATTATTGAAAAGAATGGCATTTAGCCTACTTATTACATGCACTTTTCTGACAATGAAGTTTATGTTTTTTCAAGGATATGTTGTATGCATAACATTTGCCACACTGTGAACACGCATAGGGCTTCTCCCCGGTGTGTTTCCGCATGTGCTCTTTCATGTGGTTGAACTGCGTCGTAGCATATGTGCAGAAATTGCACTTGTGTGGCTTCTCTCCCGTATGTGTACGCATGTGCACACGTAAGTTCCAGGATTGCGTCGCTGCATAGGGGCAGAGCGTGCACTTGTAAGGCTTCTCTCCGGTGTGTTTCCGCATGTGGACACGTAAGCTGCTCCTTTCAGCTGTAGCGTAGGGGCAGAGCGGGCACTTGAAAGGCTTCTCTCCCTTGTGCAGGAGCTGGTGCGTGGTCCAATAAGAAGATTTGTTGGTGGCGTAGCCGCAGTGGCTGCACTCGAAGCGGCCGCCGCGCGGCGCCACCGTCGTCTCTCGCTGTCCATCCCCTATGCACCCAAAGGCAAAGACTCAACACCAGTTCAATGTAAGTTTACACCTCTGACAAGGCCAAAAGTTTGCAAAACCTGCCTTCAGTTGTGCGCACACATGTAAGGTTTTTGATGGGCTTATGATTGAAGCATCCCGAGAATACAAAAATAATGTAGAACAGCCGAAAATGTTGACTTACTATTGTATTATACCTGCATTATTTATATATGGCAAGCAAATATAAATTGGTATCCTCGGACCTGAATTGTGAGCGTCACAACCGCCTACGTCTTCAGATATTAGTCACGACGTCGTAGCCCACAGCCCAGGGTAACTGAAATAATGGAAATCTATCACCTTCAAAAGAGTGAGACACCGGGAGAGATGGCTCAGTGCATCAACTGATGTCACTACAGTCCCTCTGACCGGGAGGTCGTAGGTTCGAGTCCCGACGGCGGCAAGATTTTCGACACTAGCTCGACGACAGCTAGGTCGAATTCAGTCGCCGTCTGGAAGAGAATTCGAGCGGCCCGCTGCTCTAATACGTAGTTTTCCGTGGTTCCTCCGATCAACACCAGGCAAATGCCGGAGCAGTACCCTAACAAACGGGCCACGGACCGTGCGTGATTTTTCCTCCCTCTTCCTTGACCTATGCTCACCCCTTACACACACACAGACACACACACACACACACTTATACTAACCATGCACTACACTACCACACACCGGGAGACCAGTCGGGTCCCGGCTGGGGCAGTGCCCGGCTGGTGGCAGATAGCTGGTTGACAGGAAACCCGCTAGTCGACGGTAGGTTGGCGCCGGATCTGGCCATCCAGCGGGGAAAAGATCATCGCCACCTCCCGAGGAGGAAACACTCACCGCCACCTTCCGAGGAAAAAACACGCACTACAGTTAAGGGACTAATGACCTCTGTAGTTGACACGCCCGCCAATCAATCAAAAGAGTGAGACAGGTTGAGACCTTGAAATATACAGGCATGTTTCCTTTGCCCGTCGGGTGGCTAATGGATAGCGCGTTATTTCACTGTGAGGTGCTCTCGGTTTCGATTCCAGGCCGGGGCAAAAGTTAAGTAGTCGCTTTCTAATATCATCGTCTAAAAAACTCAGGCACGCCAAGCAGGTACGACGATGTGAATAAATCAGGCTCTTCACATGCCCCTGTTTCTCCAGACGTAAGTAGCAAACAAAAACAGGGACAGGGCCCAGCACAGGGAACATCGCTAGCTGGCAACACTCGAATTCCTCTTGCACGGACGGATGGGAGTTTTTGTGTGGGTCGTGCGCAGTATGCCGGATCGGGCCGGGCCGGGCCGGGCCGGGCCGGACGGGACCGGACCGGACCGGGACGAACACTTCGGACAGTTTTTGAGACAGTTTGACTCCCCGCCATGTGGCTTGTATTGTGTGCGACGGCTTTATAATTCAAGAAGCAATCTAATTGTGTTCATTTTTAAAAACAGAAGGAAATGGGGTAAGGAGTCGAAGAAAGCCCTGATTCTCCTCTCTTTTAAACAGGAGGTCCAAAGGGGAACTTCATATATCATTTCAAACATTCCGATTTGGCAAAAGATCAAAAATTACTTCAGTACTTGAGAATGTCTCACAATAAATGTGAAGATAAAACAGATATTTTGTAAAATATCATAAACACAACGTATTATCACGTTGTACAATTCGGGATGATTCTTGATGAACATAATTTGGACGAATTCATGATCGCTCCACACGTTTCACATAACCTCGCAATTGAAATGACGGAAAGACCGTTCCAACAGTGCTGATGACGTCACTGGTATGTCGGTATGTCCAGAAGAACTTTCCTTCGGACTTTCTGCAAACGGCGGAAGATAAGGCAGTCGACACGTACCAACCGCGACGGCTTAGAGTGCGCAACATTACGGAAAGCTATGGAATAAACTTTCAAAAAGTCCCGTCCGCCCGCGTCGTACTGTCCCAGTGCGGGCCACGCTTTTATTCGACTGTCAATTCCAAAAGGCAAGCACATACAAATATGGTATACAAGGGAAATTGGGCCAGGTTTTAGTTTTTCATATCACGGCACACAAGGTATTCATTCAAGTTTTCGTCGCCTAAGATTCGTCGTTCGATGCCTAAGATTATCTTTAACTGGAACTTAACATCGAAAACGTGTGACAGAGACATATGTACGAGTGGTTAGCTTGAAGACATTCCCTCGCCGTATTCTGGTCTTCTCAACGATGAGAATTTTCTCACGTTGGAAAGTAAGCTAAACCGCCAGGGCCATAATAAGAGTAAGTACTTATATTTTTATTAATAATTAATCCTTTCTCACCCCAAACCCACGTACTTCAACATGGTGGTGCTTAAGTAATGGAATAATCATAAATATGTTTAGATTGACTTATAAGTGAAAAATATGTTTAGAAACAAAATATGTTTAACTGATGAAAATGTCTTTAAGATGTGCACAAAGTAAACAATCGGTTTTTGGCCGCGAAGTAAGCAGCTACTCTAAGATTGAAAAAAGTTATCCAGCAAAATCATACGTCACGTTAATCATGCACACGTGTAACTTCCATTTCTACTATTTTCTTGCACACAATCGGAAATGAACATTTCTGTCCAATTTTTCTAAAAGACTTCCTGCAGGGTTCTGAGTTACGCCGCGTTTCTGAACGACGACAAGACCCTTGTGTAGGGCTGTCAAATGGAGCACGTACGTGCTCGCAGCGCGCTTGAGCCCTGCAAGGGCACGCAGTGCCCGCGGCCAAGGGAAGCCCGAGCACCGATTTCTCATGGATGCACAGAAGGCAGTCATGGCGGGACGCAAAAAGACGTATAGCAAGTTTCAGTCCGAATGGGATCTTGATTTTGTGTGCAGTGAGTGTGGAGGTGATGCACTTTGCTTAATAAAAGTTCATAATTACTCTACAATTTTTGAAGTGTTTTATTATGAGTATTTTCACACGAAAGATATAAATATGTGAAAAATTTTTAGTTTCAACAATAGTGCTTTTCTGAAATTATGTTATAAAATATATTGATTTAGTATGTATTCTGATTTATGCATATTTTCTTCAAAATATTCATTTGAGTTATTTGTAATTAGTGTTAATAGTTCTCATATAATGCATTCTCTAACACTAAACAGAAATGTGCATTTATATTTTCCTCGCTGCTAATCAATGCTTGTATAACTACAGTTTTTGTTTACATGTCAATTTCCATTAAAAGTTGATAAAATGTACTAAATGTCTATGATATACCAACCCGTGTATTTGACCAACCCGCCGCATTCGCACGAAGTTTTCTCACCCCTGCTTCCCGCCTGTGACACAAGTGAATTCGCTAAGATGAAGATCGCCTCATGTCCCAAACCTTTGCGAAGGCCATTCGCGTACTCGTTCGTCTGACGGCCCTGTTCTTGTGTGTTATGCGACAAATCCAACGACCGCAATCTTTCACCAGTGCCAGGTCCTTCCCGTCGAATGTCTTACGCTTTCGTACTTGGCCGTGATGCGTTGGCGTATCGCCTATCCCAGTGTTGTCAAGGTCGATCTCACGAGCGGGAGTCCGTGGCACGAGTGCCACCACGAAATCGTCCCTCCACGCAGTTCATTACCCCGCCACGAGAGACAACGCCATCACTATTGTAAAAGGGCGGGGTTACTAATAGTTTCCTTTCCCGCCGCTAGTTGCGCAGAGAAGCTCGTGACATGCTACGGTGCCACAGGGCGTGCCACTACCACCAGTGGAAGACCTTGACACCACTGGCCAATCCTTTAATGAATGGAGTACCTTGAACCCGAATGTCCTTTGTGCACGAAACAAGGATACCCGTTAAAACTGGTCCAATAGGTCTGTAAATCGGGTCTAAGTCAGCATACAGAATTTTAAGACACACCTTCAGGTCTCTCCGATGGATCTCGTTCATGGTGAGCTTCCGAGGATTAATCAAACCAGCAATTATTTTTGTTTCAGCTATTTTGTAAACATGCACGTTCAGCAAACATGTATCAGTTGTTACGTAAATATTCGTATTAGTTGAGACAAAGGTTTTTGAATGTTTCGCAAAAATTCAAAAGTAACAAATGAGCAAAATACAAAAATCAGTAATTTATTAAAACGTAATGTTTTTACAAGTAAACTGAATTGTAAAGATTTATACAGCAATGCATTATCTTAGCTGAAATGTCCAATTTACACCGATGAATTATCCGATTATTAGTCCCATATTATGATTTTCGAGAAGTGAGATCTACGAAAATGAAAATCAGTTGAGTCACAAAGCGCAGATTTATTAAAAGTGAAAAGGAACGGCATCATTACAAGCTGCACAAATACAAGAAGATATTAACACTACATTTACCTACTTATTACGAGCCCCACTATGACAGTTATAATGGTTCTTCAAGGATATGTTGTGAGCATAACTTTTGCCGCAGAGTGAACACTGATATGGCTTCTCCCCGGTGTGTTTCCGCATGTGCACGTTCAAGTTGCCGAGCTGCGTCGTAGAGAAGGGGCAGAGCGAGCACTTGTAGGGCCTCTCCCCGGTGTGGACGCGGATGTGCCTGGTCCAATGAGTCAACTCGTCCGTGGCGTATCCGCAGTGGCACTGGAAGCGGCCGCACCGCGGCGCCACCGTCGCCTTCCCGCGCCGTGCACCCCCTGCGCACCCAAGGGCAAAGTCTCACTGCGCGCTCTTCGGGTTAGGTACCAGCATCCGCGCAAGGGAGGCTCATTGTCTAACAGCTAGGATTGATTTGGCCTTGCGCGTAAACCTGCATTTTTCATTAGCCCAATGTTGGTCAAGATCGATGCCACGAGCGGGAGTTCGTGGTACGAGTGCCACCAGGAAACATCACCCCGCCACCAGAGACAACGCCATCCCTATTGTAAAACGGTGGGGTTATTAAGAGTTTCGTTCCCCGCCATTAGTTTGCGCAGAGAAGCTCGTGGCATGGCACGGCGCCGCGAGGCGTGCCACTGCCACCAGTAGGAGTCATTGATACCTCTGCATTAGCCATAAGGAACCGTGTAAACTGGGTCTTCGTCAGCACAGCGCACTTCAAGACACCTTCAGGTCTCTATAAAGCATCTTGTTCACGGTGTGCCCCAGGGTTACTAAACCAGCAATAACTAACGATGTTTCCTCTAAGTATATTATTACAGCAACGGGCCTCGCGATACTTTATTCGACCTTATACCTCCGTTGATTAAAGCGCTCTCCACACACGCACACTCGCCCACACATTCATCTTAGCTTTGCCAAATGTTTGTAAATATTTAGACAAATTCATCTAAAATAATGAGCTAAAGACAAAGTTCGATGAAGAATAGCAAATGTATTGTTTATACATGTAACATAAATTGTCAAGTATCATACAATAATGTCTTATGTCTACAGTTGAGAGAGATTCGTGTTTATACTGATGTACGTAATTATCAGTCGCAATGTACAAGATTTAGATATGAATTCCACGAAAAAGGAAATGACTCACAAAGATAGAATGCAGCCATGAAGCAAACATTTATTACAAGTGAAAGAAACGGGATCATTATAAGCTGAAAAACTCACAAATACATTAATTACATGAATGGCATTTAGCCTACTTATTACATGCTCCCCTATTGCAATCAAATTCATGATTCTTCAAGGATATGTTGTGAGCATAAGATTTGCCACAACGTGAACACGCAAAAGGCTTCTCTCCAGTGTGTATCCGCAGGTGCACATTTAAGTTGTTAGGACCAGTTGAGGCGTAAGGACAGAAAGTGCACTTGTACGGCTTCTCCCCGGTGTGTTTCCGCACATGGACAATTAAGTTGCTCGCATTCGCTGTGGCGTAGGGGCAGAACTGGCACTTGTGAGGCTTCTCCCCGGTGTGTTTCCGCATGTGGACACGTAAGGTGCTCGTATCTGCTGTAGCGAAGGGGCAGAGCTGGCACTTGTAAGGCTTCTCGCCCGTGTGCACGTGCTGGTGCTTGGTCCAATGAGAGGAGTAGTTGGTGGCGTAGCCGCAGTGGCTGCACTGGAAGCGGCCGCCCCGCGGCGCCACCATCGACGTCCCTCGCCGTCCATCCCCTGCGCACCCAAGGACAAAGTCTCATTGCGCGCTCTTTGCATTAGGTATAAGCATCCGCGCAAGGGAAGCTCACTGGCTTAACAGCTAGGACTGATTTGGCTTTTCACGACCAATAGGAACCATGTAAACTGGGTCTGGTTCTTCGTCAGCACACCACCCTTCAAGACACCTTCAGGTCTCTATAAAGCATCTTGTTCACGGTGTGCCTCCAGGGTTACTAAACCAGCAATAACTAACGATGTTTCGGCTAAGTATATTATTACAGATACGGGCCTCGCGGTACTTTATTCGACCTTATACCTCCGTTGATTAAAGCGTACTCCACACACGCACACTCGCCCACACATTCATCTTAGCTTTGCCAAATGCTTGTGAATATTTAGACAAATTCAACTAAAAAAAGTGAGCTAAAGACAATTTTCCATGAAGTATAGAAAATGTATTGTTTATACATGTAAAATAAATTGACAAGTATCTTACAATTATGTCTTATGTGTACCGTTGAGAGAGATTCGTGTTTATACTGATGTACGTAATTATCAGTCGCAATGTAGAAGTTTTAGATATGAATTCGACGAAAAAGGAAATCACTCACAAAGATAGAAAGCAGCAACGAAGCACACATTTATTACAAGTGAAAGAAACGGGATCATTACAAGTTGAAAAAATCACAGATATACATTAATAATATGAATGGCATTTACCCTACTGATTACATGCTGCACTATTGCAATCAAATTCATGATTCTTCAAGGATATGTTATGAGCATAAGTTTTGCCACACCGCGAACACGCAAAAGGCTTCTCCCCCGTGTGTTTACGCAAGTGCACATTTAAGTTGCTTCGACCAGTTGAGGCGTAAGGACAGAAAGTGCACTTGTACGGCTTCTCCCCGGTGTGTTTCCTCATGTGCACTTTTAAATGGTCTTGTTTTAGTGTAGCATAGGAGCAGACCGTGCATTTGTACTTCTCGCCTGAGTGCACGCGCTGGTGCCTGGTCCAATGAAAGGAGTTGTTGGTGGAGTAGCTGCAGTGGCCGCACTGGAAGCGGCCGCCCCGCGGCGCCACCGTCGCCGTCTCGCGCCGTCCACCCCCTGCGCACCCAAGGGCAAAGACTCATTGCGCGCTCTTTGGATTAGGCATAAGCCTCCACACGAGGGTACACAGCCAGAAATGTTATTAAATTTAATGGAGATTAGTGTACGACTGGACATGAATCTTAATGTACTTTATATATTAAAACGAGAATAATGTTTGTACGTTAAATGTAATCTTTAAATTAAATTCAATGTAGATTTAATGTAAATAAATAAATAAATGTCTTTATTGGTGGCGAGGTAATGTACATCGATAAATGAGACTGTACCATGTACATTAAAATGAGATGAATGTATTTGTACCTTACTGTATCTGTAAATTTAATGCTTATATTAAAATCACTGTGGATTTAATGTACATCTATACATGAAACATAAAACATCGTTTACATTAAAACAGATTAATATAATTCGACATTAAATTTATTGTTTAAATTAAAATTCACGCAGATTTTATATGTAATTATGGAACACATGAAACATCGTCTCCTATATTATTTCAGGAGAATACCTTCCCTTTGCGGCTATTACATGCAACCAATCTTTATAAGTGAGGTTAAAAATTCGTGAAAGGATTGCCGCGCCGAGGAGTGTTAGACAGCTACGAAGCATGTTAGGTTCAACTATTACAATCGCTTTTGTCCGAACTATGCCATCATTGTAGCTCCACTCTATCGATTGTTGAAGAAAGGACAAAAATGGACGTGGGAGGAGACCCATCGGGAAACGCTCGATAACATTAAAAAAATGTTTAAGGAAACGAGCGTCATAGGCCACCCGGATTTCGAGAGAATGATGTACCTGCAGACAGACGGTAGTGCCTACGGCATAGGAGCGGTATTGTACCAAGAATACGACGGCCAACAGAAAGTTATTCAGTTGATCAGTGAGGCCTTGAAGGGACCCCAGTTGAAATTTTCGGTAGCGGAACGAGAAGCTCATGCCATTGTATGGGCGACAATGAAATTACGCCAATACTTAGTCGGTAGGGCATTCATCATACGAACTGATCATAAGTCCCTCACATATCTAGATAAGTGTTACACGGAGAACAACCGTTTAAAACGGTGGATTATCTGGCTCCAGCAGTTTAATTTTTCACTGCAGTATTGCCCCGAAAAAAAAAGAATCATTTGCCTGATTTACTAAGTTGGCAGGGGGGAGAAGTTAGTATGCTAACCACACCAAGAAGAGAGTTGCGCCGATAGAACTGCACGTTCCAGAACCGCTTGAGTGGGAATAGGGCAACGTCATCGCGTGGCAAGAACGAGACGACGAGATGTACGAGATCAAGCGTATCAAAGGACGTGAGGACAAATCGCCGCTTAAAGAGAAGCATGACCCAGATCCTGATCAATGGCGCGTTGTAGATGGATTGTTGACAATTAGGGTGTGAATAGATCTGTTTACCGAATTTAGATGCCAAAAGCAAAGGTAGATGGCCTGATTCAATATGTGCACTGTAAGAACGCGCATTACGGGCCAAGAAAGATTTTTATCCACATTAGTGAATTGTGTTATTGGAAGGGAATAGCTCGTGACATGCAACGCGTCAGCGCGAAGTGTCAAACTTGTCTAACAACAAAGTATCCGAATAGAAAGTACACGGGCGAGATGCATACGATTATTTCACTGCGAAAAAAACCGATCTACTGACAATTGACATTACGAACCTTTGCCTCGAACAGTTAATGGAAATAAACACCTCCTTGTAATGCTTGATGTCTTTTCAAAGTTCGCTAGGGTGTATCCATTGAATAAGTCAAAGACCTCCAACTGCGTAAGACAAACAGAAAAACATTTTGAAGTCGCCGGTAATTACAACCGCATCCTGAGTGACCATGGTACAGAGTTTACCAGTAATCAATATCGAGAAGCACTACGGGGGGGGGGCATCACCTCCGTCTATTCTAGTATTCGCCACCCTCAGTCCAATCCAGCGGAGAGGGTAATGAAGGAATTTTCGAGATTATTTAGGACGTACTGGCACGAAGGACACAGTGAATGGAATTTATTAATCCCCTACATTAACGCGTGGATCAACAGAATTCATCAAGATGGTAAAGGAGCGACGCCTTGAGAAGTGCATTTTCGCGTGAAACTACCGCACATACTCGAAATGCTTGACAGAGAAGAAGTTTCGGGAGAGCGACCGCCCGTCACCGACGAGTACGTACCAGACAAACTCAGGAAAGCCCACGAAGAGCGGAAAGGTAAAATCAAGAAGAAAGCCTTTCGGTTTGGAGAAAATCAGCAGGTTTTCTTGAGAAAAACTAGAATGTCAGATCCAAGATTTAAAATGTTTGCCAAGTTCTACAAATTACTCGAAAGGCCATATGAAATTCAGAGGATCGTTGTTCCAAACGTGGCTCAATTTTTCGAAGAAAAATCTTCAAAAGGGGAGAAGGCGGTAATGTAACGAACGTGAGTTTTCCCGTCCGTTATTAACGCTAAAACATTGTTGAAGACGTCAGAACAGTTTGAATGACGCGCGCAATACGGCGGCGGCATAGAAATGCGGCCAGATGCCGGCAAGATTGCGCAGCGCACCGTGCGAAGTTCGTAGCAATGACGTGTTACGGCCCATTTACAATGCAGACGTAAACATAAGAGTAACGCACAGACATAAACTTTAACATAAGTGATAGACTGAAGCATTCACAATGTCCAACATAAGCGTAAGCAAAGATTATCTATTTTCTGTAGGTCATTCTAGTTACTATTGGTTGGAAGTGAGAATCTATATTTTATATAAACATATATAAACATGTACGTATGTACTGTGGCACAACAGCTCTTTACGAGCCAAGGCCTACCAGCGGCGTCTCGGCCTTGCGACCATGGGTTGGGTTAGGTTAGGTTAGATATTTTAATTTCAATAAAAATATAAACTAAATGGTACTACTATGAATATTACAACAAAACTAAACTACAAAAAGATCGTACGCTACAAAACAACGCAGAAAACCGTCGAAAATCAACCAAGCAATTTGGAAAACAAGTCTTCTGTTCGATCTATCGACTTCGATCCTATTTTGATACTCGATTTTGAGTTAAACGTATTGTGATTGGTTCATTTCTTATTTCTGACATAAGCAAGAAGCTTGAAGCTTGCAAGCTTTTTAAGCTAACGTCTTATGTGTTATGCTTATGCGAAGGCATTGTGAATGAGTCCGCTTATGGACGTAGTCCTAACTTTTATGTTAACGTCATGTTTATGTTTGCATTGTGAATGGGCCTTTCCGCGCTCAGCCGGAGAGGGGAGGCGAGGTCCGTCCCACCCCTCCGGAGGGAGAGCGCCCAAAGCGGCACCGCGACCAACCATAGTGAAAATTCAGAGAGCAGAGACTGTTAGAGTACAGGAAATAGACTTATTCAAAGCAGAAACTAAGGTCCGATTAAATTAAGAAGGTGATTGACAGTTCTGTGTGACGTCAGGACGCCTCTCCCGTTTCCATGGCAGCTGCCAACCAGAGAGACAAAACGTGATGTGTCAGGTCGCTCAGTTGCCACTGCCGAACACGGGGAACATTGAGCATCGCACAGCGACTTCCCTGCCGCCGCGCCGCCCGCGTTTCTGTGCCTGTGCTGCGCCTGTGCTGCGCGCGCAATGTGTACCGTGTTGTGATGAGTTGCGTTGAGGTTAGGCTTTTGTCGTATTTTTTACACTTTTACACGTATTTTTTGAAGTGTTTGTTTTCGTGTCCCGGTAACACGTGCTCAGTGGTTTGCGACCTGGCAACGTCGCTACCCTCCACTCACAAGTGTCAATCACCTTCTTAATTTAATCGGACCTTAGTAATTGTATTGCCCAGAGTAACGAATGCCTTGAGAATTGGATATTATTCTTTGTTGTGATAAATGTAAATGTTTTTCTTTGATTTTCTTGATTTTTGTGGAATTTGAAACCAGATCAATGAAGTTTGATAAAATGCTGTTAATTCATTGCTAAATTTCAACAGATTTTTTTTATATTGCATAAGAGATCATCTTGTACATAGTAGTATTAGTCATTCAAAAAGATTTAATTTGCAAACCGTGCACGGAAATGTATGGTAATGATGACTTGAGTGATCACGAGTAATTTGAAAAAAGGTGTTACTGCTATTTCTTGTTTATGTTTTGTAGTTCAATAAATGAAAGTGTATTGAAACAGATTGTTTCAGAATACATTCTATTTTGTTATACTGGTTTGTGCGTGTGCATTCACCCTTGGATTTCCTTACCACTGTAGAATCCATTGCCCTGAGAAGAAATACAAGCTCGCAAGACCATGTAAATCTACTTAAGCCCATCAGGTCTATGTCGGGTAATTAGAAGGGAAAGTACGTTAGAATATATATACATACACATCCACATTTAATATGGAAATTGAAAAATTAGGAAGAGGATGGGATGGGGTACAGCATGCGAGAGTTCTCGCACGGGTACGCTAGTAGGTACTATTTCAAAACTTAGAAAAATTTTCCACTATTTGAACTAACGTATACCTAATTTAATATATAATTTCAACATTATAATAAAATTTTATTTTTTAAATTCGGATTTACATTAAAATTTGTAACAAATATATGATAAAATTGTAATTGTAATAAAATTGTAAAAAAATGATAAAATTGACCTTGATAGCATGTTAATTCTTTTTTTTCACGACGTGTCTGCAATACACGATTTTACATGGAAGCAGTTTTAATAAAATGGGTTCACTATTTATTTTTGGTACTTTGTTAATTAGATATTTTTGTAGACATATTTGTTTCATATTTTTATAACAAAATCATGTTATTTTCTGACAAACTTTGGCTATTTCGGCTAGTTGTTTGAGCATTATACTTTATTCTGAAAAATAATTTATCATTTTTCCATAAACCCATTTAGTTTAATATTTATTTGAACGTTCAATATTCACAGATGGAAAAAATGGACACATGGTAATTTGTACTCTTTTTACGGGATAGCGTTTTGCCCGATGTGGTGTCTCGCCTGGTCCCCAGTGTTTTATTTGGGGAACAAGATCAAGTACAGCTTAGAAAATTCCGAACCTTTCCAGTCCATCGCAAGACAAAGCGTGATGGCAATGGGTTTCCCAGCCTCCTTATTTCAGGTACTCAGTATTTTAGAGTCATCTGGATTCTGATAGCTTTTATACTCGAGTTAACTCTAAATTTTCGAACATTGCAAAATTTTGAATTTTGTTCCGCATGTTCCTACAACTACAAAATTGCAGATAGAGATTTTTCCTACAAATGAATTTTTTCTCCAAAAGTAGTTCTTTCATTAAGGTCATATACATTGTTTAAAAAAATTATAGTTTTCGTGCAGTATTGCGTGCAATATGCGCAATTTTAGGAATAACAAAAAAAACAAAAATTTCTCAAAAACAGCTCCAAATTTTTTCTTTAACCCTTTGGTTGAGATAGGGCCTAATGCACTCCATGAGATGACATAAACACCACATTGCTCTATTCGTCTTTTTGTTTTCAAAAATTACAAAAATGTATTTTTTTACTTTTATCTCACGTCGTTAATATTTATATTAGCGTCGGCTTTTTCACATTACTGCATTTATAAGTGCATGAGCTTTAAATAATGTCATATAAAGTTTCTAGAAGACTCAAAACTTTTCTGTGGAAATGAACTCACGATTCCGCATTTTCAGCAAAATTCAATCGCCATCTTCTCAAAAACAGACGCGTATTTATTTTTTGTGCAATTAGTGCTAATTGCACTTTTTAGATGACATAAGATTCATTTTGGTGTATACATTTTTTAAATTACATAAATGTAATTTTTTTAAATGCCTCACGCCGTTAATATTAATATTTCGTGCGATTTTAAACACTATTCCATTAGTGAGTGAAAGTGTTTCAAATTACTTCCAATCAAGTTTTTTGAAAATTCAAAAATTTTCTTTGAAAATGAGCTTCAAATTTCGCATTTACAGTATAGCTTAAACATAATTTTCTTAAAAACGTTTCAAAATTTTAGAATGAAAATTGCTCTTCAGGACCAGGTTTTACTCTTCTTTAATATTCTCAAAATAATATTGAGGTTCTACTCTTAGTAAACCGAAAAATTGAGAAAATATAAAAATAATGTACTTGGGAGGCGATAGATTCCAGCTGGCAAAAGTATGTGGCAAGACAGAAAAGCTAAGCCAGACCAAAGAAATTTGAAAACTAACTAGTACGAGAAAGTCAGTGCCTGTCTGTAGCACCATTAGTTAAAAACTGTTTTATTAATGCGTATCTTGGTGTTGCACCAAAAATTAATTTTGTTTACTAAGCCATCGAATTCTATTTATTTATTTTTTTGCTCGTGGGACTCGCTCCTTATGAATATAATAATAATAATAATAATAATAATAATAATAATAATAGGAAAGAAAGGTTTAAAATGATATATAATAGTTCTTGTCTAATAATTTTATTAAAATTCTTCGTAGATATAGTACAGTTAAGTGAAAAATTAATTGTGAGTTTACACATGTTGATCGAACTAAAAATCGAAGTTGCCAATTGTTTGTTCTCAGCGAATTTGTTCCCCAGGTACCGGGAAGCCGTTCCGCCAGAAGTCATGTCCTGAATGTATGTACGCATCTTTTTTCCAAAAATGTCTTTTTGCCATGCTGATAATGGAAACAATTAAAAAATGGAAAAATTTACATAATATATAATGGAAATCTACACAACATATAGGATAAGTTGAGGTAAGTAGCTTAGTTTCTAGAATAAAATGGTAATCAGAAACTAACATTTTCAGATTGACTTTTAGTAAAACGGAAATCAGGCATAATCCTAGAAACGTCAATGGCACAGATTCATTAAAGGGAAAATATACGGGATTATTACAAGCTCCGTAAACATATTTTAATTACGTACAAGAATGACATTTAGCCTACTTATTACTTGCTCTACTAAGACAGGCAACTTGGTGTTTCTTCAAGGATATGTTGTATGCATAACTTTTGCCACACTGTGAACATGCGTAGGGCTTCTCCCCAGTGTGAGTATGCGTGTGCATAGTTAAATTCCAAGCCTGCGTAGTGGCGTACGGGCACACAGTGCACTTATAAGGCTTCTCCCCAGTGTGTTGACGCATGTGCCTATTTAAATGGCCAAGCTGCTTTGTAGCGTAGGCGCCAACCGTGCACGTGTAAGTCTTCTCGTCCGTGTGCACTCGCTGGTGCCTGGTCCAATCCGAGGAGTCATTGGTGGCGTAGCCGCAGTGGTGGCACTGGAAGCGGCCGCCCCGCGGCGCCACCGTCGCCGTCCCGCGCCATGAATCCCCTGCGCACCCAAGGGCAAAGTCTCATTGCGCGCTCTTTAGGTAACGTAATAGCCTCCACGCCAGGGCAGCTAATAGGCCAACACCTCCGTTTGAACTCGGTTCAGCGAGTACACCAAAATTAATTAAGAACAGTTGGGTTTAGGTTTGGTCTGTCGGGCAGCTGCGTTCGGGTTGGCGTTTCATAGAAAGCACAAGCTCAGAGGACACTAGAAGGGTGTAGTTTTGCAGCGCTGAGAATGCCAAAATTCATTCGGCAAAACCTGGATTTAGATGTATGTTTTCGTGCTAGAAAAATCATTGTGGGAATTGAGGATTCCTAAAGGAAAAGACTCATTTGGAACCAACATATTTATATCTCATCGCAAACAAATATTAATTGAGCATTTTATTCTCCCGTACACTATACGTACGTACGTATAGTATAGGGAAAGTTATGTAATGCTGACCGAGAAAACAGCGGATTTTCGGCAGAAAAATTCTTATTTGGATTTGAATTTAGTTATGGGTGTGTGACATCGTTGTGTTCAGAGTAAGAACACAGACACGTAGTTGGTATATAGATTCATTTACAGTACTTTAATATACTGAGACGAAAATGGACGAAATCCATTCGTCCCATAATAAATCTACAACCAGCCCGAACACCATAAGGCGCAGGCAGCTTTGAAAGCCGCGCGCCGTCGACGTCAGCGGATGACGAAGGCGTCGAATAATTTCGAAGCCTACAACCGGAACCGATGGTCGCCAATGAGGAGAGAGCCGAAAATCCCACGATAGCCATTGGTCGGCGTAGGTCACGCGAGGAGAGTAGAACAGAGGCAGCCTGGTAACCGATGTAGAATTTTGTCTTCTAGAAAGAGTTTCCGACGAGGCAAGACGGGTCTTCTAGAAAAAGTTGTCGACTAGGTGAGACGTGTAGGACGTTTCTTCTAGGAAAAGTTGTCGACGAGGCGAGACGTGTAGAATGTTTCTTCTAGAACAAGTTTTCGACGACGTGAAACGTTGCTTTTAGAAAAAAGTTAACGACGAGATGCGATATCCGCTAGGAGCAGTTTTGTTCTAAAACAGAATTCATGACCAAGTACAACGTGAGTCGGTGCGTAATTCACCACTTCCAACGCCACCAGAACTTTCAAAGTGCACGGGAGCAAAGTGAAACGAGCCCGATGTTCAAATCAAGAATTATTTAATGAACTGATTTACGAATCAGTAGTTTTTGTCAAAAATGACTTACTTAAGGACGGGAATATATTTTCAGCAAACGCCGATGTCTATAAGTATAACACACGACGTAGTAATCATATTCACCAGGTGGCAGTATCAACAGCTCACTACAAAAAATTCACATACAATTCATGTACATTACTCTACAACACTTTGCCAGAAGACATTAAACGATTAAATTCCATAGAAAAGTTTAAGTCCCAAGTAAAATCTTTTCTGCTGCATAACTGTTTCTATACAATTCGAGACTATACCGAGCATCAAAAAGGAAAGTAGAATTAATTTTAACAATGATAGTTAATGTAATTATTTATCATTTGGACTGTATAATTCTAAAGAACCTGTAACAAGTATTGTACCACAGTTTCTGGGTTGATGGCCCCCATCTCGATCAGGTTTTTCGTCCAGTTTCCCTGATCCTTGAGCAAATGCTGAGATGGTCCCTTGTTTTGCTTCTGGACATAAATGTAACTTCATTATTTGTGCACGTCTTCTGAATTTCAGTGGGAAATATAGTTATTCAAATTATCGTTTTTCATATTATCGCGGCAAAAAGTATTATTCTTTCATGAAGAACATGAGGGTTCAGGGCAGAAATTTATAGCTAATTTACCTTTGAAAATATATTTTATTATATAGGAGCGAATATTTTGTCAACAAAACTCGAAAAAAACTCTCTTTTCTGTATTCAAAATTCGACTAGAATATGGTTTAGGATAGAGACCACAGAATTATGAAAACGTGCACAAAATTCACTTCTCCCCATAGCTCGTCATACGCAGTTTTTAACTGTTTTTGACGTAAATAAATAAAAAAATAAATAAATAAACTGTTGTCCGGAATGAGTTTGTGAGGAAGAAAATTAAAGACGTCTGAACTTTCTGAACTGACGTGTAATTCGCATTGAAGGAAAACGAAGAAAGAAGAAGGGAGAAGATAGAATAAGAAGGTACAGCCGAGAAGTTGGTACGTGACGTGGAATACAGCGAGTACGAGAGGCGCCGCGGTGCAATTCACCGTTGCATCCCGAGGTCGCCATCGGGCCCGCCGCTACTCCACAGGCTCGCCGAGGCTTCCATTTGTTCGAGCGGCCGTGAAGACAGCGAGGTCATCGCTACGCCCCTCCCGGCTGCTAGTGGGCGAACGGGAGGTCTCCGGAACGCGCGCGAGAGGGGGAGGTGTAACGGTATTTCACCGCCATGCAGCAAACGAGAGTGAGTACCTGTAAACTTTGACACAGTGCAGTAAAAATACAAGGTATTAGCAGAAATAGGAGAGGCTAATGAGGACAATTCTAGATTTGGATTTGGTCTTTCTTTCATGTTCAAAGGGTCGTTCTAAACAGAATTTAAAATAGAATACGATGCTTACATGCATCTAAACCAGAACAATAAGTAACTTTGTTAAAATCAGTCTTTTTCTTTATCGAAAGAGTCAGTGTACATGTGCTTTTATGTGAAAGGCAATAAGTAATACCACACTAATTTAAGTAGTAATGAAAATCTTAAGAGAATGTTTAGGTAAATCCAGCTGGAAATAGGATTATCGAAATCTCTCTTAGGTGTAATGTGTACAGGCAGTGTAGGGCAAAGCAGTGGTTTGCCCGCTGCATGTTGTAATGTTATGTAATCAATTTTGGTTAATGAATGAGATATAAAGCATTTGTGGATTGTGATTTCCCTGGTCACTAAACCATGTAGGATTTCCTAGGGAGGGAGCATCCTATAAAAGAAAATATTTTGATAAACAACCGGCAGGGCCTGGCGACGAGGCGGTGACTGGAGCGCCGTGACGTCCTGGTGACACCCACGCCAGAAGCATTTGATTCTCGTGGGGTATATCCGCCCTAGCCCATCAAAGGTTGGTTAGTGCCGGCATGTCGAGAGATGGCATGTTCCGTTGCATTAAATGGCGCCCGAACAGGGACTTGAAAGTTAAATTAGCATTAACTAATGATAGCAGGAGAGAGGAAATTAATATTTGCATCATTAATAAGGCTAAAATTTAGGGTTTCCAAAGTCCCATATAAGATTGTGTAGTGACTTGTCAAATCAAAGAGGGAACACACACAATGCTATGAATAAAATTAAAGTTAAAAGGAAATATTGAAAGGAGAACGATACTTGTGAATGATGTGCGGTGTTCATAGTTGTTACAGTGTTACAATTTATTGCAGTGTACATGTCATGTTTTGTGTTTTATTTTCAGCAGTGTGATAAGTTCTATTTCTATGTGATTTTGTTGTGGAGTGTATAAATTATTCAGTGTGTTGTGAGGGAGGTAATTTCGTTTCCAACAAATATCTTTTGTGTAAAGAATTGCTGTAAACGGGTACTCAACCTCGTATCATGGCGGATAGATTCATGCAAAGTAGAGGCTTAGTGGGGGCAGAGGCCGCTAACAGTGACGAGGAGGAGGGGCAGCGCGAAGTGGAGGCAAGGCCGACCGTAGAACGAACGCCGACCGAATCTGCTCGCGGAACAGAGCCATTAGAATCGTCACCGGAAATGTTAGAAGGGGAATCACCACCCGTTAGTCCGGATGACCCCATGCTAAACCTAATGAGGGCATTGTTAGGTAATTTCCATACAACCCTTACCAATAAGATAGAGAATATGCAACAACAAAACCACGCAATAGCTGCAGAAATACAACGCGACATTCAACATGTACAAGAGAATGTTCAACGCGACATGCAACAGGTACAAGAAAACATCCAACATGTACAAGAGAGTGTTCAACGCGAGATTCAACAACAAAACCAGGTGTTAGCTACGGAGTTGAAAGAACAGCAAAATGCTTTAGCTACGGAGTTGACAACCAAAATAAGTGCTGTTAACGACAAGGTCGAAGCAATTCAGCGAGCACAGGAAACGGGGGCAGCCGAATTGAAGAATGAAGTTGACAAGAAGTTAGAGGCACAAGCAAGAAAAGTAGAGGAACAATCTGAGAAGATTGAAACTGTACAAAATAAATGTGAAGAAATGAACACGCGAATTGATTCAATAACTGAATTCGTCGAAATTCGTACGAAACGACATGAAGACAAAATCGCACAAGAACTGAAAGGGATTTCAAATCAGGTAGAAGTGGGCACACAAGAACGTTTGAAAGTGCTAACAAAACTAAACGACTTGCAAGCAACGGTAGATACCATGCCGGCAGCTGTAGGTTCGACGCACCCGTTAAACTTAAATGTGCCACCTACCTTGAAGTTTTCGGGATTGCCCGAAGAACATCCATATTCGTTCTTAAAGGCACTAGATAGTTTTATGGCTCTTAGTCGCTTGCCAGAGCAATATAAAACGCATTTATTGTACCAGATTTTACAAAAAAATGCAAGAACATGGTTAGAAACGCTTGAACCGTTTCCTCAAACAATTCAAGAATTTAAAATAAAATTTTTAAATAGATATTGGAGCGAGGAAATTCAACTCAACCACAAGATGACAGTTATGAATACGTACTACAAGCCGACGCTAGGAAGCATGCGCGATTATGCGGCGGGGAAGATTGCTGCACTCAAGTTATGTTCGCCACCTATGGAAGACAAAGAAATTATTTGTTTATTAACAAGACATTTCCCATACAGCATACAGAACTTGATAAGAAGCATAGCTCCGCGTGACATTGAGGCGTTCCAAAGCTTGCTAGGTAATTATGATATTACAGCAGATAATGTCATGAAGGGAGGCAAGACTAGTACGACGATTAATGCCATCAGCACGAGTGTGGGAGGTCAAGAGGCAAAATCATCGAAACAGAGCGATCAACCAAACAATAAAAAGAATGATCGAAATACGGAAGAAAATAACTTTCGGAATGAAACGAAAGACCGAACTTCAAAACCAGGAGGGGAGAAGACTAATAAAACATACCCTCAAAACAAGCGCAAGACTAAAGAAGAAGAGAATAATGAAGAATTAGGGGACAAACATCAATGTCAGCCATCAACATCGGGAAACTGCCACAGTTCGATGTGAGCGGGAACCCCATGTCGAACAACGTTCAAGCTGAATACAACGTGGTTCCTGTAATCTCTGTAGGTGATCCACCGACGGGTGTCATATGGAATATGGTCACAACGAACGAGTATCCATATCGTTGTCCGGTGATTGAAGTATGCTGCGGCGACGTGGTGATGAAGGCGTTAGTGGACACTGGCTCCATGGCAACCATAATGGATGAAGACGCCTACAATGCGTTAAGGGAATCGAAGATTGAACTACCTCAATTGCCAATTAAAAGTACGCGAATTACAACTGCGATTGGAAACAAGTCGAGCCCGATCAAAAAACAAATTTATGCACCATTAGAAATAGGAGGCAAGGTCTATGACACGCCATGTCTCGTAGTAAAAGGACTCACGTACGCAGTAATTTTAGGCATTGATTTTCTCGTGGAGAATGATGTAATTGTAGATACCAGAGCCGCGAAAATTCTGATAGGTCGTGGAAACGCGAGAATTAACACAGTGATGAAATTTGATGAAGAAAAGTTAATTGAAAATGAGGATGAAATAGATTTATGTTCGTCCGCGACAAATGACTTGATTGAATCAATTGAAGAGAAAGTTAATTCCGCTGATCTCCTCGACAAAGAACAGAAGGCCAAGTTATCGAAGTTACTCATCAGCGCCAAAAGGGTGTTCGAGAAAAATCGCGAGCCAGTGAAAAATTACGTGTTTCGCATCCAACTCACAGACGAGACGCCGTTCAAAGGACGCAGCTATCCTATACCAGTGGCGTACCAAGAAGCAATTTCAAAACAAATTGAAGAAATGTTAGAAGAAGGCATAATCAAAAGGGCGACTACGGCGTATGTCAATCCAATTGTAATAGTGAAAAAGCAGAACGGCACATTGCGCTTATGCTTAGACGCGCGTTACTTGAATTCGCTGACAATACCGTATAGGGATGTACCGCCCAAAATTGATGAAATATTGTTACGATTCGCCAATAAGGGGTACTTCTCATCAACGGACTTCAGCAAGGCATATTATCAAATGAGGTTGCATCCGAAGGATCAGAAATACACAGGGTTCGTCTACAAGGGGCGAAGCTATGTATTTCAACGTGTCCCATTTGGATTGCGTAACAGTGGAGCTGCGCTGGTTCAATGTTTGGACGAGATTATGAACAATGCTGGGTTACAAGACACCACTCTTTACGTTGATGATATCTTAGTTCATTCGACAGATTTTGAACGTCACCTTGAAGCATTGGGAAAGTTATTACCATTGTTGATTCAAAATAACTTGGTATTAAATCTTGAAAAATCCCATTTTGGTGTACCACAAATCAAATTTCTGGGATATGAAATCACGAAGAATGGAATTCAAATGGGATTGGATAGAATTAAAGAAATCGAAGCCATACCCCGACCAAAGAATAATAGGCAACGAAAGAGAATTTTAGGAGTCTGCAATTATTTTAGCAGGTTTTGCTATAATTATGCTCTAACGATAGCTCCATTATATCGATTATTGCGAAAAGATCAGAAATGGGAATGGACGGAACTTCAACAGAAGGCGTTCGACGATCTTAAGCATATGTTTTTACAAACATGCACGATTTCACATCCAGATTTCACGCAGCCTATGTATCTACAAACAGATAGTAGTGATTTGGGTGTGGGAGCGATGTTGTACCAAGTCATTGATGGGGAGACAAAAATCATCAATTTGGTCAGCACTGCTTTAAAAGGGCCGCAGATCCGTTTTACGACATCGGAGAAAGAAGCCTATGCCGTTGTTTGGGCCCTAACTAAATTAAAGAATTACTTAATGGGGAGGAGTTTTGTCATCAAAACCGATCACAAAGCCCTAATCTTTTTAAATCGTTGCAATTGGCAAAACGATAGGCTGATGAGGTGGTCACTGTGGCTACAACAATTTGACTTTCGAATCGAGTATGTCGAGGGGCAGAAAAATGTATTACCTGACTTACTCAGTCGTCAGTTCCCAGCTCCAGAGACGAATATCACCCATAAAGGCGTCGAACAAGTCAATGCAATCGATCTAAAAATTCCTCAAAGTTTTCTATGGGATTGGTCCACATTGGCAGACCTTCAAAATCACGACGACGAAATTAGTAAAGTCAAGCGTGTGCTTGAGGGAAGAGGGCAAACAGAAGACGAAGAAGTCGTGACGAAATTGCAGAGAGATCCCGAGAGGTGGAGATTGACCAATGACATGGTGCTGATTCGATTGGACACCGCTCCAATTACCTACAAAATTTGGATCCCAAAAGCGCACGCGGAGGAACTAATTAACTATGTCCACGCTCAAGCCGCACATTACGGGTCCACAAAAATTAAAAGCATTATAAGCGAACTATGTTATTGGAAAAACATGGATAGGGATGTGAAACGAGTAATCAAGTCGTGCGAGACATGCATGAGGACAAAGTTTCCGAATCGATCGTATGCGGGTACAGTGACACCGATCATTCCCGAAGGGAAAAATGATATCATTGCAGTCGATTTGTACGGGCCATTACCAAAATCGAGGCGCGGGAATAAGTATATCATGGTCATCATCGACTTGTTTACAAAGTTTACACAAGTGTACCCCATTAATAAGATCACCACTAACCAGTGTTTACGACAGCTGGAGAAATATTTAGCAATAGCAGGACAGTATCGTAGAGTCTTGAGTGACCATGGAACTCAATTCACTAGCCAACTGTGGAAAACAGCATTACAAGAGAAAAATTTAACTCCAATTTACTCGTCCATTCGCCACCCGCAATCAAATCCAAGCGAACGGGTGATGAAAGAAATGTCGAGACTGTTCCGAACTTATTGCAGCCAGAAACATGACGATTGGACCGAGTTAGTGCCCCATGTGAATCGATGGTTGAACCACGTGCCGCATGAAAGCATCGGGATGAGTCCATACGAGGCCCATTTCGCCCGCAAACCACCACATGTGTTGGGATATCTAGACCGTGAAGATGTGACCGGACCGGAACCCTACCACACGGAACAACAAATTCTGGATAGGCTCCGCAAGGCTGCCGAAGAACGGAAAAAGAAAGTAAAAAGCCGACCATATGTGTTTAGGGTGAATCAAAAAGTCATGCTACGAACTCCAAAAGTATCAGTACCAAGGCTAAAATTATTTGCTAAATTCTTTCACCTGTACGAGGGACCGTACACAGTGACAAGATTGGTAGCTCCAAATGCAGCCGAATTAATAGATGAAGACGGAAGAGTAATAGGAACATATAACTTCTTCAACTTGAAACCTTACTAAATAACGGGTTGCTGATTCGAATGATCAGGTAACGGAAAGATGAAAAGTCGATGGGAAAAATAAAAGAATTCTTGAATAGTTCTCGTTGAAGATTCTTCTCCATCATTTTAAATGACCGTCGAAGAATCTTACCGTTATGGGGGCAATGAGACGAAAATGGACGAAATCCATTCGTCCCATAATAAATCTACAACCAGCCCGAACACCATAAGGCGCAGGCAGCTTTGAAAGCCGCGCGCCGTCGACGTCAGCGGATGACGAAGGCGTCGAATAATTTCGAAGCCTACAACCGGAACCGATGGTCGCCAATGAGGAGAGAGCCGAAAATCCCACGATAGCCATTGGTCGGCGTAGGTCACGCGAGGAGAGTAGAACAGAGGCAGCCTGGTAACCGATGTAGAATTTTGTCTTCTAGAAAGAGTTTCCGACGAGGCAAGACGGGTCTTCTAGAAAAAGTTGTCGACTAGGTGAGACGTGTAGGACGTTTCTTCTAGGAAAAGTTGTCGACGAGGCGAGACGTGTAGAATGTTTCTTCTAGAACAAGTTTTCGACGACGTGAAACGTTGCTTTTAGAAAAAAGTTAACGACGAGATGCGATATCCGCTAGGAGCAGTTTTGTTCTAAAACAGAATTCATGACCAAGTACAACGTGAGTCGGTGCGTAATTCACCACTTCCAACGCCACCAGAACTTTCAAAGTGCACGGGAGCAAAGTGAAACGAGCCCGATGTTCAAATCAAGAATTATTTAATGAACTGTTGTCCGGAATGAGTTTGTGAGGAAGAAAATTAAAGACGTCTGAACTTTCTGAACTGACGTGTAATTCGCATTGAAGGAAAACGAAGAAAGAAGAAGGGAGAAGATAGAATAAGAAGGTACAGCCGAGAAGTTGGTACGTGACGTGGAATACAGCGAGTACGAGAGGCGCCGCGGTGCAATTCACCGTTGCATCCCGAGGTCGCCATCGGGCCCGCCGCTACTCCACAGGCTCGCCGAGGCTTCCATTTGTTCGAGCGGCCGTGAAGACAGCGAGGTCATCGCTACGCCCCTCCCGGCTGCTAGTGGGCGAACGGGAGGTCTCCGGAACGCGCGCGAGAGGGGGAGGTGTAACGGTATTTCACCGCCATGCAGCAAACGAGAGTGAGTACCTGTAAACTTTGACACAGTGCAGTAAAAATACAAGGTATTAGCAGAAATAGGAGAGGCTAATGAGGACAATTCTAGATTTGGATTTGGTCTTTCTTTCATGTTCAAAGGGTCGTTCTAAACAGAATTTAAAATAGAATACGATGCTTACATGCATCTAAACCAGAACAATAAGTAACTTTGTTAAAATCAGTCTTTTTCTTTATCGAAAGAGTCAGTGTACATGTGCTTTTATGTGAAAGGCAATAAGTAATACCACACTAATTTAAGTAGTAATGAAAATCTTAAGAGAATGTTTAGGTAAATCCAGCTGGAAATAGGATTATCGAAATCTCTCTTAGGTGTAATGTGTACAGGCAGTGTAGGGCAAAGCAGTGGTTTGCCCGCTGCATGTTGTAATGTTATGTAATCAATTTTGGTTAATGAATGAGATATAAAGCATTTGTGGATTGTGATTTTCCCTGGTCACTAAACCATGTAGGATTTCCTAGGGAGGGAGCATCCTATAAAAGAAAATATTTTGATAAACAACCGGCAGGGCCTGGCGACGAGGCGGTGACTGGAGCGCCGTGACGTCCTGGTGACACCCACGCCAGAAGCATTTGATTCTCGTGGGGTATATCCGCCCTAGCCCATCAAAGGTTGGTTAGTGCCGGCATGTCGAGAGATGGCATGTTCCGTTGCAATACAATATGTCCTACTCCTAAGGAACACCTTTTCCACCAGAGAACCCAACGTGCTAGAACAATTGCACCGTCCCTGTTTTGTCGCACGGCGAAAGCCACAGCTTGCAAAGCCGCGGCTGGCGGTTGCATCAACACGCGATTACACGCATCTACACGGATATTCGTCTCAAACCCGAAACCTCTGGCAGATTCCTCCGCAATCCCATTTCCCTGGGCATCACGTGACAGTGTCACCCCCGCTGTACACTCGCGGACCGCCTCATCTTAGGGAGTGATGGGGCCGCGTGCACAAGAGGGACCGCCGGCCAGCTGCACGCCGAGACTGTCATCACACATCATCCACTCTGCGCGGACACCCGCGTTCCATGAGCATTTCCCTGGGCCGGACCCTCCGAGAGGCCCCCGCCTGGCGCCAGAGGACCAACCCCTGCGCCTAATTCCACTACAAATTCATTCAAATATACTATGTGCCAAGAAATGTTTCTCGCACGCGCAAACATACGCCAGCGGAAAGGCTCATGTTAATATTTTTATTGTTTTCAGCAACCAAATAATTCTGCAGAAGCCTCTTGGTTTAAAATCTAGTGTTGTGTAGCGATCACTGCCAAATCTCGAGAAATACAATTTTGACAGATACGTTTGTCGGTACAATAAAGAAACACATGTTAATAATTTATGAATTAAAGAGTAAAGAATTACCAAAAGAATTCGTACAAGATATGTTAAAATAATAATAATAATAATAATAATAATAATAATAATAATAATTATTATTATTATTATTATAAAAACGATCACAATTAAATTTTTTTTCGAGTTCAGTCAGTGTGGCACACCAAGAACGGCTGTGTGTATTTCCATCACGGGCAGACCAAGATCAAGAACGGCTGTCTACAATCTCACTGTGAGCGCACTCGCACTGACTCAGCTCCGGAATCCGTTTTATTCATGGCTTCCCTTCACCCGTGTGGGGCAACACTGTTGCGGAGCGATAAAGAATTTGCCCTACACTACTACATACGGTCGCGATCATGCGACACCTAGCGGCACGACCGAGAAAGAAGCGAAATGCCGTGAGAGATTCCATCGTGAAAACAGGCCCTCACGCACCAAGAAATAAAAACCCAAGTAAAGAGCTGGTACTAGTAAGGAATAACTCGACCTCGACTACCCCTAATCGGGGTGGCCGCTCATTTCCTAAAATAAATTTTCCTGACTTTTTTCGGTTTTCCATAAAATTTGTTTTTGAATTTTTCGCTGATAAGATTGGTGAAAAATTTCATTTTTTAAAAAGAAAATATTAAAGCACACATGAAGCAAATTTTTAAGCTCCCTGATTTCGCCGTGATAAAACAGAAATTAACAGAAACTGAACAATTAGAAATTGAATAAAAAATAATTCTGCACAAAACAAAATGTTTGGAATAATATGTAATATTATAACCATCTCAAAATTTTCCCTGACTTCAAACCATTCTTTCACAAATTCCATTTTCCCCTGACTTTTCCAGAGAAATGAAATTTCCTGATTTTTCCGTTTTCCGTGTTTTCTAAAATGTGTCCATTCCGCTAAATTAACAATCGACTCCGGTTATAGTGAACTTTTTTGGTTAACTATATCAAGAGGTTCACTCTATCCGATGAGGTCAAAATTAAATATTTGCAGAATTTCTCCACAACGATTTTATTAACATATACATACAGCAAAATACATTAACAACACGAACTGAAAATTGCAATATATTTATTTGTCCATTAAAAAATCAGTTATTTTCAATTGTTTGCTTTCTACATTTTTCATTAGTTATTTCTCTAGTCTCCATTTTTCTCCTTTTTCTCCAGAGTCGTTGCTCTCTCCATACTTGATTCTATATTGTCCACTTTCTCACATCGCAATGCAGCCTTGACACTCTCCAATTGCCTCTTCCACTGTTGGCACACCGTCACACTCTCCGAAGGCCCTTTTTCTCGACTAATACACACGAGACCCTTTCGGTAGCGGTATCGATTTTCCACGCGGCGCGGAGGGAGTCGCCAGACTGCGGCAGTCGCGAGCTTCCTGTCGCCTACACAGAATGGAACGCGCGTTGGTACGTGAAATATAACACTAGGCTTGAAACTGAAGCAAGCAATCGCGCCAGCCAGTTGTCGCTCACGAAGGACACGGCCTTTGTTTCCGCAGTAAAACTGGCATGAGGTCATCAGAAAGGTTTCTATTCTGATGATTCTTCACCTCAGGGGAGACTTGTATTATGGCCTATGGCCGACGATATTTTCTTCAACCTACCTGGTGTTGGAATTTGTCGACTGAGGCGATATATTCTTTTCCAGGAGGAAATTAATTTTCAGGACGTTGTATTTCCTACGGTCATTATTCGATTATAGTAAACCTGAATCTCACAGATTCACTATAACCGAATCTTCTTTCGCTTATTTGTAATGTAAGTGAAACTGGAGCAGTGACTTAAGTTCACTATTATTGACTACATCCGAGTTCACTATAACCGGAGTCGAGGTATTACGAATTTGTACTACTTCTAAAAGGAAAAGTGTGTAAATGAAAAATGATAATTTGCCAAATTATATAGGTATCGGAAGATAAATAATTAATTTAATTTGGATTTCTTTCAGCCAAAAGCTGCCAGATGTGTTCTGTGAGAGGAATACATTATGAACTAGCATACCCGTGTGAGAACTCTCGCAAGTTCCACCCCCTTCTCTATCCTTCCATTTCCATATTAAGGGGGGAAAGTTGTTAACGAAACGTATTTATTTGTTTTAAAAATTATCAAGAAAACTTCCAATGTACTTATAGAATATCAACTAACAATAAATTATAAAATTGATGTTTGAGACAAATTTTGAATAAAGGTTCAGTGTTCATATTCAGTGTTATTGACAGATGTTCTTGGAACAATTCACAGCAATTCCTTACAAACATTTGAAGTAATAAGACCACACTGCTTGACAGTTACCTTTTCGCTTTCCTGAGTCACAAAAATATTAGAAAAGCTTTTTACTCTTAAGAAAGCTACGTAAAGTTGTCCATGCGAAAATACAGGATCGGGCAAGCATAACCCTACTCTTTGGAATATTATTCAACTTCATTACCGAACTGAGAGGTACACCCGTGCAATTCAATCGCCTCGAATATCAGTAATTAGTTTAATTTCACATCCAGTTGCAGATTCTGCACGTCTCTGAACACACGGGGTAGTATTGGGAAGCGCCGGCTAGCAACAGAATGTCCAAGAAGCTCTCATCCTCTATGTTACGGTGCGAGGAACGTCTCTTTGAGGCCAACGGCCTCAAAATTTCAGATTTTAAGGACCTAGAAGCGCGTAAGAGGGCAAAGGGAATCGAAAACATTTAATTTTCTTTAACGATTCAGTAAAAAATAATTTGGCTATTCTAAGGCTCCCAGATTACACTTCAGCTTCGCCACTGGTAAACACGCAGAGAAGAAGGGAAGGGAAGGGAAGGGAAGAGAGAGAGAGAGAGAGAGAGAGAGAGAGAGAGCGTAAAGTAAAGACATCCTTAGTCTATGGAGCGAGAGAGCGAGAGAGAGAGAGAGAGAGAGAGAGAGAGAGAGAGAGAGAGAGAGAGAGAGAGAGAGAGAGAGAGGAAGATTGTAAGATTGTAAGGTGAACATACATATCTAGTGTATTTAGATAATTTGAAAGGAATTCTGAGTTCCAATATAAGACATTTCTTCTAAAGAAGAAAATTAAATATTATTCAATATGACAGTTCATGTTTTTCCAACCAGCCATGTATATTGCGCAATTTAAACAAAAAATGGACACAGACCGTTCTGAAAGTGACAATGGAAGAGCCATTTCCCCAATTTGGGAAAAGCAAAACAAAACTCGTCTAAGGTAAAAAATTATAATGTGGACTGACAGTTGTTCCCCCAAACCAAAATCATAAGTCTCTGGCCATGACTTGCTCTGACAACAGCCAGAAATTGTTGAATTTAGTATGAAATACTTATTCTCAGTACAGTTTTGAAGTACTCCTGGTCACACGTGAATTCAGAAAGTTATTAACATTCATTCTCAGGGAGAGACAGCTATGAAATCCAGTGAATTCTGGTCAACCATTTCTTTCATACGGATTCTTTTCGCACTAAATAAAAAAAAGCCCATTAATTGTTATTCAATAGCTCTTTACTTTAAAGTTGTAAACATCTGTATTTTAAAAAAATACACTTCGCTCCTAAAATTCACACAGAGACAGGGTAAAGTAAATTATAAAGTTAAACATACTGATTCACAGTTTTACACGGTGACTGTGCGACCACAAATCTCCACAACAATGGTGGCGAACAGTTCGTCTTCCATCTATTCGCCTGTGCAGACGTACGTTGATAAAGATAAGATTTTAAGTTAAGAAACGGTAGCCGATTTAGCCTATATGTTAAAATAGAGCTGTGGATAGAAGAAAAATCTATTTCAAAGAATTTTTAAAAACACCAAAATAATAACTTTTAGATATGCGACATTTGACTTTCAGATGTTTACAAGGTACTGGTTGAACTAAAAATTTAACAAATGTTACAGTTACCACAATTATTAAGCATTACACTACTCAGATTTTCCTATCATCAAAGATGGACCCTTTTCCCTCGACCCTAAAAATAAATATTGAGAAAAATCAAATCTGCATTTCGTTTACCGGAGCAAATATGTTTTCTATAACTCGGGAAGAAATATCTAGTTTTTCAAATGTTGCTAATCTCGCGTTTTTTCAAATTTTATTATTATATCTTTTTTAAAATTTATTCGTCTTTCAACCATTGTATTTATAGTTAAAATTTTCGGAAGCGATGGTGGAACATTAGAAAACGTGCGCAAATAATCGTTTCCTCCATACGTCAAATACAGTCTTCACTGTTTTTGACCAAATAAATCAAATCAAATCAAAAATCAAATCAAACGATTCCATCTGAAAAACTAAGGTATTGGTTTCTACCAAAATTAGAATGCGTTTAGGATTATTATCCGTCTACTGATATGCGCTTGGCTGTCAAAGTTAACTGGCCAAATTTGAAAAGATTTAAATAAAGAGATTATGTAAATGGGCAAATCTTTCAAATGCTCTCCCCTGAAATTTACTGCAGTGAAGATAGAATCTATTTTCTTTAGGGCAACGAAGAAGCTAGCTAACACGACTTGCGTTGAAAGGAGAACACACGCCGCATATGCAAACCTTTCCTCTTCTTTTTATCCTCCTAAGTTAATTAAGGGATTTATGTTTGCATAACTATAATACAGAATTACAATGGATTTTAAGACTGAGTAAAGATATTAATATCTTTACCCAGTCTTAAAATCCATTGTATGGTTTGACAACTTGTCAGTGCACAAGTAAAGTGAATGTCAAAAGTATTTTTACGGGTTGACATGTGAGTAAAAAATGTTTCGAAACAAATATCTTTTACCGCATGAAAAAATCATAAAGATCGTGCTCAAAACAGCCTGTGTAGAAAGGAAAACACACGGACTAGCCTCCCCGGCATTGGTGTCGCCAGATGAGTGATGCGTCGGGGTATCACCTCGCCTTCAATGAATGATCACTGCAGCACATGAACCCAGATTTGCACCTTCGTCCAAGTAGCAAGTATACCCATTATGTAAAGGTTTATTTATTTACGTCAAAAACAGTTAAAAACTGCGTGTGACGAGCTATGAGGAGAAGTGAATTTTGTGCACGTTTTCATAATTCTGTGGTCTCTATCCTAAACCATATTCTAGTCGAATTTTGAATGCAGAAAAGAGAGGTTTTTTTTCGAGTTTTGTTGACAAAATATTCGCTCTGAGACTGATACAATGTATTTCCTTTCTAGAAACTCGAATCGCAACCGTCTGCTCTGCTTTGCAATTGGCAACAGAGACCTCACGCGTATCTGAAGTGTCCGAAAGCAAACCCTCGGAGAGGTTCCCATACGCTGGACTCATTGCTTCATCTGCACAAAAATGTAATTTCCAACCGCAGGCGCCAGTAGGACGTGAAAATTATCTGCACAATACTCCTTCTTCACGTTCTGAACTACAGGACCGCGCCATATTTGGATAAAAAAGGAAAATAGAAATGTTCAATCAAAATTTGAAAATCGCCTCGAATACGTCTCGTTCACGTTAAGCCGGCTCCACACATGCGGCATTCGCCGAGCAGCGAGCTACTGCTCGCCCAATCCCGAACAGCTGATGTGTTCCGCGAATGTTCGTTTCCTTTGACGTGCCCAAAAGACCGACTCATGGTGGGTAGGGCTCTCGTCAACTGTTCCGTCACACGGCAAATGCAAGCAACTCATCCACACTAGTCGGGATTCGGCAAGCGGTTGCTCGCTGTTCGCCGAATAACGAATGTGTGGAGCCTCCATTATGTAGCTGCGTTCCTTGTTACCGGGAGCAAGACCCGCTCTATGGCTTGGCGGCTTCTCTGAATCTGCGAAATAATTCCCCAATGATTCACTAATCACCAGAAGTTTCCTTGCGAGCCATTGCTGTCAACAGCAATGGTCATTTGAACTATTAGTGAAATTAATGCTTTAACACGAAGTATTATACAGAAGTGTGTCATGTGAACACTTTAAAGATATCCTGTTTAGATGATAAAGATGAATTAATCATAATTATTAGTGTGATAGGTTATCACAACAATGTAAATCTTCGGGCTACTGTCGGGTGAAATTTCAAATGGTTATTTAAGCAGAATAAAGTTACAAACAGGTACCAAGAATTGTCGTCGTCAGATTAGTCCCTGATTAAAATTTTCGAAACTTGAATTCAATTAAAATGGAAATCAGATTCGTCAAGAAGCATTAATTTATTCAAAAGAATGATATCATTACAATATGCGTGAACAAGGACACAGTTGAAAATATAAATAGTATCTGGCCTACTTATTATATACTACTATGACAGTCAAGTTTATGTTTCTTCAAGGAACTGCTCTTCGCATAACATTTGCCACACAGTGAACAACGATACGGCTTCTCTCCGGTGTGTTTCCGCATGTGGACACTTAAGTTGCTCACATCCGCTGTAGCGTGCGGGCAGACGGGGCACTTGTAAGGCTTCTCTCCGGTGTGTAGACGTATGTGCCTCTTTAAGTTGTTGTGCTGCGACGTAGTGAAGGCGCAGAACGTGCACTTGTAAGGCTTCTCGCCAGAGTGCACGCGCTGGTGCGTGGTCCAACTAGAGGAGTCGTTGGTGGCGTAGCCGCAGTGGCTGCATTGGAATCGGCCGCCTCGCGGCGCCACCGTCGCCGTCCCGCGCCGTGCACGCCCTGCGCACCCAAGGACAGGGACTCATTGCGCGCTCTTTGGGTTAGGTAGAGGCATCCGTGCAAGGGAAGCTCGTGGACGAAGAGCTACGTCTGATTCACGTCCGCGCGTAAAAAAGACCATTGGGTTGAGCTAGGTTTAGGGCTCATCTTTCGAGCAGGGAAAAACGCATTTCGCACCAATTATAATCAGGTTTGCATTTAAGAGGAAGCAAATCCTCAGAGGACATCAGTTGGCTGTAGAGTTTTACAAGTCAAAACCGACTCGGCAAAACCTAGGTTTATATGTGGAAGGAAAAACACTTTTGGCGAGCTAAAGGTTGAGACCTCCTCAGAAAGTGAATCTAATTAGACACCGGCTGTATAGAAATGAATACATTATTGAATTATATGTATATGTTGTATATACCGTAAGCAAGTAGTCATAAGCCATCCTTGGTCCTAGGTTTGGGTCTGGGTGTCATGGCCGACTTGGTATGTACGTATTGGTCACGAGTCGATGCCCAAAGCCAGGTTTGACTCCAATAATGAGAAATACTCGCAGGTTCGAAAGACGGAGATAGGTTGTAGCTGTGTGACAAAAGAAAAAGCACAGGCACGCAGCAATTAAAGTAGTTACGGTGAATCGAATACGTCGCGATTGTCTCATGTCCTCCTTTTCCCAAGAGTGGAGAAATTTTCCCAGGAGTGGAGGGGTTCGAGTTGTCCGGACTCGGAACACCGCTAGCTGGTAAAAGTCCGATTAATCCTACCCAAGTGTCAAATACACATTTCACGAAAATACTAATTATGCTGGTTTTGGTTGTCAATACTGGTGTGTAATACTCGTTTGGAGTACCATGGCCGTCGTGTGTTTCCGCATGTGACCATATAAGTTGGCGAGCTGCGACGTAGTGTACTGGCAGATTGTGCATTTATAGGGCTTCTCGCCGGTGTGTGTACGCACGTGCTTCTTCATGCTGCTGTTACCGCTGTAGCGAATTTACAAATTGTTCATTTAAAGGGCTTCTCGCCGGTGTGGGTACGCATGTGCTTTCTTTAAGTTGCAGGTATCCGATGAAGCGTATAGGCACACAGTGCATTTATAGGGCTTCTCGCCGGTGTGTGAACGTATGTGTTTTTAAGCTCTTGTGATGAGACGTAGAGTAGGCGCAGATCGAGCATTGGTATGGCTTCTCTCCCGTGAGCACGCGCTGGTGTCTGGTACAATTAGAGGAGTCGTTGGTGGCGTAGCCGCAGTTGCTGCACTGGAAGCTGCCGCCCCGCGGCGCCACCGCCGCCATCCCACGCGGTACCCCCTGCACACCGAAGGGCAATGTCTCATTGCGCGCTCTTTGGGTTAGGTGTACGTATTCACGCGAGCAAAACCTCAATGTCCATTAGATGGTTTCAAGTGAGGTTTCAACGGAAGCAAAACCCCATTCACCACACACTGACGTGTTCGTCCATATTCACCACCACAGTAATAATTCCCACAACCCCATTCACCACCACAGTAATAGCGCACTTAGGCGTTCGTTCAATCTCCCAAACACTTCGTCAATAACTGATTCGTACATTAATGATTCCATAAAACATCTATTGGTGCCCTGAGCCACCTCAGACGGCCTTACATTGATATACTTACTAACACGTATTGAATCATTTCAAAAACGTACGCGTTTACTTACTGCGATTTTTGCTTACGAACGTGTACAAATATCAGTGAAAGCAATTCCACAGTTGTGACGTGCGGCTCCAGTAACACGGCATTTCCGGTGAAAATAGACGGGATACGTAACATAGAATCTCCAACGAGTTGCGGTTATAGCCTCTGACCATGCACAATATCTGACAGGAGTACACACACATACAGCGGGCTTTAAAGCGATAGTAACCGTGGATAGACGGGCCTAACGAAGAACCGACCATGACGAGTTGGTGGGAAAGGAAGCGACAGACGTCGCCGGCGAAGAAATTAGTTGAGAGCAGAATAGCGGAGCCCAGTGTGGACCAACCGTCAAGAAAAATCAGATAAATAGGCAATTTTTCTTTGCTTTACATTGACTATATATTGCAGATATAAATACTCAAACCAGCAAACATTAATAAAATTTCGATAGTCATTTACAGCAACTACAGACCTCAAGAATACTTTACTACGTTATACATTCAATGATTAAAAACGTATTCCGCAAAAATAGCACTTGCGTACAAAACTTTTTATTGTAGCTTGGCCAAATGTATGTAAATATTACAGAAAAATTGAAAACAAGGACATAACCGAAAATCCATCTTCCATAATCAATAAACACATAACGTTTCTATATTAAGTATTCGTTAATTGTCAAGTGTGTTACAAAAATGTCTCAGGTAAACAGTTGATAAAGTACCCATTTAAAGTAAAGAATGTAATTATCAATCACACATCAGAATTTCTGAGAAGCAAATCCCACGAAATCAAAATCAATTTAGTCAAAAATCACATATTTATTACAAGTGAAAACGAACGACATCATTATAAAATACAATCACACATTAATACGCGATACAGCCTACTAATTACATGCACCACTATGACAGTCAAGTTCATGTTTCTTCAAGGATATATTGTGAGCATAACGTTTGCCACACTGTGAACACTGATATGGCTTCTCCCCGGTGTGTTTCCGCATGTGCACATTTAAGTTGCTGTGCTGCGACGACGTGAAGGGGCAGAAAATGCACTTGTAAGGCTTCTCGCCCGTGTGCACGAGCTGGTGCCTGGTCCAATGAGAGGAGTTGTTGGTGGAATAGCCGCAGTGGTGGCACTGGAAGCGTCCGCCCCGCGGCGCCACCGTCGCTGTCCCGCGACGTGCATCCCCTGCGCACCCAAAGGCAAAGTCTCATTGGCCGCTCTTTAGGTTGATACAAGCCTCCACGCGAGGGACGGTAAGAGGCCAACAGCTCTGTTCGAATTCGGCGCTGTGCATACACCAAATTTCATTAAGCAGAGCTGGCTTTTGGTTCGTTCGAGTCATTAGCTACTTGGCAATCTGGAAGGCATGTTTTTCGATGTTTAACATGTTAATCGATGTTTGTAGATGTATAAATGGATGTGGAGCTGAATTTTTAACTGGGATTTGTGAAATAAATGCGAGATGAGTTGCAACTTTGAAAACATGAAAGTCAATAGTGAAGTATGATATGGATATCAGATTAATTTTCTGATATAACATGTTAATTCAATTACCAATCACTGACAGAATTTTTTCTCAAAATTAACATTGAGTGAATCATTGTTATGATGTAATACAACTTAGAGAACAATATTATCAATATTCACTTACAATAACTAAAATAGTAGTTCCTAAGCTTACAACATTGGCCCAATAAAAATAAGAAATTGTAGAACTGACTGTGAATTATTGACTGAAAAGTACAGCAGCCGAGGGAATACAACATATCTAAAACAAGAATATGTAAATGCTATCAAATCAGGTTCAAGATAAGTTGAATAGATTGACGGTCTTAATGGAGAACATAACTTCATTAACAACCGATCACCATAGTTAAACAAATGTGTTGCATTGATATGCATTCAAATATTGGCTGATTTTGTTTTAATTATTTTGCCAAAAGTTAATAACAAATGTTTCATTATAAGCACTATGCCGATCATAAATATCTACTTCTCTTTTCATCACAACTATTCCTATGGCATGAACACAATTTTGAAATAATGACCTCTTTTTTATCGTTTTTCAATTGTCATCCACAACATGTAGACATATTCTGCATTGTAATATATCCAACCTTCTACCCACGTTAGTACATTGTGTTCTGGAATTATTGAAATTCAAAAGTTTACCGCTGGATGCCACTTGAAGGGGAGCATTTATACTGGACAGATATCCTTTCAAAGAAGAGGTATAATATGCAATGAAAGTATACAATATCCTAAGTTAAAAGTCGGCATTTTCGTGCTTAGAATCACAAGGTAGCTTCATGGTAACATTTTTATATTTTGAGTTCTCTCTTTTTTTTTAAATTTTTAAAAAAATTTAAGGTCGCAACAACCACCAGGTCATTAGCAACCACTATAGGATTTAACGTTATGGTATGAGGATGAAATGATATAGTGATGATAGGGGGTGAAAGGACGAACACACACAAGCATGTCCGAAGCGGGACCCGAACCCGCGACCCCTCGGCCCGAGATCACTACGGAACTACTGCATTAGCGATTTCGACTACGAGGCCGACTTTGAGCTATTTTGTTTTGAAATGAGACTTATTAATTAGTTCTGAATATGATTTTAAAATAGTTTATTACAAAAGGTTCACTATTCAATAAAAGTACTAACTATAAATCCTAACTATAATTAAAAATGAAATAATATTGTGGCAGAAATGTTCATGTTTCCATCCCGACATCATTGAGATATCATTACAGATATAACTGTATTCACTCTTTGCTTGTCTGTAGTGTCCTAACACTACAGACAATCACTTCGCTCTTATTAAAATATGCAAAAAGTTCATTAATGCTGTCAATTTTCTCTGCGCGTGTAACTAAGTATTGTGCTGCATTCCATTCATGCGTAAGATATTATTCTAGAAATAATGAGGTATCACAATTAATAAAAAATATTTATCATTCCCGTTTCAGTAATATTTAATAAAATTTCAACCTTTGTCTTCCCGAACGACCGACAACTGAAATTTGACACGTCAACGGAGGCAATAGAAGCTACAATAACAAAAGTAATAGTAGTGAGAGGCTTCGTATGGTGGCACTCGCCGATGACTGTCGGGTCGGCGTATCGCCTGGCCTTTAATAAATGAACACTGCAGTACCTGGACCAATATTTGCATCTTCTGTGCACGACAAAAGGATACCCGTTAAAAATGGGTCCAAAAATGGGTCTTTAAATTCGATCTTCGACAGCACACAGCCTTCTAGACACACCTGGACTCACCGACGGATTTCGTTCACAGTGAGCCTCCGGGGATTACACAAAAAAACAGCAATTATTTTTGTGTTTCAGCTGCTATGCAAACATGCATGTTCAGCAAATATGTTTCATCTGTTACGTAGCAGGACCAAAGGTGTTTGAACATTATAGAAAAACTCCATAGTTAGAAAATAATAAACAAAATACAAACATCGATAAAGGATAAAAAGGGTAGTGCTTTTAAATGCAAATTAAATTGCAAAGTTCTTCAATATTATCTGAATTGTTGAAAGACGTCCAATTTACACCGATTAACGTAATCATTTGCGCCATTTTACGATTTTCGATTGGTGAGATTATCGCAAAAGGAGATCACTTTAGTCATGAAACAGATTTGTTAAACGTGGAAAGGAATGGCTTTGTATCAAGCTGCGTAAATACAAGTTCATACAAATACATTTAGTCTACTTATTACATGTTCGACAATGACAGTTATGTTCATGGTATTTCAAGGATGTGTAGTGACCAAAACTTTTGCCACAGCGTGAACACTGATACGGCTTCTCCCCAGTGTGTTTCCGCATGTGGACACTTAAGTTGCTCGCATCTGCTGCAGCGTAGGGGCAGACCGTGCACTTGAAGGGCTTCTCTCCCGTGTGCACGCGCTGGTGCGTGGTCAAATGAGAGGAGATGTTGGTAGCATAGCTGCAATGGCCGCACTGGAAGCGGCCGCCCCGCGGCGCCACTGTCGCCGTCTTGCGCCGTGCATCCCCTGCGCATCCAAGAGCAAAGTCACAATGCGAGCTCTTTGGATTAGGTATATGCATCCGTGCAAGGGAAGGTCATTGGCCAACATCTAGGTTTGATTTGGCCTAGCGCTTAAACCTTCATTATTCACTGCACGTAAACCTTCATTATTAATTTACGTGAAAATTGAGTCTTCATAAGCACACTGCCATCGCGACACACCTTCAGGTCTCGCCGATGGATCTCGTTTACGGTGAGCCTCGGAGTAGTACTCAAATTAGCAATCATTCACGATGTTTCGACTATTATTGGAGCCATGGCCACGCTATTTTTCATTCGCTCTGAGCCTTCGTTGATTAAAAACACAAATTACACATCCAAGCATTTTTCTTATTTTACCCAAAGGTTTGTTAGTATTTCAGAAAAATTCAACTCAAATAAATTCAAAGTGTTCAAAGAATGAAAAAAAGTACTGCTTTCAGGAGGGACATCCAGAAAGTAAGAATACAAGGGCTGAATAGGACACATAGGAGCATTTTTTCTAAGTTGGTACTCATGACGTGTAGTCGGTTTCTTAACGGTCAAAATCAGACATCAGCGCCTCAGTCAGTTACGAAATAGAGTTGTAGCAGCTTATTATGCAGTCCATTGATTGATTGTTAATGCAGATTGTTAATAAGATCATTAATGCCGTAAGTGTAGTGGATGTTTCCCCCTGTTTTATTGATTGATTCGTGATTCCGAGCGCATCAACAACAGAGGTAATCAGTCCCGTAAGTGTAGTGCGTGTTTTCATCGGGTGGTGACGGTGATCTTTTCCCTACTGGATAGCGAGATCCGGCGCCGACCTATCGTAGAATAGCGGGGTTTCTCCTCAACCAGGTATCTCCCACCAGCGGGGCACTGCCCCGGCCGGGACAAGCTCTAAGCTCCCGACCGGTCTCTCGGCATGTGTGGTAGTGTGTGTGTGTGTAAGGGGTGGGGATAGAACAAGAAAGAGGAAGGAAAGATCGCGCGCGTTCTGTGGCCCGTTTGTTAGGGAACTGCTCCGGCATTCGCCTGGTACTGATCGGAGAAACCAAGGAAAACTACCGATCAGAGCAGCCGGCCGCTAGAATTCTCCTCCAGACAGTGACTAAATTTGACTTAGGTGATAAGCTAGTGTCGAAAATCCTGCCGCCGTCGGGACTCGAACTTAGGACCTCCCAGTCAGAGGGACTGCAGTGACATCAGATGTGCACTGAGCCTTCTCTTCCGGTTTTTCCCCTCGAGATGTGATCTTATCCCTCTGAATTGCGAGATCCGGCGCCGACCAGACGGACGCCTCCACAGTCGTATTAGCGCTAACCTCCCAACAGGTCTCCTGGCATGTGTGATAGTGTAATGCATTTAAGAGTCTGTGTGTGTATCTATGGGGGTGAGGACAAGAGAAGGACGAGGACGGAAAGATCGGGTGCGTTGCGTTGCCCACGTGTTACGGTACTGCTATTGTCGTCTAGTATTGACCGGAGGAACCACGGAAGACTACCGATCAGAGTTGCCGGCCGCTAGGATTCTCCTCCAGCCAGCGACTGAATTCGACTTGGCTATCCAACAAGTATCGAAAATCCTGCCACCGTCGAGATTTGAACTTAGGACCTTATGGTCAGGCACTGCAGTTTCATCAGTTAATGCCCTGAGCCACCTCGCCCGGCATCACGTCGTCTAGTTCGTCCCCCGTTTGCGCCACGTAGCGCAGATGTGAGATTCGCCGGCTGTTTCTTCTCGTTGCACTACGAATTGACTGCCAGTATCCACTGCCAGCTTGTGGAAACTAGAAGATCCTAGTTACTAAATTGCCAGAATGTGACCACATGGGTTAGGTCAGGGGTTTTCGAACTTTTTTCGTCCACGGCTCCCTTGACCTTAACGAAACTTCCCGCTGCTCCCCTGGTAACAATAAGTTTCAAATATCAGGGTTAATACAGGCCTACTAAAGATTCAACACAAATGCGTAAGTGATATAATAATAAGCTATTGGTAAAGGACTTGCCGGATTCAATTAATCCATCATTAATTAGTAAAATAAATCATATATATTACAAATACCATAAGAGTATGTAGTATGATAGTAAAAAATTATTTTTTAGACATATATGTCACAAGGATTAACGTTAATCAAATCTAAAGATCATGTTTATTAATTCACCGCGACGGCCCAACCGTATTGCCGCGACGCACAGATCGAAAACCCCTGGGTTATGTTATTTGAGGAAGACTGTACCGACACCCACGACGAAGAATGAAAAGGTAGACAGTCTGTCATTTCAGAAGAGCTTGTGTTGCTGGTTGAAAAATGAATACGCGCTGATCGTTGTGTGAGTCTTGAAACCCATAAAGAAAGTATTTAATATATTTCACGAAGTGTCCTCGGTAAAATTGTGTCAGTAAAATTTGGATTTAGGAAATCGCGAACTTCTTGAACGAAAAGAGAGAGTAACTCCTTTTTAGACTCAATTGTGACTGGGGCCGAAATGTGGATACGTGACTATATTCCTGACGCAAAAAGACGTCTTTATAGAGGCGACATACCTATTTGCCAACAAAATATTCGAACTTCAACATTCTCAGAGAAAAATCATGACATTCGTCTTTTAAGATCGGGAAGGGATTTTGGTCAATTTCATGCCCAAAGGGATCGCCATCAAATCATGCTGCCTACTTTGAGACCTTAAGGAGGTTGAAACAAAAAAATAATAGAGGTATAGCTCCACCAAGCGAAGAATGAAGGAGGTGATTGCGGCGTTTCGTGGAACTAACTATGTAATCACAAGTCTATACAGTCAGTTTCGCTAAAAAAGAGTCGCCAGGAGCATGAAGCGTATCGTTTATCAGTGTAGCTTTGGGAAATATGAGTTCTCGTCGAGGAGTGACACTTCGCGGGCAGACAAGACGCCTTGCATATAATGTTATTCAATTTTGTGATAGTGAAAAAGACAGACCTAAAGTACCTCCAAGAAGCACAAGCAAACATGTGGCAGCAGCAAGTTTAAAGTTATCTGAAGCTCAGAGACAGGAGTTTTTGATAACATCACCGAAACCATAAAAAATGACACCAACAAGAAAAATTGTTTTGGATGAAATGAAATGTTATGGTTGAAGTCAAACATACTGCATTCTTTTTCATTCATCTGTTTTTATACTTTATGCGATTTGTGAGGTATGCAATAAAATACCAAAACATTAAATTTACTGTCATAAGTATTTAAAATATTCTTCATTACTGTGGTAGTTGCTTTGTACATAATAAGAATTTGATTTGGTATATCTTCTGAGAAAATACTTAAGTTAAATTAAATGGTTTACAAGTATTTGAATGTTACATTACAAACTTTCTGCTCATCAAAGGAACTGGACCAAAATTGAATCATTCTGCAGAAAAAAAAAATTTATTTCTTCCTATGTGAGGTGCAGACATGTCCAAATACAGTTAAAACATTAATTGAAAAGATATCAGATTTGTGTCGAAATAAATCACCCTTTTCCCGAAATAGTTTGGCAAGGTCCCATTTTTAATTTGATTTGAGTGTCCTTATATCTCCGTCTCTGTCGTTTCGGCTGTAAACACAGACAGGGGCGCGCTCCTGTAAACATCATTCTCAACTTGGTGGAGCTATAAGAAGAGGGATGCTGACGCGGGGTGTGTCACTCCTTCATGACGACACCAGACCCCGTATCGCCGGGCTGACTCAGGGCCTGCTCGGATCGTTTGGTGGAACACTGTGACTCACCCACTTCACTTCCTGACCTCAAATTATCAAATGTGCTCCAAAGATCTTAGGTGGACAGCGATTTTCTAACGAAGTCGTGGAAACTGTGAAAAAGAGGCGGAAAGTATTCGACGAGCGTACACAAAAACTAATTCCCACGTTAAAAAAATGCATTGAGCTCAACGTCGAGTATATGGGGAAAATACATATTTTGGTACATATCCTGTAGATTTCATTAAAATATAATCATTTTTAATAATGTATTCTTACTTTCTGGGTGTCATACTCTGGATGTCCACTCCTTCGTAGAAGAAAAATAAAATGTAAAGTCTTATGTGAATAGTTGAAAGAGGTCCGGATCACATTGATTAACGTAATTATTAGTAACATATTACAATTTTCAGATACGACTTCCACGAAATAGGAACTCATTTACAAAACAAGAAAGAAGTCAAGAAAAGCAGAGTTATTGAGGTGGTTAGAGCGAGATACGTTTTGTTTAACATGACCTTTTTATCGTATTAATCGACAAATGAGACGCTCTTCTATATTCCGGTACAATTTCAATCGATTTCGCCGTCTAGTTTTCGAGTAATAATGCCGTAAAGTCGGTCCTTTTAACACGTAGACCACTCGGCTGACCACTTGGTAGACCCGACCCGAAATTTCAAAATTTTGAGAAAACTAGCTGTTGAAAATGATTTTAAAAGCTATTGCTTAGGTACTTCGCAACACTAAGAATCAATGTGTACAATTTGAAGAACATCTCCTTTTAAACGCAAAAATTCTGTAAAATAACAAGCCTTACCCCAAAGGCAGACTTCGCGCGCTTTCTAGAGGATTGGGACTGAAACGCGCAAGTCGGCGAGTAGCCGTGCGAGTAGCGCGGTTCATTCGAATCAAGCGACAGTTCTTAGCAAGAACTGTTACACTTATTTCGATATTCTAGGAGCCATGAAGAGATCCCCTGCTGGCAAACTTTACTTTTGATACTAACAAGATTTCCAACAAAGTTGAAATGTTATGGATAGAGTGGTCTCTAGGCTCTGGATGAAACGCTCAAAGCAGTAAATATTCCAAATAAATCACTTCGATACTACGTTCTTCCTATTAGTTAATCATGTGATATTATAGATACTTTTTTTTACATTCAGAGCAGTACCATTATTTTGCATTGTACTGAATGTCTCCTTTGTGACTTTCACTCCAGGACAATTACATGATTAGACAATTATGCACATTCTCTATCTACTACACGAGATATGCAGTGGGTAGCCATTGCCTAGAGCACCAGTTGCATGATACCTTAAACTGGGCCAGCAACCTCAAGTAATTGTAAGCATCCTAATCGGTTGAGCTACGGGGGTGGACATTCAATGCACAAACTTACTAGAAATATATTAGCAATGACATCAAATAGCTTGGATTAATAAAACGGAAACTTAAGACATGAGTACTGACAAGTAATGCCCAGTTCACGGACATTACGGCTTTGCCCAATTTACCAACGCGTTTTCACATTACTCAGACAAGGAAGTTTTGGCTATTATTAGCAATAATTGTATCAATCTCATCAATAAATATATGTAATAATACTTCTTTTATAATTTGGCTCATGGCATATGTGTAAATAATTCGTCTTGACAAAATAAACTTGAGACTTATGCCTTAATTTTTCCTCTCCTGGCCGCGTGAACTGTTGGTACAAGTACAGAAACTAATCAACTGTAAGTCTCTTAAGTCGTATTAAAATAGTTTATTTTCTGCACGCGAAAGAAAATTAAAAGATAAAATTACATTAAAACCCTTCATATTAGTTCCCATTTGGCTTCTATATGTCCCACAAAAGCCACTTGCCTCGTAAAATCACTTCTGATAGTGATACGGACTGTCTATTTCCTAGGGAATATCTCGCTCTAACCATCTTAAAAGTGAAAAGGGACGGCATCATTACTAGCTGCGTAAACACAGGCATACATTAATTGCATTTAGCCAACTTCTTACATGCACCACTAGGACAGTCAAATTTGTTTCTTCAAGGATATGTTATGTGCATGACATTTGCCACACGCAAAAGGCTTCCCCCGGTGTGTTTCCGCATATGCACCCTAAAGTTGCTTCGATCAGTTGACGCGTATGGGCACAAAGTACACTTGTAAGGCTTCTCTCCCGTGTGTTTCCTCATGTGGACACTTAAGTTGCTTGTATCCGCTGTAGCGTAGGGGCAGAAGGTGCACTTGTAAGGCTTCTCGCCCGTGTGCACGAGATGGTGCCTGGTCAAATGAGAGGAGTTGTTGGTGGAATAGCCGCAGTGGCTGCACTGGAAGCGGCCGCCCCGCGGCGCCACCGACGCCGTCCCGCGCCGTGCACCCCCTGCGCACCCAAGGGCAAAGTCTCATTGGCGCTCTTTAGGTTACGTATAAACCTTCACGCGAATGCAGCTAATAGGCCAACAGCCCCGTTTGAATTCGAGGCTGCGCATAAACCAAATTTATGCAGGGTTTATGTGGATTTCGTAGAGAAAAACACCCATTGGGCATCAACTAAGATTAGGTTTTCTTTCAATACAAAGCAAAAGCTCAGAGGTCACCAGTTCGGTGAAGGTTTATACGTCTGACCAAGCAAAAACTGATTCGGCAAAACCTGGGTTTAGATGTAGCTATTGGCGCAAGGAAAACATGTTTTATTTATGTGTTTGGAGGAAAGGAATTGAGGTCTCCTGAACGTGAGAAACAGATTGGACACCAGATGGATTGATATTAACACCTTATCGCAATTCAGTACTAATTGGGCATCTTTGGTTTTGGAATTAGTAACGTGTGAAACGACAGCATTGGTAAGATATTTACATAGGCCTCTTGTGACTGACAAACAGCATGCTAACTGGAAATAAAATTATTTCCAAAAAATAGTTCATACGTTTCTATTCTTTATCAAAGAGTCTTTTGCTCATTTGTCTGAATTGTTTTCTTTTTTTTCAAATGCAATCACTTGCTTAAGCTAAGATGAATATTTGGTTGGGAGATTTAATTCACTTTTTCACTCTTACGAATGAAAGAAGAATGTGAGAAGAGAAAGTATTGCAATCGTGCGCAGGAAAACGGCGAATTTTCGACAGAAAACTATTATAGTTTTAAACTATTATAGTTTTTCAGTGTTAACGAATAAAAGGATAAATCCTATTCCTAATTATAATAAATTATTTCCTCTAACAGGTGGTGTCGTCACAATCCATGTTTGGTCAGTACTTGATACAGACAAATTTATTGATAGCAAAACATGTCGGTCTGTCCGCCTGTGGTCAACGCTAACGCCTGAACTGTTCAGCCGAATTTCTTCAACGTTAATACTGTCCGATCGATATAAACGAACTCGACGGTTTAGGAGTTTCAAACGGATACTTTGATTTTTTTGGGAATTTTACTCCAAGCTACAAAAACATTTTCAAAATTTCAAATTTTCTCTCAAATGACTTTAAAATATTTTTTTAAACTTTGTCCTAAGATTGAGTAAAAGACGTTTAAGAAAACGACAAAGGTCTTCCTACAACCACAATTTTGAAAATAGAGATTTTTCCCTTAATGAAACCTGTTTAAAGGCAATTTCGAAATAAGTTCAATTTTTCGAGTCAATTCCAAAATCTGAGTCGTTTTTGTAATTCTGCGCAAAAAAAGACAATTTTTAATTTTTTAAACAACTTGCACTTCCTCGCTACCACCCACTTATGCAGATGAGATAATGTAATGTAATGTAATGCTGCGGGGGAAAACGGCGAAATTTCGGCAAAAAAACTTTTATTGCCGGGCTCTGGTAATAACAATTTCTAAATTTAGAAAAAAAAATCCTCTAACCACTTTCCACAGCCCATTTGTTATGGATATGTTCAGCTTTCGTCTAATAAAGCTCGGAGAAACCATAGAAAACTACCGATCAAAACACTTGTCCCTCACACAGCGGATAAATGCGATGTAACATTCTATGTAGAAACGAAAATCACCGTGAGAGATTGTTCAGTGCCCCAACTGATGGAACTGCAATCCATCTCAACGGGAGGTCCTCGGTTCGGGTCCCGGTGGCGGCAGGCTTTACGATACTAGCTTTTCACCTAGGTCACGTTCAGTTCGTTGTGGAGGAGAATTCTAGCGGCCGGCTGCTCTGATCGGTAGTTTCCCGTGGTTTCTCTGATCAACACCAGGCGAATGCCGGAGCAGTACCCTAACAAAAGGGCCACGGGCCGCGCGCGATCTTTCCTTCCTCTTCCTTGTCCTATCCTCACTCCTTACACACACACTTACACTGACATGCACTACACACTACCACACATGCCAGGAGACCGGTCGGTAGCTTAGAGCTTGTCCCGGCTGGGGCGGTGCCCCGCTGGTGGGAGATTCCTGGTTAGGGGAAAACCCCGCTAGTCGACGGTAGGTCGGCGCCGGATCTCGCCATCCAGCTGGGAAATCCCGAGGGAAAAAACGCACTAGACTTACGAGACTAATGACCTATGTAGTTGACGCGCCCGGAATCACGGACAATCAATCAATAACGAAAATCAGCCGTCTGGAATGGAATCCTAGTATCTCCTGGAAAAAATCGCTACGTAGCCTGTGAAAGGACTTGATTTAAACTAAATGCAGCTGGTTCGTTCGTTATCAGGAAGCTTTTAGACTGGATCTACGACAAAAAACCGCCTTCAAGACGCACCTCCCGGCCACTCCAACACATGTCTATTTCGGTTATTCTCTGAAGATTTACTCAAACAAACAATCACGAAAGACGAGGTGGAAGGGCTTGATCAGAGTTAACGTAGCAGCTCCGTTCGCCATCCGGAAGCTTTTAGATTGGATCTTCGTCAGAAAACCGTCAATAAACCAGAAAGACGCACCAACGGAGGATTTACTCAAACCAGCAATCAATCAAGACATCTCGGCTCAATCTTTCAGTACACCAATGGGAATCAGGAATTCATTATTGAAGCTATTGCGCCGTTGAGTACAAAACGATGTCCCCATAAAAAGGCCCTTGCTTACCCAAACGTTCATCTTAGATTGGCCAAATATTTGTAATTATTCAAAAAAATGCTACACAAAAAATTAGCAAACGGCAATTGTTGGTAAAACAAAAAATGTAATATTTGTAATCGCGTTGTAATTTGTGAAGAGTTCTACAATAATCAGTCATGTCAACAGTTTAAAGATGTTCTTCATACACTGAAGAATCTAATTAGTCTCATATTCAAATTTTCGAGACGTGAATTAAGCGAAAATGGAAATCAGTATGGTCAAGAAGCATTGCTTTATTTAAAGTGCAAAGGAACGATATTATTACAAAGCACGTAAACAATGACACACGTTAATTACAATAATAGCATTTAGCCTATTTATTATATGCGCCACTACGACAGTCATGTTTATGGGCCCTCAAGGATGAGCTATGGGAATAACTTTTGCCACACAGCGAACACTGATATGGCTTCTCCCCGGTGTGTTTCCGCATGTGGACACGTAAGCCGCTCGTATCCGCTGAAGCGTAGGGGCACACCGGGCACTTGAAAGGCTTCTCCCCGGTGTGTTTCCGCATGTGCGTATTTAAGTGAGAGTGCTGGGTCGTAGCGTAGGTGCAGACCGTGCACTTGAAGGGCTTCTCGCCCGTGTGCACGCGCTGGTGTCTGGTCCAATTAGAGGAGTCGTCGGTGGCGTAGCTGCAGTGGCTGCACCGGTAGCGGCCGCGCCACGGCCCGGCGGTCGCCTTCCCGCTCCTTGCATCCCCTGCGCACCCAAGGGCAAAGTCTCATTGCGCGCTCTTTGGGTAGGGTACTAACATCCGCGCAAGCGAAGCTCATACGCCAAGAGCTACGATTGATTCAGGTCTGCGCGTAAACTAAAATTCATAAAGAAGAGCTGTGTTTAGAGTTGGTGTTTCGTGCAGGCAAAATCACGTTTGACACCAACTACGTTTAGGTTTGCGTTTGAGAGGAAGCAAACCCTCAGAGGACACCCGTTGGGTGTACAATTTTAAAAGCCAAAATTGATTTGGCAAAACCTGGGGTTAGATGTAAGCATTCGTGCGGAGAAAAACATTTTTGGTTGGCTAATGGTAGAGGAAAAGAAAAACCTGTTGGGCTTCAGCTGGACTGAAATTCATACCTATGTATTATATTGTATCTTGTAGCCTAGATTTGGGTGTGGGTGTCATGGCCACCATGGTATTTACTTATTGGTCAAGAGGTCGATGCTCAATCCTAGGTTTCGTTGGAATAATTAAAAATGCTCGCAGCTTCACAAAGTATGAAAGGTTGTAGCAATGTCGAAAGAGAAACTTCATACACGCCAAGTAAGATAGTTATGGTAAAAAGAGTACAAAATGCTCGTCACATGTCTTTCTTAGCTCTGGACGTGGATAAAAAATACCAGGACAAGAGGTCGAAGTACCTCTAGCAGACAAAAGTCGGATTAATCCAGTCCGAAACGTCAAATAAATACATACTTCAAGCAAATACTAATTTGGCATCATTAGGCCTAGATTTCGTTTTGGGTATCACGGTATTCACGTAGGTAATAGTATAGGTCTAGAAATCGATGGACTGATGTGAGAAAATGGAACGCGTTCCCAAAATCTTGATTTATTTATCCTGTTAGGCTTTCACAAGGATACTTTTAAGCAATCATCAAAAAACATGTTAATTCTTAAATATCTTTTCTCGCCCTTACAATTGATTACGTATTTTAATATTGTAACGGTACGTCCTTCGTGAACAACGGCTCAATCAGCGCCACTCCCCAACTCAGTAACTGCACCCTTCGGCGCGGGGCGCGGAGCACACGGCGCCGGCACTAGCCGTCTGCGGTGCGTCTGTGGGTCAGCGGAGCCTCCCCCGGCCGTCAGCGCACGTCAGGGCAGGTGGACTTTATGACCATCATCTCCCCCGGCCGGGTGCATCTCCTCGCGGCAGTAACTGCGAGTGACAGCAAAGTTAGGCGGCTCCCTTTTTTATAAGACGGCCTGTAAATGACAACCCATAATCTACGAGGCATCGAGGCGCACCATCCAAACATTTTTTTTTCAGGGAGGGGGGCATTTGCGCGGACTTGGTGTTTCAAACTATTTGCTCCAAAGAAATCTGTGACAAAGAGCGAACCCTGACTCACTCCCGTAATTTGCAGTAGGTGGCATTTTGTGACCAATACGTACGCATCAACCAAACGGTTCTTATTCGAACAAATAACTTGAAAGGCTGCCGTTTTCGAGTCAACACCTCTTCAAGGCTGCAGCTTCATCGCATTCCACCGATCGCGAACAGAGGTTAGAATGCACCCCACGTGCAGGCCCATGTATCAACTTCCGGCGCCTAAAATACAACGGCAATTATTTGTAAAAGAAGCAAGTGCATTTGGTGTGAGTATCGCCCGGCCACTGCTCGCCATAGATGATTTTGAGCAATCAGGGAGAGCTAGTCGGACAAGAGTAGGATATAGGAGGATTAATTTTTCGTGTGCAAGGCCTAGAGATCACTTCACCACATAGATTTCTTCACTTGAACTTCACGACTAGAACTTCCATCTAACTTGAGCTCTGACTGACACTGAGACTGCGAGTTCGCCTAATAACTTCTACCAAACTGGTCGGAACGTCACTGTCCATCTTTCTACCGTGCTTGTGTCCATGACTTGGGCGGACACTCTGTCCTCCGACGTAGGTTTGGTATTTGAGCTTCGGGCGCTCGGAATTAATTTGCTTTCCCAAGTGCAGTGCGAAGAATTAACTATGCCCTTGAATTTGCACTAATTTTTCCGCGGTACGGACGACAATGGGTATTTTGCGTGGTTTTGCCCGCATTGTCACAGCTGGGTATCGCACTCCAGTTTCGGCCACGATATATACGTGACACCGCCGACTCCACAGTGGGTTTGAGCTAGTTCAGAACAGAGTTCTGACACTCATAGCACCCCCTCCGTTTCGGAAATGGTTGAAAGTTCTCAGGAAGGAACTTGACATCGAGTCCTTCACTCAATGCTTGAGACGGCTTTCTTTTAATGAAGCCTATCAAGCCTTTCAAACTAGCGAAGCACCGGCAACGCTAAAACAACTAGCTCGACATGTCCTTACTACAGGACAAAGACGAGAAGCCTTTCCCTCGGATAACTTGAGGACCTAGTGCAACACACTATAACAAAACTCAGTCACTAACATAACTAAGTACAAATGATGGCACGGTGGCTATGGATCACACAATTTGGCTAATGATCACACGGTCCAACACGAACCTACACCAGCTACTTACACTTAGCAGTAAAACGCGAAATGCGTGAGAACTGCAAATCACAATAGCACACAAACCTTCGGCTAAGCCGAAAGAAAACACACACATAGCGGCCTATCGTTGTGCGTCGTCGTCCTACGACCGGCCTTGGCGATGGAGGACGCGAGGACCGAGGCGGGTCGTGCGCAGCCGATATCGCGCGCACCCCCACGGCCAGAGACCGCGCCTGGCCCCGCCCCGCCCCCTCCCCCCCCGCTGCGCCCCAGGCACTTCCGGCGCCCAGCCGCTCAGAAACGAAGCCATCACACCTCACAGCAGTAAGAACTTTATGAACTACTAGGAAAACCCGGCAGACGTTGTTCTGGCCTTCATCTCCCTCTTTCCCCTTTCTCATTGTCTCTCCCTCCCTCACCCTGTCCCTGTCTGTTTTCTGCCGCTCTCTGTCCTTCTCATTCACATTTAATTACAGATTATGCACATCTCTGAGCATGTGAGGTAATATCAGGATACGTCGGACAAACAAAAATATAATAGAAACTTGAAGAAGGTCTCATCCTGTACATTACAGCGTGAGAAAAATTTAGTTTTTAAGGCCATAGAACGCATTGTTTAGGAGTTATTTAACGATACAAATTAAATATCCTACCGAATATGATGCGGATTGCATTTGATAAATATTTAATTTTGTTCTACAGCGCCGTGTAGTTGAGTTACAACAGCTTTAACAGCACTTAAACCTTCTCAGTAAAAAAACACGTAGGAGTGCCAACTTTCATTCAAATTGGTCTCACGGTGTCGGAGTTTGGCTCTTATGTATATAGCAATATCTACTCATATATATATATATATATATATATATATATATATATATATATAATTCGGGTCACCGTCAGCTACTTTTCCGCGCTGCTATACGTGTAAGACTTTTAACAAAGGGACCTGACTAATAAGAAGGTAGATAACACCAACACATAGCATATTATTCGACGCGGCAGATAATAATTTTTATTAGTTATTGCATTACCTGTCTCAGTAAGCCGTCAGAGCTAGAGCCCAAATTGTAAATATTTCGCGATAGTTTTTATTTTACGTCAAAAACAGTTAAAAAGTGTGTGACGTGCCACGAGTAGAAGATTTTTTGTCGACAAGTGTTTTTATTGGGGGGGAGGGAGAGCGCATGTGGGTTATATAACTGGAAAAATTGGAGAACGCTTAGTCAATTGAAGCTTTCGGATAAACTATTGTCACAAAAACTTAGGGTAGGTTTGGTAAGCTCTCCGATTTTCAAAGCCTGATTATTGCTCGCCCCTTCTTATTAACATCTGCCAAGACTGACTAACTACAAATGGCGCTAAAATCGTGTTATATTTACATGAGGAGGAATGGACACATTACACTTATTATTGTAAATTGAGTTGGCTTAAAATATATAATACAATAATTTATTTTGTTCTCCTACAAGCATGCAAAATTCTAAATTTTATTTCACCACCCTTCCTTTTCCACAAATTTAATGGAAATCGTTACATGAAGACTTATTCGACGCGGGGGAAATATTTCGTATTCTGCACGTTAGAACCCAAACATATCGGAAGTCATTATTTATTCAACCAATGCAGTTGTAGAACAAATTACCTATGGGTATTAGTTCTGCACCGACCGTGAAAGTGTTCAACAGCACAATTTTCGAGTATCTTCTAAATCTGCAAGGATGTGGGTGATGAAGTGCTCTGTTACAATTGTGGACACTATTGTTTGGCACTTGAGGTTTCATTTTTGGTTGTTTTTATTATTATTATTATATTTCATATACATGTTTGTAATTGTTATGTAATGTGATGATATGTGATGGGATTAATTTTAAGATTGGGATTGACTTCATGACTTGTCGCTTATAGATTAGTTTATAGATTATTGTGGATATTTGTTTATATATTTGTATTATTTGCTCTCTTTTCGTAAAGATTTTGGGCCAAACGGGCCCAAAATCTATCGCAAAATGAAAGATTATACAGACCTGCAAGGAAAAACTTGCGTAGGATTTTTATACATTTTCTTATAGATTTCATCTTTGGAAAAAACGAAAAAAATTCCAAAAATTTACCATCTCGTACATTTTTTGTTACACTCAAGTTACACTCAATTACTACATTTAGAGTAAAATTCCTAATTACCTCAAAATATAATATTTTGTTTTTTTGTTCAAAAAATGGCTTTAAAACTAAGACTTCTCACAATAAATGTATCAAATAAAGTTGAACTTGGCAGTAAATGAAAAAAAAAAGTTAATGGTTGAAGACAGAAGTGGGGGTGATAAAGTAGTTTTAGCGTAAACAGGAAGGTCGCATGGTCGTGTCGAAACGGGTTAGAAGTTAGTAGTGAATAAGGTCAGCATATTTAGACTTGTTATCTGGGGTACTAGGCGTAAACAATCTGTAGTCAGATTAGATCATGTTTCAACAAGCAAATTAAGATCAATTTTATACCACACTCAGTTTGTATTCAGCATTCAAACGATACTGTGATTGTTTTTTTATTTCTCAACTACGGCTCACACACAAGATTGTGTCATTTCTCCTGATAGCTTCTGTTTTAGTATCTGTTGTGAATACATAGTAAAAAAGGCAACAAAAGAAACATAAGTGAGTTTGTGAAGAAAGTTTATTTTGCATATTTCAAATTGAAACTTGAAGTTGAAGAAAAAACATTACACATAATTCATTAATAAAGTATAATGAATAATTTTAAATAAATGTAGATTTTAGTTGAAAATAATTTCCAAATAATGCGATTACTACTTGGTACAACGTATTCTCAATGTGGAAATGAAGCTTCTTTTTCCGTCAATACTCAATTTTTAAAAAATACTTCGAGTTAAATCTAAAAGTTGAAATTTTTACAGCAGATCGGTATGTTAGCATGTGTCTAGCATGTGTGCAATTTTCAGATTTTATCTGGTCCCCCAATAGAGATATTACAGTTCAAAATTTGGAAAAAACCCAAAATTCCAATTTTCAAGAGAATGTAATTTTCAAATGGTACGTTATATACCAATGATATTTTACAAAATGTAACTATACTGTTATGTGTAAAAGCACAGAAAAAGTTAAGGCTATAATTCTATTCCTTGTGTGAGAAATTACTCTCTAAAAATCGATATTCATTCATTCACATTCCTTAAATTTGATTGCAAATATTTCCCAGATAAAAACATAGAAGATAGGTAAATAATATTTCGATTTGCAGTACAGAGTACACTGAATCAAATGCTTCTTATTCTAGAATGATAGAACAATCTAGAGCAGAGTAATTTAGAAACGAGTTAATGTGTGCAAACGCGAAAAATGGCGCACGGCGTGAAACAAAAATGGCTGCCATTTCTAAATCAGGTAGAATAAAAAAAAAGTTGAAGATGTTTTTGAACAGGCAAAACATAGGGGAATGTATGTACGAAACATGAATTTTTTCGAGATGGTCGAGCGACCAGTGCGGGGCCACTTAAAATGGATTGCCCCGTTTCTATCAAAGCTGGAACTCTTGACTTAAAAGTGTTTTCGCCTGTATGCCGAAAAGATTCATTCCCTTTCTGTTTTTGTAGGGGAAATTCAAAAATACGTATGCAATCTATAATTCAAAAATACGTATGCAATCTTAGCTTCTTCAAAACCATTTTGAAACAATTAGTACTACTTATTAACATTTCACTGATTTAAACAATTTCTTTTGAATTTTCTTCTATACCTAACTTGCTGAGTTAAGCATAAAAAGATAAGTTCTCTAAATTTCAGTCAATTCTCATATTAATCAACTTGATATATGTGATTAATTGTTAATACATCCATAACTTCAATAAAAAAATAAATTTAATCACACAAATGCTGTGAGAATTCCTTTGCTATCAACTCCTTCCTCCCTCGCTTTCACTCCTGTCTTCTAAGTGACAAACAATTCAAGAAAATTGCTCATGTATTTTCACTAAATGACCTTTTTTTATGCACTATTGTAATAAGAATTTTGAAATTGGTCAGGCGGAAGAGCAGGCTAGCAGGCCCTGAGCCTCGCCATCAATAAAGACTATTTCTTTCTTTCTTTCTTTATTTATTTATTTAAATTCACGACAAATTGCGAGGCATTCCACATCCAAGTTTTTATGGAGCGGGGGAAATTGAGACAAGCTCTAAGCTCTCGATTGACTCCTAATGTGAGTTACAGTATTGCAAGTAAAGGTATTTCTCTGTTTGTGTGTAAAAAAGGGGAGAATATGGGGCAAGGAAAAGGTTTGCCCGCAGGCCCGTGGGCCGCTTATTGGGGTACTTCGTCTGCATTCGCCTGGAATAGGTCAGAGAAACCACAGAAAATTCTCTATCAGAACTTCCAGCTGCTAGAACTTTCTTCTTGACAGCGGCTGAATTCGAAAACTATCTAGCTAGTATCGAAATACCAACACCAGTAACATTTCGTGAACAGTTAAAACAGGTTTGGGTTACACTGATGAAGGTAAATATTAGTTACCTATTACAATGTCCACGTACGAATATAAGAAAAAAAGAAATATCGGTCCAAAAGCACTGTTTTAATACATTAACATTTAGTCTACTTATTGGACGCTCCACTATAACAGCCACGTATATGCCTCTTCAAGGCTAAGTGGCGTGTATAACGTTTGCCACATTGTAAACACTGATACGGCTTCTCCCCGGTGTGTATTCGCATGTGCACATTTAAATTGCAGGATTGCGTCGTCGAAAAGGGGCAGAGTGTGCACTTGTAAGGCTTCTCTCCGGTATGCACCCGTAGATGCCTCGTCCAATTCGACGAGTCGCTGGTGGCGTAGCCGCAGAGGCTGCACTGGAAGCGGCCGCCCCGCGGCGGGAGAGACGCTATCCCACGGCGTGCATCCCCTGCGCACCCAAGGGAAAAGTCTCATTGCGCGCTCTTTGATCTATATATACAAATATAAAACTGGATGTTGGTATATATACATAAGAGCTAAACTCCGACACCGTCGGACAGATTGTTGGCACTTCTACGTGTTTTTTCACCCAGGTTTATGGGCTGTTAATTCTGTTGTAACTCCACTACATGGCGCTGTAGAACAAAACTAAATATCCACGTCAAATGCAACCCGCAACACTCGGCAGCATTTTGAATCTATATCGTTAAATAACTCCTAAACGAGGCGTTCTAGGATTTTAAAAACTAAAATTATGAGGCTTCAAAGAAACGTTTCTCACACCGTAATCTACAGAATGAGCTCTTCTCGAACATTCTATTACATTTTTGCTGGTTCGGCACTTCCTAATATCATGTTACCTGCTGAGAGACGAGCAGAATCTGTAAGAATATCTGAATGAGAGGGCAGAGAGCGGCAGAGACAGAGAAACACGGAGACAGGGACAGGGTTAGGGAAAGAGGGAGAGACAGTGAGAAAGGGAGATGGGAGGAGAAAGAGGGAGATGAAGGGTAGAACAACATCTGCCGGGTTTTCCCAATTAGGTATAAACCTGCACGTAAGGAAAGGTAATAGGCAAATATCCACATTTGAATTCAGGACTGACCGTAAACCAAAATTTATTAAGCTGACATTGGATTAGGTTTCGGCTTTCGGGCAAGAAACAACAGATTGGGCACATGCTGAGTGTAGGTTTGCGATTTCGAGGGTTCAAAAACTCAAAGGACATCAGTTAGCTGTAGGTATCGCAGAGAGATAATTCCGCATAATCTGAGTATACTCGAAGATGAAGGCATTCCTCAACTTCGCAAGGAAAAAATATTTTTTGGGGGGCTTAATGTTGACCCTTAAAACTGTAAAAATGTAAACCTTAAAATTGATTACATACTTTAACATCGTCGGTGTACAAGTAAAGCTATATAAACAATGTATTCGAATAAATATACAGATTTTTTACCAGATGAAAATTTAAGTATGATCGTGCACAACACAGTCGGTGTAGAATATAAAACACTTCGTTTTTGGCTGCGAAGTAACCAAATGATCTCAGATTAAAAACTGTTCTTCCGCGAACACTTATTACATTGGACATTTCCTTGTGCACAAATGATATAATACAAAGCATGGCTCGTAACTGATTTTCTTAACATACTACACATGAGCTACCATTTTCTTGTGTATATTGGACAATAATCAATTTCCTCTAATTAAATCGTTTCGACGATTTTCTGCACAACACTTAAATACATCACGATCCTTTACCATCAACAGACTTGTCTCCAGCGAAGCCTACGGACGCACTTTCAATGTGTCTGATCCCTTTCATAAGAGTAATGTGTTATACAATTAAGTCACATGAGAACACTATAAAGATGCACTGTTTATACTGACGATCCTAATCCCTAGCTCCAAATTACAATTTTCCAGATGTGAATTCCAGAAAAATATAAAGAAGTATAGTCAAGAAGCATTGATTTATTAAAAGGGATAAGGAAAGGTATTATTAAAAGATGGGATCACAGGCATGCATTAATTACATGAATGGAATTTATCCTAAATATGCTCCACTATGACAGTTTTGTTCATGAATCTTCAAGTATGTGAGTCGAGCATAACATTTGTCACACTGTGAGCACTGATACGGCTTCTCCCCGGCGTGTTTCCGCATGTGACCATTTAAGGTTGCGAGCTGCGATGCTGCGTATCGGCAGATTGTGCATTTGTAGGGCTTCTCGTTGGTGTGGGTGCGCATGTGTCTAGTTAAGCTCTCGCGTTGGGTCGTAGAGACGGGGCAGAGCGTGCACTTGAAAGGCTTCTCGCCCGTGTGCACGCGCTGGTGCTTGGTCCAATGAGAGGAGTGGTTGGTGGCGTAGCCGCAGTGGCTGCACTGGAAGCGGCCGCCCCGCGGCGCCACCGTCGCCGTCCCGCGCCGCCGTGCACCCCCTGCACACGCAAGGGGCAAATTCTCATTGCGCGCTCTTTGGGTTAGGTAAAAGCCTCCACGCGAGGAATACCCCACTCTACATTAGCTCGGATTGAAGAGAAGTTTCCGTGGAAGCAATACCTCATTTAACACAACCGTGTTTATGTCTGTGCACTGTTTTGCAGTGGCGTAGCCAGGTAATTTTTTCTGGGTAGGCTCTAGAGCTGATTTGCTTTTTATTTATTGCAATATCTCAAAATGGCAATTAGTGTTTAATGTCTCGCCATTCATTTATTATTATTATTATTATTATTATGTTCTGAAAATTTTGGTATCACACAGATACGACACAGAAACAATATCAAAGCATGGTAGCTGACATATTTGAAATCTACAAAATAAATTAAGGCATTCTAACACATGAACATAAAATAACATTTTCCCCAAATAATAATAAAATTCTAGTAGTCCACTGTTTATTGTCACCTCTTCCTAAGTCTTCGGTTTCTACAATAGGTTAGGCGTTCCGATAAAATGAGTTTGTGTTGCGCGCCTGTCGTATTCGTGTTGGAGTGTGGGCCCGCCACACACCACGAACGAACTCGAGGATTCCGGAAGGCTAGCCTTCGGCTCGCTGTAGCGAACTGTAGATACAGCGTATCCCGTCTCGCGAGCACACGAACTGCGCGTGCGTTGCAGGCTCTGAGTGCTAGAGCCTTCCTCCAATGGCAAGTAAGTTCGCAATTAAGCGGGAAGTTCAAGACGCAAAACCTACATGAAACGTGGTAATTGTGAATTGAAAAATTATCAATAAACACATTACGAAGTAATGAGAACGCTTTTTGTTTTTCATTAAATGTTTGGGTAGGCTCCGCCTTGCAACCTAATAGATAGCTACGCCAATGCTGATTTGTTTTTTTAAATCTCCCAATAATTCTTCAATAATTGGTAGTAGTGGCGGCTGGTGCCGCAACAAACAGGAGGTTTCATTTCCATGGAATGACGGAAATGTAATTTCCTAAAATTCAGAACTCTAATATATAAACTTAAACAATTCATGTCAAATATTAAATCTAACTTCAAGAAACGTCTACAATGAAACATTACTTACATAATTGTATGCATAGTGTTCAGGTATATTCGCTCCTCGCACACGTGTTTGGGCTTCGATTTCCAGTGGGCACTCGAGTTTCTGTATTAGTTGTGAATTGAAACAATTGACGGTTATAGCATGCATACAAAACAAAACAGAATTTGGTTTCGAAAATACGGTGATCGCACTCCAACAATTTGCAACAAGCATTATTGTTTGGACACATATTGAAGAAATAAAATTATTTTATTTCGAAAATTTCACTATTCTGATATATAATCCAATTATGAACGATCTTCCACAAACTCCTACTCACAACAACGTTCGTAGACTGCAAATGTTGTCGGGAAGATACACACACACCATGGGAGTCAGAAAAGGGAATTCCTTCCAGATCGGCCAACTTTATAAAAAGGACTCATCAAATGTACATTTTGAATCAACAAATAAAACATCAAATGCAAATAAATTATCCAATCATACGTAATGCAATATCGTCAAGAAGTTACTGATCATGTGCACTTTCAATAAGACCCGAAGCTTATAAAAGAAAGTTGTCGCTGGTGTAAAAGAAAGAAAATTGGTATTTCTTTCGTATGCGGTGCCGCGCTGTCCTACCAAACTCCCCCCACGTAAAAAATATTCTTCCATGCCTCACCCTTCTACGCTGTAAGCTGGTGATTGGCTGCCACATCAAAGGCCTATCTTGAAGCCTAGGACCAAAGATTAATAGAGCCAAGTGCGTCACATGACGGACTCCAGGAGACAGCATCAGACGTCGAACAAAAAGCACGTTGGGCGCTCTCTTGATTTCAAAAATCATTTCATATACATCGATATTGCTGCAATATCTTCAATACTGACTGCCATTATTCCTAACATATTTGAAAAAAATATTTTTCGATTATCTCGGGGGTGTGCAACTCTGCAACCTAGTAAGAGCCGCCACTGTATATTAAGGTTTCCGGAACGTCATCCCCTATGGTCAGTAATCAAGTTAGTGTAGTGAATATTTTAATCCGGAATGTGGCGGTGAATCCTTGTCGGGTAGATGGTGAGGTCCGGCGCAGAACCCGACGACGGCCTGCGAGGGTTCCCCCTCTTACCTCCGCACGCGGGGCACCTCCCCAGTCGGGACAAGCTCCAAGTTCTAAGACATGAATGGTAGTGTCCATCCATGTAAGTGTACGTGAGTGCCTATGTATATAAGGGGAAAGAGGCAAGGAAAAGAGAAAAGTTTGCGCGCGGTCCGTGGGCGTTTGTTAGGGTACTGCACCCGTATTTCTGTGGTATATAGAAGTGCACGGAAAACTACCGGTCAGATCACCTGGTCGCTAGAATTTTCCTCCAGACATGACTATTTGGTTAGTACCGAAATACCGCCACCGGCTAGAGAACAGTCGAAAGAGGTTCTCTGAACAAGGATGGATGTAATGATTAATTGCATATACAATTTTCAGGTATGAATTCCAGGAGAAAGAAAAACAAGCAAAGAGCAATGATTTATTAACATTCAAAATAGAACGGTGTCATTACAATTTACGTAAAAACAGACATAAATTCATTATATTAAATTTAGCCTACTTATTACACGCTCCACCATGAGAGCTACGCAAATGCTTCTTTAAGGTAACGTGGCGTGTGTAACTTTTGCTACAGTGTGAACACTGATACGGCTTCTCTCCAGTGTGAGTACGCATGTGCACATTGAGGTTGCAGGCCTGCGCCGAGGCGAAGGGGCAAAGTGTGCACTTGTAGGGCCTCTCCCCGGTGTGCACGCTCTGGTGCCTGGCCCATCTGTAGGCTTCGTAGGTAGCGTAGGGGCAGTGACGGCACTGGAAGCGGCCGCCTCGCGGCGCCACCGTCGCCTTCCCGCGCTGTCCTCCTCCTGCGCAGCCAAGGGCAAAGTCTCATTGCGCGCTCTTTGGGTTACGTATAAGCCTCGACGCAAGGTCAGCTCACACCCCAACAGCTGAGTATGAATTCAGTGCAGGGTCTAAAGCAGTGGTGTCAAGGTCTTCTACTGGTGGCAGTGGCACGCGTCGTGGTTCCATAGCATGCCATGAGCTACTCTGCGCAACAAGTGTCGGGAAAGGAAACTATTAGTAACATCGTCGTTTTACAATAGGAATGGCGTTGTGTCTGGCAGGGTGACGAACAACGTGAAGGGGCGATTTCGTCGTGGCACTCGCGCCACGGACTCCCGGTCGTGCCACTGACCTTGACAACACTGGTCTAAAGGGAATTTCATTAAGCAGACCTGGGTTTAGGTTTAGTCTCTTGTTTATGCAAACACCCATTGGACACCAGCTGAATTTAGGTTTGCTTTTCTCAGATGAAATAAAAACTCACAAGGACACGAATTAGGTGCAGTTTATGAGTGATCAAAAACTACAGTGAACAATTTTATTACAATGTAAAAAGCTTTCATAGAACCTGAATTAATTTCCTTCAAATACTGTTTTTGGCTAATGATGCACTTGTCCCATTGAACATTCAATCTATGACTGGAAGCATTTCTGGAAGGCTTCTTTCGGAAGGACTTTCAGCTGCTGTTTGATGGTCCGCCCAATGTTGGGAATGATGTCCAAACGTTTTCCTCTTAGCACGATTTTCATTTTTTGGACGAGAGACATGTTGCATGGTGCTAAATCTGCGAGAAAGGCGGATATGGACACTCAGGAACACTTCTTCCACCCAAGTGCTTACGAATCATATGCGACTTGGGGCTCGGCGCGTTGTCGCGATGAAGATGAAAGATTTTTCTAGTCGTCTCATTTGCATATAATCGATTAAAATGCATCGCAGGGACCCGTATGAGATATCATGTTCTTCGGTAACGATCTCGAAAAGTTAAGTTATTCGTCTTTTTGAACGGACACGCTTGGCCACTTTCTGCATGTCTTCATCGGTTTTTGAGTTCGAAGGACGTCTCAACTGTTCCTCGTGTTCAAACGACTGATTACCGCTTTTAATCAGTCGTTCATACAACTTGTAAACAGTCTTCAGAATTTACACATTGACGGCATACACTGATTTGAACATTTAATGAGTTCCTTTGGCACTTTTTTTTTCAACTTGAAAAAATTTCGTGTTAATGCGTGGTTCGAAGTCCATGATGCGCGACAGACAGGAAAACACCTAACTTCGGTGGTTCTGAAAGCTGCGTGACCACTCAGAAAGTGTTCAAAATGGACGGAAGTCATTTCAACGGACCATACTATCGCACATACTAGGTCAAATGGATGTAGCGTCAGCAATTCCTGCTATAAAACGTCGTTTATTCTTCGTAGGTTTATAGAAAGTTCAGAGGAAGCTCACTTAAAATACTTGCGTTGAAACGGGACCAATTTCAATTTTTAGCACTAATATTAAAAGTAAGATGTTAAAATGTTCTGGTAAATCTGTAAACACCACAACGAAAAAAATACTTCAGCCTCAATGCATTAAATATTAACCTTAATGTATTATTAAAAAAACTACACTTAAAATAAAATGAGTTACTAAGGCTGTCTTGAAAATAGGGTCTGACACGTGTAGTAAAAGGGACTGTTTTCGTAGGGTTGCGTGACTTCTTGGCTGTCCGGGAGACGCCGCCTCGTTGGCTGAGAGGCCGACGTTTCGCCTGTCATGTCGCAGGCTTTCTCAGAGCAGGGCCTCCTCTGAGGAAGCCTGCGACATGACGCGTGAAACGTCGGCCTCTCAGCCAACGAGGCGGCGTCTCCCGGACAGCCAAGAAGTCATGGACTCGAGCCGCGGAAGCTTACGAGTACTTCATAGAGTTGCGCCATTCACCCGTTCAGCCTCGAGTAGCAACTTTTTCTATTAGCAAAATAAACCCTGGCATTTATCATTCTTATCATCAATAACTATTTTCGGTTGAATTTGTGAGTGAAAAACGATGAATAAAATTAAGTGAAGTAAAATGAAAATTTGATAAAATCTTATTTTCAAAACTTCCTATACTTTACACAAAATTCAGCAAAAGCTACTGATTATTTAAAAAAACTCTACATGACCTCTTATAAAGATCTAATTTTGAAGAACAGAGTTCACCGGAAAGAAAAATCTCTGACTTCAATATTGAAGTAGTAACATTCCGATAAAAAGTTTGAACTGTCACTCCTTACCTTCAAAAATTGATATTTTTGAAGCTACAAAAATTAATAGACCTTTTTGTAGCGTACTATTTTAATTAGTTTTATACAAATTTTGTAATTGCGTTAATTTTGTAAGCGGCGTAAATTTCTGTATAATTGATAGTTACGAAAATATACGCAAAAAAACAAAAACAGAAACAAAAAAACACACCCTTATCAAGCTCCGCCACACTGCCGCAGATCTCACCCATCCTGCAGGGTATTAAGTAACATGTACTGCAAGATCCAACGAAGAATCATCCAACATGTCAAAACTTTGTGATTTATTTCACACAATTTTCCTACGTTGAATGGGCTACAACAATTGCACGTTTAGAACACCTTCCAACTCTAGAAGCAAAATTGCAGAAATTGAATCTTTGCACTGAAGAACATAATAATATTTCTGTAAAGTGTTATATACTGCGATTTTTGTAGGAAGAGCTCTCAAGGCCACTCTTCGCGATGGAATATGTCACGGCATTTCGTGTCATTCACAGTCGTTCCGCTAGATTTCGCACGATCGCGACCGTATGAAGCAGTGCTTGCGATCATGCGACTTCTACCGGCGAGACCGAGAAAAGACGCCAAATGCCGTGACATATTCCATCGCGAAGATGGGATTTGAGTGGCCTTGAGAGCTCTTCCTACAAAAATCGCAGTATAAAATAGTGTATTATATTATATAAAAATATTAAAGAGGTCCGATTTACACTGCTAAATGCAATTAATTATTAATTCCATATTACAATCTTCGAGATATGAATTCCAAGAAAATCACTCAAGTAAAAAAAAGCATTGATTTATTAAAAGTAAAAAGTAACGTCATCATTACAAGTTGCGTACACACAGACATACATTAATTGCTTGAATGGCATTTAGTTTATTCATTACATGCTCCACTATGATAGTCAGCTTTATGTTTCTTCAAGGATATGTTGTGCGCGTAACGTTTGCCACAGTGTGAACACTGATACGGCTTCTCCCCAGTGTGTTTTCGCATGTGAACATTTAAGTTGCCAAGCTGCGACGTTGAGAAGGGGCACAGCGTGCACTTGTAGGGTCTCTCGCCGGTGTGCACGCGCTGGTGCGTGGCCCAGACGTGGGAGTCGTTGGTGGCGTAGCCGCAGTGGTGGCACTGGAAGCGGCCGGCACGCGGCGCCACCGTCGCCGTCCCGCACCGTGCACCCCCTGCGCACCCAAGGGCAAAGTCTCACTGCGCGTTTTTTGGATAGGTACACAGATGTGGCCAAATTATCAGGCTACAATTACTGAATGACATAAAGATATACTTGCGACCATAGATCTTGACAATAAACTATGTGTACAGTTTTCTAATGTTTTACAACAATAGCCTCATTCATAATGAACATATTTGTGGAGAGGCAAGTTAAAAAGACATTTAAAACTGTCCTTTCAGTTCGAGAGTCAAATTGACACATGAGAATTCCTACTCCCAAACCGCCAGTAGAAAGCGAAGATTGTCCACGGAATGGCTCACTTCGCTCCGTGATGTCGAGGATTACACCGTAGTATTTGGATACAAAACAGCATCCAAAAAGGCTCCATCCGAGTAAGAAGAATACCCCATGACATACGAACTCTTCATGGCATGACGGTGTGTCCGTTGTGGGGAGACTGAACTGCTCCACGCATCAGCGCGTTCGCTAAAACCCCGAACTCTTTCACCAAAAGGAAGCGCGTGAATCGAGTCTTCCTCACCACCTTCAATACACACAGCCAGGCCTCTCCAAGGGATTTGGTTCTCGGCAATAATCTAAGGATCAGGAGCGATTTCTTCTCGACTTTGCACGCCAGTGACAAACGATATCCTAGTCACCGAGCGAGAAGAGATGGCGTCGTCACGGGCAAAACACCATGAAGAGCATGCCACCTTCGTATTCAAGGCCTTCTCACTCCCCGGAATCTATAGCTTGGAGAGGACCGAGACGTCACGTTGCTGAAGCCTTCGTATCCATTCACATCAAATCTTGTGGAACAATTGCAATTGAATTTTTAATTAAATCATACTTAGAATGTCATCTAACTTGAACAATTCTTAATCAGAAGATTCAAATGTTGCAACACAATGCATGGTTATTTGGTAAATGTGAAGAGCATACTTGATAGTCGAAAGGGTAGTTTAAAGTAGAGATTACAACCGTGAACTCTTACCAACTGAAATCGGGACTCATCTGTCCAATTAATGCGGTCACGAGCCCAGTAGAGGCGCTGTAGGCGATGTCGTGCTGTTAGCAAAGGCACTCCAGTAGGCCGTCTGCCGTCATAGCCCATTAAGATTCGGGCGGCTCGGAGCCCTCTTTCCGTCTCCTCTCTGCGTACACCTTTAGGCTAACGACATTAGTATCCCGGAACCAGGGCATCCTGACGGTAGGTTTCCCAGCGGATTTTTATATATGGATGCCAGAGCATCCCGAAGAATCTCCTCCACCCAATCCTGCCCGAAGGTCGACGCGCAGGGGGCCGGTGATAGTGGGGACGGGACGCAGGTGACGCGCAGGTGGATTGCCGGGCGGGGCATGGCAACCAGGAGCTTAGCATCGCGTACTCACTGCCTCAGCCTTGCAGCTAATGACGTGAAGGGGCATGGCAACCAGGAGCTTAGCATCGCTTACTCACTGCCTCAGCCTTGAAGCTAATGACGTGAAGGGGCGTGGCAACCAGGAGCTTAGCATCGCTTACTCACTGCCTCAGCCTTGAAGCTAATGACGTGAAGGGGCATGGCAACCAGGAGCTTAGCATCGCTTACTCACTGCCTCAGCCTTGAAGCTAATGACGTGAAGGGGCATGGCAACCAGGAGCTTAGCATCGCTTACTCACTGCCTCAGCCTTGAAGCTAATGACGTGAAGGGGCATGGCAACCACGAGCTTAGCATCGCTTACTCACTGCCTCAGCCTTGAAGCTAATGATGTGAAGGGGCATGGCAACCACGAGCTTAGCATCGCTTACTCACTGCCTCAGCCTTGAAGCTAATGAGGTGAAGAGGCATGGCAACCACGAGCTTAGCATCGCTCACTCACTGCCTCAGCCTTGAAGCTAATGACGTGAAGGAGCATGGCAACCAGGAGCTTAGCATCACTTACTCACTGCCTCAGCCTTGAAGCTAATGACGTGAAGGGGCATGGCAACCACGAGCTTAGCATCGCTTACTCACTGCCTCAGCCTTGAAGCTAATGACGTGAAAGGGCATGGCAACCAGGAGCTTAGCATCGCTTACTCACTGCCTCAGCCTTGAAGCTAATGACGTGAAGGGGCGTGGCAACCAGGAGCTTAGCATCGCTTACTCACTGCCTCAGCATTGAAGCTAATGACGTGAAGGGGCATGGCAACCAGGAGCTTAGCATCGCTTACTCACTGCCTCAGCCTTGAAGCTAATGACGTGAAGGGGCATGGCAACCACGAGCTTAGCATCGCTTACTCACTGCCTCAGCCTTGAAGCTAATGACGTGAGTTCCGCCATGAAAGTAAGGATCCGGGTGGCCGTCTACAACTCTCTACTAGAGATCGTGTCCAGGGCCCTTCAATTCCCATATAACGTGGTGGAGACCATTACAAAATGGCGCCCTCTCCAGCAGCACCTTCTTACCGGAACTAAAATACGAACTACTGCCAACGATACTTCAAACGTGTGTGGCCTGCTACGTAGGTTCGCATTACGTTCAAGCAGGTGCGTAATGCTACGAAAGATAGCATCGATGTTCGCGCTTTCTTCAGCGGTTTCTTATATGTATATATTTTGAATAATTGAACATTTAGACGAATCTTTTCGTATATCCCACAATTTTTAGGTGACGATGTTGGCGAACCCGTACCCGGCGACACTAGCGCTTCCTACAGTAGGACCCTCGAGCTTTGTCCTCGGTTTTGAAGGAGAGTGGCAGGTCCCTGATCGTGTCCGTGCACCTAAGCAGCCAAGACACCCACTGCCGGAGCAAGAGCTGCGAGAGGGCTTTGAGCGCACGGGTGGACAAAGGCCGCCAGTTGAGATGCCGGGCGCATTCACTGGGCACCGAGTGCGCGTTGGGATCAACTACTGTCGAGCGGGGACACTAGTCTCAATTTAGAATTAAGAACTTGCCCTTTGTACCAATTCAGAATTGATTTCGAGCATGTTCATCTGCAAAAACATCAAGTAAATTTAAGTCCCCAAAACTCTCGTGAGATCACTACGTTTTACATGAACAGCCTGATCACCCATGTGACCGTTTCAGAGCAGCTGGTCAAGCTGTAAAGAAGTACCAAGGGGAAGTCAGGTGAATGGACCCCCGACAAGGTAATCCTCCCGTTAAGGCTTATAACAATATCAACAAAGAATCAACCCGATTTTCAAAACTCTTACATTACTCTTACATACAACTTTATTACATTCGCTTTGAATCATTTCAATGGGTTACGTCTTCTGCAGGTTTAAAATACGTACAAATTATTTTAATTCATATGATCTCCATAAAAAGTATTATCCAATAATGCCTATTGTGAACAATTTTAAGATGTGTTTACAATCAGACTAATTATTCATCCCCTTTCTACAATTTTTAGATATTATTACACAAAAATTACAATAAGTTGAGTCAAAAAGCATAGATTTTTTGCAAGTAGAACGAAACAGCATCATTACAAGCTGCATAAACACATGAATATATTAATTTCATGAATTTCATTTAGCCTAGATATTACACGCTCCACTATGACAGTTTTCTTCATGTTTCTTCAAAGATGGTTTGTGAGCATAATGTTTTCCACACTGTAAACACTGATAAGGTTTCTCCCCGGTGTGTTTCCGCATGTGACCATTTAAGGTGGCAAGTTGCGCTGAAGCATATTGGCAGATTGTGCATTTATAGGGCTTCTCGCCGGTGTGTATACGCATGTGCACTTTTAAGTTGACACGTTGCGATGTAGCGAATTGGCAAATGGCACATTTATAGGGCTTCTCGCCTGTGTGTTTGAACATATTATGTCTCTTTAAGCTCTCGACCCGTGACGTAGAGAACGGGCAGAGTGTGCACTCGTAAGGCTTCTCCCCAGTGTGCACGCGCTGGTGCCTGGTCCAACAATCGGAGTTGTTGGTGACGTAGCCGCAATGGCAGCACTGGAAGCGGCCGCCCCGCGGCGCCACCGTCGCCATCCCTCGCCGTTCATCCCCTGCGCACCCAAGAGCAAAGTCTCATTGCACGCTCTTTGGATTAGGTGCACAGAGGTGGTCAAATTATTAGTTACTGACGAATGAGATAAAACTATTTTGAACAAGTTTTTAATGTTATAAAAGCATGACCTTATTCATAATGAACATATTTGTCGTGAAGCATGTTGAAAATCAAATTTTAACCAACGACATAAATAGGATAATCAGTTTGCTAGACGCTAACTAGTTGTATTATGAGCGAGTTTTCATGGCCTTCTTTTCTTCAGCTTCTCATAACAAGGGAATGGTATATATTGTAATAAAAAAAGCAAAATATGTACATATATTTATTTTTTCCATAATGTGTACGAAACATTGATAATATGTATATTGAAAAATTCACCGAAGTCCTTAAAATTATTCCGTACAAGCATATTCCGAGCAGAAAACATCGCTAATCAGATCTTTACATGTATTCGTGGCGACTGAGAGACAGTTCTACCTCCATAAAAATAACTGTACACTAATCGTCATCACACATTTTTCATGAACAGCCTGATCACCCATGTGACCGTTTCAGAGCAGCTGGCAGAAGAAATTCAGTCTGAATCCAAGGAGACAGTATTCGAAAACGATCTGTACGAAAAAGTTCCTAATACAAGGAAGAGAGAGCGTACAATCATAATTTCAAGAAGAGGTACGTTTTACTACGAGTTTGGCGAGAAGCATACTTTAAACGAAGTACGTTCTACAATGCGATCCGCGGGAAAGGGGTAAAGCCTTTATAATGCCTAAAATTACATACAAAAAACTTATTCTTATTAAGAATTTCCATACAGAACACATTGATAAATTTATTCACAGTTTTAAAACATAACAGTAGAATCTGTCTGTGGAATAAAAGTGTTCGGTTTTGTCTTTGTTTTTTGCAGGGACTAAAATCAATGCAGTGAACTAATTAACTTGTGTTCTAATGTAACTTTCAATGATCAACAAATTAATTTTCAAAAATGCGCATAAAAATAAACAACATGAAGGAATTATGGCCATTACCACGAGTCACAGTTGCCAACTTATCTTCACACTAGAGAAGGAACATTTTATCGGCTCATCCAATCGCCAGAGCCTGCTTGATATTTCGGCACAAGTCACACGTGTCCATTACAGTTACTGACTTCCAAAAGATTACTGAAATGAATTCAGTTTACTGTTGCTTGGAAGAAAGACATTAATATCAAAACTCGGCTAGCAAAATTACATTGCATTGTCTAATACTTTTAACTTGTTTCTATCGTCACCTTGAAATACATCATTTAGTTATAGTGGTAAGCGTACGTCATCAGAATGAGATCTTATTAAAAACGAGAATCGGTGTTTGACAATTCAGATATAACTTCCTCAAGAGCTTCAATTATGAGTTGAAGTTGAGGATGAGTTGCAGTTGCCATGTCACCGATCATTGATGATGTTCGCCTCATGGTATAATTGAGAACTTACATTTACACGAAATGTTCGCAACTTTTGGCATAAAATATTGGTTATGAACGGTGTAAATAAGGAGGCTTGAATGTGATGACAAAGGCTTGAACTCACAAATAAGGAGGCTTGAATGTGATGACAAGCTAATTACATGTTTCGTTATGGAGCACGAGTTTATGATTGTTCAAAGATTCTTTGCTTGCAAAACGAATCTTACACTCTGAACATTCATAGGGCTTCTCCCCAGTGTGAGTACGCGAGTGCCTTTTCAAGTTGCAGAGCCGCGACGACACATAGTCGCAGAGTGTACACTTGTAAGGCTTCTCCCCCGTGTGTTTTTTCATGTGGACATTTAAGTTGCCGATCTGCGAAGTGGCGAAATCGCAGACCGTGCATTTGTACGGCCTCTCCCCAGAATGAGTACGCATGTGATAATTTAAGTGGCCGTGGTGCGTTGTAGCGTAGGCGCAAACCGTGCACTTGTACAGCTTCTGTCCCGAGTGCACGAGCTGGTGCTTGGTCCAATGAGAGGAGTGGTTGGTAGCATAGCCGCACTGACTGCACTGGAAGCGGCCGCCCCGCGGCGCCACCGTCGCCGTCCCGCGCAGAGCAGACCTTCCGCGAACACCCCCTGCGGACCCAAGGGCAAAGGGTCATTGGCCACCCTCTGGTGGGCACATCATGCTATTCTCAGCACAGTGTCTTTTAAGAGGCAACTGAATATCGTGGAACTTCCGCTACTCCAGACACCACGGATTTGTGGACGGGTAACTGTCTGGAAAATCCTATTACTAACGGCGCCGTGGCGCCGACCCCTGGCAGGAGGGATAAATTGACTTGGACGTTACGAGACAAAACACAAACACGTAACGGAGGATTACTTCAGAACTGATATTCGCTCAATTCCCAAGAAGGACCACGAGACTTGTTGGGAAAAAGTCGCAACAAATTAATAATCAAAAATTACACGATGTTGGCCCAGCTACTTGGCTTGTGGAAAAAATCTCTCCACCTCGTCACAAACGTTCCATGCTTCTGTAGCAGACTCATAAGATCACATCCATCAAGACTAAGTTACAGTAAGGTTGGGTAATTAAAAAAAAGCCTTTTCATACTTCCAGATATATTTATTATCAAGTTATCTTTTATGTATAACAAAAGTAATTTAAAATTCAATTCTACTACAAAATCTCAGGTAAAAGTTTGAAAATAGTAATAAGATACAGATGTAAAACTATTTTTCTGCAAAAAGAAAGATCACAGGTGTTTACGTAAATCGAATTCTGGTGAACAAAATTCAAAATTATTAACTATAATGTAAAAATTTAGATTTCTAACAACGCGTACCAGCAAGTTTCTAGTATTTAAAACAATCGCAAAACACAACAGCAAAATATTGAATTTCTTTTTCGGAAAATTAACAGTGTATGCAGCAATTCTCCTTAACAGTCCGTCTATTTACATTGTTCTGAAGTTCAATACTTTGGGGTGCACAACTAAAGACAATTTTTTCGCGAGGAAAAATATCAGCTTTCAAAATGAAATACAAATGTATTGTTTTGTAAAGAAACCTAGCATGAGAACGGTAACTACAGAATTTGTTTCAACAATATTATGTACACTTTCTGGGAATGGAATAGTAGGAGATTTCAAATGAGATGTGCAAGGATGACAAAAAATGTATCCTACTTTAGTATTAACAATTTACTTCAAACTTTCTTTCTGCAATTTCATCGCAGGTAAGTGTAACCTCACTGCTTCACTAAACACGCGCTTTCAAACTTTTTCAACCAGCGTCAAACGAATCATACAATTAAAATCCCACTGCACAACCGTTTATTACAAATACGACCATACATATCATGTACTATAAATTGAAAACATATTTTAATATTTTATGTAAGTATTCTGTCATACAGAGTAAAAACCGCCCCATTGTTCACAAATACGAACAAAAACATATCTTATGATCTGATTTATACATCATTAAATATAATTACTTTTATAATTAAAATACATGATCATCCGTTTTCTTGACTGTTACTTTTGACTTTTTTGCGAATACTAATCCATTTAGTTAACTTGTGGACAAAGGCTCTAGTTACAGAAATGGAAAAGCATAAAGAAAATCAGTTTAGCGTGGTTTTTTGAAGGAAAATTATCGAATTTTTCTCGATATTAGAAAATCTCTTACAAAATTAGGATGCATGAAAGTCGACATTTTTAACCCTTCGGAAGTCGCGTGCCATTTTGTGCCAATTAGCAGTCACATGGGGATGCCTGGCATTTCCACTCTTTTCTCTCTATACTGCGATTTTCTTAACTTTGCCCCTGACAGGAATCAGCTGTTGACGCTTTCCTTGCTTACGGTAACTTCTATAATATAGATTATTTTTAATTTTGGATGTAAAACCTTAACAGTTTTAAACACTAATTTTATTAAGTATTGTTGAAACCATCCTGTTATTTTTCACAAGGGTCACAGATAATTCATGCCTATCTAATATTACAGGCGAATATGGCTGCGTTTGGGGATAGCAGAAGTTTCCCTTACAAATAATCCATTCTATTTGAAGCACATTAATGCATACAACAGATTTTCTATTCTTGGAGAAAAAGTAAATAAGCTGTTGAAGAGTCTGTAAATTCCAGAAGAGTATGACAATATCATTTTATGTGGCAGTTATCACAAATGGTCTAGGGAAGCTTAAAGAGTCCACACGCGACTACGGAAGGGTTAACAGCTTGTCTAATGTGACCTTGAGAGTTATCTCTAGCTCGTCGCTTTTAGTTGATGGCGTAAGGTACCATCATTAAAATAGCCACATATAATAACGTTTTTGAACAACTGATAACCGGTTTTTACTTTTCGGGCGTCGAGAATAATTTGCTGGTAAAAATGAAGCCTGCAATCTTTAACGAGATCTCAAGCAGTAAAATCTCCCTTTTTTCAGTGCGTGAAGTTTGAGTTGCTGGAATAAATGGCCAAGTCAACTATCATTAACTAGTGTCATCCTAAACATGATCAAATATTCAGTCGCCGTTGACTACACCCTCGAGAAACAAAATTTCGAGAGTGGAAAACAGACCATGAAATTGAAGAAACATTGTGACATGTGTGAAATGTCATTTCAGGAAATTCTTTGTATTTTCCGAAATAACGGCTGCTGATACATAGATGATTCCTACATTATCCTTCTCTCTCTCTCTCTCTTCTCCTTTTTCGACTTCAGTATTTTCTTTTTCCCTATTTCAATTGACTGTATTTACTCACCGCTGAAAATAGGCGGAATTAAGAAAAAGTAAAGTTTTCTTCGTAGCTTGAAAAAAAAGTTCAACAACTTTAGAAAAAGTTATCAAACTTGAAAGTATGCATTGATGTTTTATATCTTCACTTGCAACACTGTAAAACACATTAGAATGAGGATTTTTGGAACTTATGAATATGTCACGTGATGCACGAATTAAGATACAATTAGTACAATTATTACTAATAGTGCTTAGTTCAATACTGCCTTAGGACTAATGCAATTCAATACTATCCTGAAGTACGCCACATTTGATTCCAAATATTAATTATGAACGTTGTATCACGAGCGGCAGAAAGGGAGGCTTCAATCTATTAAGTGATTACTAACTACAAGTTTTATTATGGAACAAGCGATTATGCTTTTTCAACGAAATATTTTGTCTGTAATACACGCCACACTCTAAACACACATACGGTTTCTCCCCGGTGTGTTTCTGTTTGTGCCTTTTTAGGTTGCCGAGCTGCGTTGTAGCATAGCCGCAGATCGTGCAGATGTAAGGCTTCTCGCCCGTGTGCACGCGCTGGTGCCTGACCCAATGAGAGGAGTCGTTGGTGGCGTAACCGCAGTGGCTGCACTGGTACCGGCCGTCCCGCGGCGCCACCGTCGCCGTCCCGTGCCGCGCAACCTTCGGACGAACACGCCCTGCGGACCCAAGGGCAAAGTCTCACTACGTACCCTCTGAAAGAAATTTAAGCGACAAGGAAAGGCAAACCTCATTCGGCATCTCGGATATTTTCGATTTTCGCGCATTCCAGAAAACAATGAGTAAATCGTCTTAAGCTGACAGTTGAGATTACACTCAGTATTTCACGTACGCACATCCTAATTGGACACCAACTTGTTTAGATTTTGGTATCCGTTGATCCCAAACTCCATTGGACACCCCACTTGGGTTTCCTTTAGGTTTCCGTGCAAAGAAAACGTCTTCTAAAACTTTTGTTACGTATAGGGTAGACCATCACCGAAAGAAGAAAAAAACAGAAAAGAAAAGAAAGCATCTCAAGCCCCTATGGCCACGATGGAGTATCACACGAAATTTCGCGTCTTTCTCGGTCGTGCCACTAGATGCTGCATGATCGCACGCACTGTTTGATACGGTCACGATCATAACTAGCGGCAGGACTGAGAACGACGCGAAATACCGTGACATATTCCATTGTGAAGACGGGCCTTGGGGGGAAAGTTATAAAAATTGCACTATATTTGCAGAGTATTTTACAGAAGCCATGTTGAGAATATTTTTTAAATGTTGTCTTTACGTAAAGTATTAAAATTAAAATATTTGTTTCAAATTCGCAGAGCCGCGAGAACAGCCAGAACGATGGGGAATAGCAATATTGGAGAGAAATTGCCTGCAGGGATTACACTTGAATGCAGCGCACGGACGGACAGACGTTTTCGGCCGGAACTAACTTTTCGGTATGAAGGACAAAAAAATATACTCGTACAATCCGGCTACAAATGGTGTTAATGGACGTTCTTTTCTGTTTACAGGAAAAGAGATATCCACTTTTTCGACAGCAGGAAGCCACAAGACGAGTTTTTCTGTCAAAAAATTTCCGTTTTATGCTGCAGCAATACAATACTTTCTCTGAATGTAGTATACGAGAAAATAAACAAGCGGGGCAACACCTGCACATACTAACGTTTAATTAACCTCACTCAGCTGCATCAAGTCGGAACGGCGAATCTAAATAACGTAAAGAGAATGGTAATTGCCAACGTTTCACGAATGAATTCGTTGCATTAAAACCGAAAAAACCTCAAGTGTTTCTAAAATTCTTCCACAATATCCTAGAGGGAACCTCCTAAAAATAGTGTCAATCGATTTGTCTTGCCCAGAGAAATAGAATGAATGTTTGATCACTTTTCTGGGCGGCGTTGTCACCCAAAACGCACTTTATTGACTAAAAAAAGTGGGGGAAAACATTTTATTTTTTCTATTGACACGTTATTGTTTGTAATTCCCCTTCGGTACGGAGCTCGTTATTCACTGTATAACTTACCTTGATCGAGAGGAAAATATGGGAACAGTTGAATGTTGCTACATGTTCTCTTACGGAGGAAATTATGGGAGGGAAATGTAAAATGACAAACCGAGTCAAGTTAACTAGTTAATAAATAAGTAAATATGAATCATTAGAATTAGATAAAAAATAAAATCGTGTATGTACCACGGGCGTTAAATGATTCTAAAGATCTCGTGTGACAAAATGCCTTCGGGCGTTTTGTCGCCGCTCGACCATAACCAATATAACGCCCTTGATGCAGAGATAACTATTGGAGAAATTTCTTTCAATTGCCAGGCTCGATCCCCCAAAAAATAATGATCAATTTTCCATGAGACCGAGTCGCATTTCATGGCATCTCATTTGTCTCGATTGGTGGACCGGAGGGCGTCTAATCTTGGACGAAGGGCAGACGGATGAAAGGATGGACGGAGATTAGTGCTATGCAAGGATGAGTAGGATATCATTACCGACAGATAGTGAAGCAAGAATGTATATGATATCTTTTATTAATTACATGTTTCATTATGGAACAAGAGAGTATGTTTCTTCCAAGCCTTTTGGCAAGCATAACGAATCCCACACTGTGAACACACATACGGTTTCTCCCCGGTGTGTTTCCGCATGTGCGCATTTAAGTTCCAGGAATATGTCGCAACGTAGGGGCAGAAAGTGCACTTGTACGGCTTCTCTCCCGAGTGCACGCGCTGGTGCCTGGTCCAACAATAGGTGTCGTTGGTGGCGTAGTTGCAGTGGCTGCACTGGAAGCGGCCGCCTCGCCGCGCCACCGTCGCCTTCCCGCGCTGCGCAGACCTTCCGCGAACACCCCCTGCGGACCCAAGGGCAAAGGCTCACTATGCGCCCTCTGGGTGGGTGGGGATTTAATGCATTATATTCGATCTCTCGGGAAGAGGGAAGTATCCCCAATATATATTTTAAATGGGAGTATAATCTATGTTTAGCGAGATGATAAGAAAGCCTTCTCCTTAGCTACCATTTTTTAAAAATAAATTGACTTTTAATAAGTGCCCCTCGGATGGCTAAAGAACAGCGTGCTAGGAATAGGCACGATGCATTTATTTAGCAGCTAGTCTCATTCCCACTGTCTGAGGGAGTTTTAAAACAGATTCATCGAGAACCACGAAGTACCTCAAAAATACTTGGAAGTACGATATCTGTTGGAGACATGAAAAAAATTTGCCCTTGACAGCTATTTTTCATAAAATGTGTTTCAATTATTACTGACTCATATAGGGAGACTGAATTAATGAAACCGAAGAGCAATAATAGCACATACTTTCAAGAATTCTTTGTAACGTTCCCAATTTTCCATCGAAATTGAGGTAATGTAACGTGAATTAGAGCTGCAGTATTTTCGTCTGTGTACTTTGCTCCATACGAATAACAACTTTTCAGAACAAATTTGGAGCTTTCTTGGGAAAATATTTAAAATGTTCTTCTAACTTCCTATAGAGGACCTAAAGTTAGAATCTTCTAAAACACGTGTTAAAAGGAAGTTATTTACTACACGCAAAGAAAAGATGTTATCTAGTTTTCGGTATCATGGACCCAAAAATGATTTTGTTTGTTGAGAAATGGCCGTTTTTTCGGTTTTAAAGTTTTGAAAACCACTTACTAAAACAGCATATACATTCTCCAATTATATATAACATTTGTACATTTTAAAAATTCAGAGTTCAATAAATCTGCACCATTTTTAAAAGACGTAAATTACACTCTCCGAGACAAAAATAAAGAAAAAGATGGAGTCATTTGTTGAGAAATCCTTATTTTCAAAAAAGTTTATTTTATAGCATTTTCCAAGACAACTACTCATTTTCGAAACATTGAGCACACATGTAACTTCAATTGATAAACAGTTTTCATTAAGATAAAAATCTCTATATTCAATATTAGTTTTGGGTAGACATTGAAAATGTACACTTATGAAAATGTCAAAAATTGATACAAATATTTTATTGTATCTAAGAAAAATATTTAAAGAAAAAATTGCAGCCAGTTCTGAGAAAACTTTGTATGATCATGTAAAGGAACTTCCAAAAGAAAATATCCGTCTTAAATTCAAAGGGCAAAATCGTTCGGAGAAAATCAATTTTGATGAAAATTCTGCCCACGAATTAGCTGCACCTCTCTTCCGCTGGCACTACAACATTTGGTTACCACAAAAACAAATATACCACAATTTAGAACTATTTAATTGCTAATTAATTACGCAAAAAAGTACATTTTTGCTCTTCACACTTCCGAGTAATTAAATGTGAGATGGCGGAATATTCAGCTGGCATACCACAATCGGTTACCACAAAAACAAGAATGCCATCTTGTAGAACAATTCAATTGCCAATTCATTAAGCAAACATTAATTTTATTGCTCTTCAAACTGCCGTGTAATTAATGGTAAACTAGACTTGAAGCGTTCAGCTGGCACACCACATTCGTTTAACAGGAAAACCAATATGCCACCATTCAGAACTATTTAATTACCAATTAATTAAGCAAACATTAATTTCATTGCTCTTCAAACTTCCGAGTAATTAAGTGAGCTGGCGGAATATTCAGCTGGCACACCACAATCGGTTACCAAAAAAACAAATATGCCAATGAAACAATATAGTATTTTATTAATACAAGAACCAATTACATAAAAAATAATAACCTTAAACAACACGGTTTATATAAAATTAATCTTTTTACTCATTCACAATGATTGAATATGAAGAAAAACGGGGCAATGCCGGGTATTTTGATCATAATGATATTAATAATAATAATGAGAATAAGAATAATGTATTAATTATTAGTGAGAAAGTGGTCAATGTCGGCCCAGCTACTTTATGAGTCAAAATCTCTCAGCCTGCTCACAAACTTCCGAGTCTTCAGATGCATACTCACACCAACATACGCTAACGCATCAGTTACAGCAGAGTTAGGCAATTAAATGAAAAGACCTTTTCACACTTCAAAATATTTATTATCAAGCCATCATTTATGTACAAGTTATTTACAATTTAATTCTATTACAAGATCTGAAGAAAATTACTGAGAATAACAAAGACGGAGCTGTGATTCTGTAGAAAGAGAACAGTTGTTTAATTGGAATTTTAGTGAACAAAATTTAAATTAGCCTACTATGTATTTGTCAGAAGTTACATTTTAACAAGCATTGAGTTAAGTTTCTAGTGGATTTGAAATAATTTAAAAACACGATTGCAAAATATTTTTTACTTTTTCGCACAAAATTAAAACAGGGTACGACGCTACTTCTCAAGGATCCGATTATCTTCACTGTATTAAAATCCAACATACAGACGTGCACAACGAAATGATTAAGATAATTGCAATGATGAAAACGTAAAATATCAGCTTTCAAAACTAGCCAAAATGGTATGTTGTAAGGAATCCTAGAACAAGCTAGTAGGACTCATTCCCAGAAATTGAAAAAAAAAAAAAAATTTACACTTTCAAAACTTGAAGATATAAGAATCTATCTTTTTGATATTAGATTTAAGTTTTTATGCGAGAATCTACATAGTAAATTAGTTAATTTTATGTACACTTCAATTATCGAGCAATTTATTGTAATTTACCTCTTCAGAATACTAATCCATGCATTCACAAATTGAGATGTACACATTAGTATTATTTTTTCAGAATGTATGGTGACCACCGCTCCTTTTATAATATTCATGTGGGAAAACATAATAGAATAATAATAATATGGCGCTAATCTCACGACGCATCTGTTACATTTTATATCCACCCCACAGTAGAAAACATTTTATTAATCGTCACGCCTGTTTACAATTCTGTCATATGCCAATCACCACCCATTCAAGACTTATAGGATGTATCTCAACATCAGAACGTTGCTTTCAAAACGAAACTGTTTCGTCTTATTCTTTCAATTTTTCTGATGTCGCTTTGTAGAATTATCTCTGGTAAATGTCATTTATTTGCAATGGTAAACAATTGTCATCAAAATGAAAACATATTAAAAAAGGATGATTGGGATTCGGAATAAAGAAAGTCAAATTAACTAATTTGAAGGCGTCGAGAATACGGTGCTGGAAGAGAGAGATGTCTGTCTGTTCATCAAGAACAAGATTTCGCTCCCGCTCTTTAAAACATCTGCCCCCGCGGACTCCACGCACGGTACAGAGTTTAAAAATGGAAAACATACTGATAAATTGAAGAAATGATGTAATTTAGAAATGATGTGATAGATAATTTGTTGTTGACAATTTCAACGTAACTGACTCTTACATTCTTCTCTGTAACATTCTCTTTTTCTGAGATACGATTCTCGTTTCCGCCACCTGCATCGATGCTTTTATTCAACGCAGCCAATGCGTTCTACACAAGTAAAAGTAATCAATTGCCCTCCTTGCTTCAAAAAATACTTCAACAGATTTAGAAATTATGTTGAAAAATTCAAATGTATGCACTCACGTTTTTATAACTCCACTAACAAAACTGCAAAGTAGTTCTCATAGCGCATTTTGAAAACGATTATGATCACGTCTATTATAATTATAAAGATATTATTTTGGCACGGAAAGAGATGCAACTTCGGCGTTAGCCTCCTTTGATGCCAAATATTGATTACGACGGATCTCGGAAGTTTGGGAAAACGAAGGTTGAATGTATTCAACGATGACTTAGGAAGTAAAGGTTTGATTATGGAATAAGAGATTATGTTTCTTCAACGATTTACTTTGACTATAACGAACGTCACATATTGAACACACGTACGGTTTCTCCCCAGTGTGTTTACGCACGTGCTTGTTTAAGTTGCTTTGGTCCGCTGTAGTGTAGGGGCAGACCAGACACTTATAAGGCTTCTCCCCGGTGTGTTTCCGCACGTGCACATTTAAGTTGCCGGGCTTGGACGTAGCGAAGGGGCAGAAAGGGCACACGTATGGCTTCTCCCCCGTGTGCACGCGCTGGTGCGTGACCCAATTGTAGGAGGCGTTGGTGGCGTAACCGCAGTGGCTGCACTGGAAACGGCCGCACCGCGGCGCCACAGTCGCTCTCCCACGCCGTGAAGACCTCGTGCGATCATCCCCTGCGGACCCAAGGGCAAAGTCTCATTGCGCACCCTCTGGGTGGGTGGGGATTTAAGCGTTAGGGAAATGAAAACCTCATTTAGGACATCGGGTGGATGTTGGTACAGGCCTTGCCGTTAACTACACTAATTGGGAACACGTGTTTCCTCGTTCAATTTCGTGAATACCAGAGCCCTTGAGCAAACGTCCGGCTACCCGTCGGAATTATGTTCAGTTCGGTACGCATGCCCATTCTTAAATGGGCACTCCTTTTGCAATAATTTGCTAATTTTATTTCTTCCATTTACATAGACATCCTAAACGAAACATATAAGCATGTTTTTTCGTTCCTGATTGCTCGAAGTCGATTTAGTCGAGATTACAAATATATTGTACTCCCCTGGCCATGACTTATTCATAGATTGCGTCGGTTCGAATCATCTAAAACCGTGCTTAGCTGCTTTATGCCTGTGCTTAAGTCGGAGTAGAGCAAACGGTGCTTGGTCCGCACCGAACCAATTTCTTTTAGATCAGTGGTGTCAAGGTCTTCCACTGGTGGCAGTAGCACGCGTCGTAGCTCCGTGACATGCCACGAGCTACTCTACGCCACTAGCGTCGGTAAAGGAAACTATTAGTAACCCCGCCGTTTTACAACAAGAATGGCATTGTCTCTGATGGCGGGGTGACGAACTACGTGAAAGGGCGATTTCGTCGTGACACTCGTGCCACGAACTACCGCTCGTGGCATCAACCTTGACAACACTGATTTAGATTTATTCCTCCGCGGATGCCAGACCACTTTGCTTACGAACTTTGTAACATTGCTAACATCAGGATTGGAAAACTGACTCTCAAGAACCAGAGCACATTTGACTAGCACACTATAAAAACTTCAGTGTTAGTCTGTAAGTTTAGATTCTTGGTGCAAGTGCGTGTAAGTATTGTACATATGTAGCGTGAAAGGTATGTATACTTTGTAAGTAAGGAACTGTTACTATGTACGTTTTGAATATAAGTGCAATGATGTGTAAATAGTGTTAACAATCAGCATTTAAAGTAAATAGTAGTTTGTAAGGTTAGTATAAGATTAGGATTAATATCCATTATTGATGACGGACGAGCACACGAGCAGCGAAAAATTATATGTTGAATGTCTTCAACGATGACTGGAATGGAATAAGAGATTATGTTTCTTTAACGATCTACTTTGTCTATAACGAACGCCACATTTTGTACACACATACGGACATTCCCCGGTGTGTTTACGCATGTGCACTTTTAAGTTGCTTTGGTCCGCTGACGCGTAGGGGCAGAGCGTGCACTGGTAAGGCTTCTCCCCCGTGTGCACGCGCTGGTGCGTGACCATGCGGCAGGAGTCGTTGGTGGCGTAACCGCAGTGGCTGCACTGGAAACGACTGCAGCGCGGCGCCACTGTCGCCATCCCACGCCGGAACGACCGCGTGCGATCACCCCCTGCGGACCCAAGGGCAAAGACTCATTGTGCACCCTCTCCAAAAGATTTATGAGTCAAGGAAAGGAAAACCTCATTTAAGAGATCAGCAAGATGATATAGACCTCCTCTTTAAACCACGCTAACTGGGCACACGTTTCGTTTTCTTGTTCAATTTAGGGCATGCTGGAACCCAAGAGCATAACTTCAAGCGGCCGGTCAGAATTATGTTCAGTCCAGCACACTTGTCCGTCCTTATCCTATAGCAATGTCATTAAAATTTTCATCTTCGCGGATGCCACACTTCTTTGCTTACAACTTGATAACATTGGTTATATCAGGATTGGGCAATTAAAAAGAGAAGTAGAATAATAATGTGAAACGTTTCAAAACAATAAGACATTCAAAACAATTGAAAAAAATTCTATTAATGTTAGAAATTTACTCGTCACTCTTGGAACATTCGTGTTGCACGAATCTTCGTGGTTTTAATGTGATTTCATATTCTATGGTCCGATTAAAATAAGTTGGTGATTGACAAATGTATTTCTCAAGCTGTTACTTCACACAATATGAGTATATGATTTAGTTACTTTTATAAGCATTTACTTTAAGTGTATTATTTTTGTGTTTCGGGAACGCGAGCTCAGTATATGCTGCCTGTCAACGTCACTCCTTTCCATTCGCAACTGTCAATCACCAACTTATTTTAATCGGACCATAAGTGACATCATTTTTAATAACAAATGTATTCTACAATAAATATGTATTAAATTGTCCTACTTAGCACATGATTTAAAACATCTTAAAGGATTCGCAATTCCGGGATTGGCATTTACAACACACGCCACTAGGGAACTCGCGATTATCTGTTATGTCGGATCGGAAGACTCAAGATTCGAGTCCCGACTGACGGAATTTCGACACTAGCTAGATAGCTGGGTCAATTCACTCAGTCTGGAGGAGAATTCTAGCGGTCGGTGGCTCTGGTCGCTAGATCTTCGCAGTTTCTATCAATACCAGCGGAATATCTCTTAACAAACGGGCAGTATTTCATTTCTCTTCCTTCTATCCTGGCCTCCCACTCACGCTCTATGTCGGGCGAGGAGTCATGCGCATACAGCTTGTTCCAGCTGGGGAGGTGTCACGAGGGAGAAACCCGGGGTGGGGTGGGGGGTGGGGGAATCCTCCAAACCGATGTGTTGGTTGGCCCAGGAACTCACCGTCCTGCGGGGAACACCGCCTCCTTCTGCGTTAATACAAGCACAACACTAATGGGACTAACGACCACAGCAGTTGTCCCAGAGACAATCATTCAGGCAGAACACAGCCATATCGCTGTCAAAAATCCTCCCAGAACACAAACGACCGACGCCTCCGAAAAGGAGTCGCAAGTACTTACACGTAAGCATCAGGAGGCAGTTATTTATTTATTTACAGGTTGTAACAAAGTACAAATAATGTTGACATTATTTCGCAGAAGACATAGTCTTGTGCGCGAACCTGCAATGACTAATCATGTATCATATATGTACCTGTTACATTCAAAACATTACATTATAAACATTGTTTATTTTTAAGATCATTATGACTCTTCAAAATCAAACAAAAAAAACTTTCAAATTCAGTAGCATGTTTGGAGGTTACTTTTAAGTTTATCTTCATATTATATTTTAAATGAATGTAATTGTTCAAGCCCTTGAAAGTGAACAATGTCCCTGTCGAACAACGATCAATAAATATTAAAAAAAGAGGCAGTTACCGCTATATTGCAGATAAAAAAACGGACTGTTCAAATCTTTAAACAACACTTTTTTTACGTACAACAAAAGAAATTTAACCACAGGAGGCAGTTACAGCAGGCTTCGGAAATTAAAAAGACATATTCACACTTCTAAATATATTTATTATCAAGTCAACTTTTACGTATAAAAATAAATTTACAAATCAATACTCTTAGAAGATCTGACAAATAATGTAAAAGTATTAATAAGTTAGGGGTACAATAAGTATCGGCGGAAAGAACCTAGTCGTGTTTCCAAACCAGACAAAATTCAAATCGTGTAACTATTCTCCGCAATAAGTTAGTGTTTTGGAGCATGTGTGTGGTTTTGTTTTTGCAACATACAATTTTAAGATTTTAGTTAATTTAAAACAAACTACACAGCAAAATATTACGCTAGCGTCCCTCTCTCTACACCGACTCAATTTCCAGTAGTTCGCCATCAACAATATCATTACGATACCTTTACTTCCACGAAGTAAAATATCAGAAATCAGAAAGATTGGAGAATATATGAGGTATTTTATAAGCAATCCAAGTACCTGCTAGGAGGCTGTAAATCTTCCAATATAATAATTACAGTTACTTGCCTTTGTAGTCGAGATGATCAACTACATGAAAAAATACATACAATTTTTGTTCTTTTTTCTTACAATTTACAACCAACATCGTTCCCCAGGAACGAATATATTCCCAGGAAATGGGGATGTAAACTCGCCCAGCCCCACTAAACAACTGGTATGAAACATTTGCAACGTCACTATGTAAATATGACTGCACAGACGTTCATTACAACACTATGTATGTCGTGTATTCTAAAATGAAGATATCTTTTATTAATTTTTGTAAGAAATGTGTCTTAGTGACAGAAAAAACTTTGTAATACCCAACATTATAATCAAAATTTTATTTTATTATTTTTTATATACACAACAGAAAAATTTATTCACAATTTCAACACATGATATAATGAGAAAATGCCCAGTACATGTAACTGTATATTTAAGTTTACAGTTGTTTTTTACGATCACTAAAATAAATCCAGTACAGTAGTTAACTGGTAATTCAAATACCATTTGTCCAGACGAATAACTAATATGCTTCTGCAGAAATTTAAGGAAATGCATTCACCAACTGTAATCGCCAAATTTTATTTTTTTTCACTGAATGTATCATGTTCTCCAACGTAATTTCCAAAATTCAAGTGGAAAAATTAAATGAATTATACTGAGCCCTTTCCCAGGAGACATCCATGTCGCACTTAATCTCCACGACAGAATAGAAACCATTTTATCGGCTCACCCATTCGCCAGGGCCTGTTTAAAATTGTGGTAGGGGTCGCATATGTCTTTTCGACTTCCTGACTCTGAAAATAACAACTGCAGTTTTGAACGAAGGCTTATGAAAACCTTCCACATCAAAACACTGCTTGAATAGTGAAGTTGTACGGCCTAATACTTTTATATCAACTTTTCTAATGTCGCTTCGCAATATCTCTTGCTCTTGTTTTTCAGTTGTAGAGGAAATTTATCAACATCAAAATGGAAACAAAGAATTATTGAAAATCGGTATAAAGAAAGGTAGATTTATCATATTTGAGTGCGTTGAGTATAAGTTGCGAAAACAAATTGTGATCAGCGATTAATAACGAGTTTTGGTCCACGCACTTTACCAGATCTTTTGTCCCTCTGGAATCAAGAAACGATTTTTGATAAACATACTGAGAAATTGAAGGAAAATTAGGAATTTTATCTAAAGGAAGATCCTTTCTTTCAAAAACTAGCAAATTTCTACAATAAGATTTCTACATTTTTCTCTTACATGCTTTCGGTTCTGTACATTCGCCTTCCTGTTTTTCCATCGGCATCGACTAAATAATCGTTCACCTCCGTAGCATTAGAAAATAGTTCAACATCTTTAAAAATTAAATTGTAAAACTTGAATAAGAGTTCTGATGTTTTATGTAAATTTGCAACACAGTGCAATAGAGTTGAATGTGAATTTTTTGAAAACGATAAATATTTTAGCCGAGAAAACACTTTGGGCACGGAAGTAGATACAACCTTTGGTTGTTGTTTGTTGTTTTGTTACTTGTTATACCAAATAATGATAATGAAGAGGTATAACAAGCTGCGAAAAGGAGTCTTGAATATATTAAGCGACGACTTACAAATTAGAAGTTTGTTTATGGCATAAAAGATTATGATTCTTCAACGATCTACTTTGTCTATAACGAACGCCACACTCTGAACACACATACGGTTTCTCCCCGGTGTGTTGTCGCATGTGCATTTTTAAGTTGCCTCCGGTCGCTGAAGCATAGGGGCAGAAAGTGCACTTGTACGGCTTCTCGCCCGTGTGCACGCGCTGGTGCCTGGTCCAACAATAGGAGTCGTTGGTGGCGTAGTTGCAGTGGCTGCACTGGAAGCGGCCGCCTCGCCGCGCCACCGTCGCCGGCCCGCGCCGCACAGGCCTTCCGCGAACGCCCCCTGCGGACCCAAGGGCAAAGGCTCACTACGCGCCCTCTGGGTGGATGGGGATTTAAGCGTCAGGGAAAGAAAAACCTCATTTGGTAAGTCGGCAAGATGTTGATGAAGGCGTCCGCATTAACAACACTTCATTCGGCACAACTTGAGTTTCTGCGTCCAATTTCCTGCAGGTCAGCTCCCATGGGTAAACAACTTCAAGGTGCCCCGGGAAATCGGTATTATGTACAGTCCAGCACTCCTTATCGGGTAGCAACTTTAGATGTGGACCTCAGCTGATGCCATACTCTTTTGGATATCTACTTGTTTTCCTTTGAAACCTGCGCGCATCTGAAACTTCATCGTGCACCAACTGGGTTCCCCTGAATTCTCCGTCCAACGAAAACTTTGAGCTCTTACATTTACATTCAGGAATCAATGCAATAAAATCTCATTAAGCACAAGCTGTTTTTAGACTTCCAGTAAGACAAAATGCATTACGCACCTTCTGAAAGCTGCGTCTATTTGGACGCCAGAGAGGTTTAGTACAGGGGCGGCAACATGACGCAAAGGTTGGGAAAGGGCAACGTATTGTCTCGCGGGGAAGGGGTACGGGCAGAAGCTCAGTTTCGGCGACGACTGGCAACCGTTGCCGAAGTTGCATTACAATGTTTTTTCTACTCCCATTGTATAATGCTGTCATTTGATGGCTAGAACCAGTTGCAAAATGATAGTCATTTCGATACAGTTTTCATTATGATTCATGTTCTTGTCCAATCACAGAGAAGTTTACAAACTAAGTATTGACGCTTAATTAATCATTGAGAATCGTTTTAGCAAATGTTTCGTTCGATTGTGTACATTAAAATTGTATTTGATATTACATTATGCTCAATAGTTTTAATTTCTTTTGTTATTAGTATTTTTCGTAGTATATTATTTAAAATAAAGTGAATCGTAATTTCACTTTGATCCTATTTGACTAGTGCAGTACTACCTCGCAGGCGGACAGGTAACCAATGCGGCAGCATGCGAGGGTAGATTTAGGTGGCTATCCGCTAGGTGGCCTTGGCTGAATCAACTGCCACGAAACTATTCATTGTAAAAATTTAACTTATAAAAGTCGTAGAAAAAGTACCGTATGAAACTCGATGTAATGGGTATTAATACATTCGTGTGATGTTTACGATACTCGCTTGTGTATTAATACCCATCATTAAGGGCTCTTAAGGCCCGTCTTTACGATGGAATATGTCACGGAATTTCGCGTCTTTCTCAATCGTGCCGCTAGATATCGCATGATCGCGACCGTATCAAGCAGTGATTATGATCATGCGACTTCTAACGTCAGGAGCGAGAAAGACGCGAAATGCCGTGTGACATTCCATCGTGGCCGTAGGGGCTTGAGAGGCAAAGTTAGAAAAATCGCACTGTAATAAAGGGTACTCCCGGTTAAGAAGGTTAAAAAGTTTCCCTCAACCAAATGACTTATGAGTAGTTACACTATAGTTCTAATATAAATATATAATATTTTTGAAAGGTTTCTTAGCCCTCGTCCGACCACCCACACCCATCTACTGCCAAAGACGTGTTTTTTATTTTAATTTTTTATCAACTTTACAGTATTTTATCTGACTAAAACATATGATAAATAAGAGAACAATTTACACAATCTGAAATACATTTTTCAATATTTTCTCAGGCTCAAATTCAAACAAAAAAATATTTTTGAAAAAACAACAACAATTGTGTATTAGAACCCTGGAACCGGCTCGAAAAATCTCTTTTTCTTGAAACACAAATTGTGATTTTTTTCAGATCCCACTAAAAAGCATGTGGAGTGTCAATGAGTAAGAGAGTGAATTAGAGAGCCAGAGAAAGAGTGAGAAAGCGAGTGAGAGAATATTTTCCTTTAGTTATTTAAAAAGGTCATTACAACAATGAACTTATGCTATTTAAAGGATGTTACATAATTCTTTTAATGTTTTCTTTGCTCCTGCCAGTCTTGTGATGAAATTATGAGCTTCAAAAATTCATTATAAATATTGAGTAACGCGGTCAAAAGTCAATCACGGCGCTCCTTTCTTGATGTCCTGAATTTCGACTAGAGGACCTGGCATGGGGAGGCGGACTAGAAGGGATGAATATATTTGAAATCTGTTTTAAAGTTGGGATGCTTTTGGTATTACACAACAATGTATTTATTAAACAAGGCTATGTGAAAGTTGTCGCACTTCACGCGGCCAATATCGTGTTTTCTACGGTACTACTTCGCCATCCACATTAAAATAATCACAGATGATCAAGGAAACGGGGTTAAAGCACACTCATAGAACTCTCATTGAGAAAGAGTTTGATATCGGCCCTGCTATTTTGGCTCTGATCAAAAACCTTCCGTCTGTACATAAACCTTCCAATCGTCAGATGGTAACTGGAAGAAATTTCGCTAACGTATCAAGAGGTACTTGCAATAGGGTTGTGTAATTAAAAAGACACTTTTCATATTTACAAATACATTTATTAGCAAGTCACCTTTTATGTAACAAAATACATTTACAAATCAATCTCTTACAAGATCTGATAAATTTTCTTAAGTATTAATAGGTCAGTTCTGATACTATTTTGCAGCGGAAAGACACATGTTCTTTCCACCTCATTTTAAACAGCAAAATTCAAGTTCGCTAAACATGTTTTTATAACTCATTAGTTTCTTAGCAACATTCTCAAACAATTTTCCAGCAAATTGTAAACAATCTGTATTCAAAATAGTAAAATATTGTTTATTTTCTCAAAGAAAATCATATTCCCTTTTCTGCAATTTCTTCTGCAAAATTGTGAACTAAAATCCTTCTGCAGAGCGATTTATTTCTGATTTTCTATTCATAACTTTTACTCTAAACCGAAGATAACTTTAAAAAGTTTACGTAAGAATAGTCGTAATACGTGAAAAGCTCCAGTAACACTCAAAAATAAATTGAAAATTATTTTTTTATAATTTTTTATTTATCAGTCAGCAACATTTATTCACCATTTAAGACAAGTAATGTGAAAATATCATACATACCGTATATTTAAAGATTACAGTTGTTATTTTTCCTGTCCAAAACATATATCAATTGTTCTGGGCAATAATATTAACATGCATCTTCAGAAATTTGAGGAAATGCATTCACCAATTCTTACTGGCAAATTATGGTATCCACTGAATGTATCATATTCTACAACATACTTTTCAAAACAAGTGGAGAAATGTAACAAAACTGAATAATAGTGCCCCTTTCTCCACCGGTCATATGTTCACACTTCTTGCTTTTCTTCTGTTTCGAATTCTTGTTTACCCATATGCATCAAGTAAAAATATACCACCATTGTTTAGGAAAAAGTTCGTTTTTAGAAATTAAATTGTAAAACCTGAAATATGTGCACTGAGGTTTTGTATCAATTCGCAACACAATACATTAGTATTGAATGTTAATTTTTGAAAATGATAAAGATGATTAATCCGCGAATTATAACTGTGAAAATATTTATACCATGGACATAGATGCAACCTGGAGGTACGCAATTTTTGATACCAAATATTGTTTGTGACCACTAGCTGAGAAAAAGAAGATTCCAATGCATAAAGAGATGACTTTTACTAACTAGAATTTTGGCTGTGGAATAAGAGTTTGTGATTCTTCAACGATCTACTTTGCGTATAACGAACACCACACGCTGAACACACATACGGTTTCTCCCCGGTGTGTTTCCGCATGTGTCTTTGTAAGTTACTGGGCTGTGATGTGGCGTAGTCGCAGATCCTACACTTGAACGGCTTCTCGCCCGTGTGCACGCGCTGGTGCGTGACCCAGGAAGTGGGATGGTTGGTGGAGTAACCGCAGTGGCTGCACCGGAAGCGGTCTCTCCGAGACGGCACCATCGCCGGCGCGCTCCGCGCTGATCTTCCGCGATCATCCCCTGCGGACCCAAGGGCAAAGGCTCACTACGCACCCTCTGGGGAGATTCAAGGGTCAGCGGAAGGAAAGACTCAATCACTGCTAGGTATATGTTTATATTCGTGTAAAAAAAACTCTTCCTCACCCTTGGCGAGATTTTAAAGACTCCACGGACGCAATGCCTCAGTGGATAGGATTAGATCAACATTACCAAAGACAGGCATGAATGTCATTACAGCGTGATGGTTTACATTAATTTGAAATTCCACTGTGGAACATGGAATAATGCTTCTTAAGCGATGATCCGTATCCGAATCGTTCCCCACATTGTGAACACACATACGGCTTCTCCCCGGTGTGTTTCCGCATGTGCACATGTAAGTGGCCAGACTGCGACGTGGAGAAGGGGCACAGTGTGCACTTGTAGGGCCTCTCGCCCGTGTGCACGCGCTGGTGCCTGACCCAACGGTAGGAGTCGTTGATGGCGTAGTCGCAGTGTTGGCACTGGAAGCGGCTACCCGGCTGCGCCACCGTCGCCCTTCCGCGCCGCGCAGGCCTTCCGCGAACACCCCCTGCGAACCCAAGGGCAAAATCTAACTACGTGCCCTCTGGGGGAAGTTAAGGGCCGGCAATAAGAAAACTCATTCAGCAAGTCAGCTACATACAATAGACGCCGCCGCGGTAACAAAACTTCATTCGGGACACCTTTGCGCCTGCTTGTCCAACTTTGAGCATGCCAGATCCCATGAGCAAAACTGAAAGACCTAGTCCGTTATGTTAAACCAATCGGTAGTCCAGTTATGTTCGGCTGTTTTAAACGGTGAAGTGTTGTTAGCATTTCACAACATTCTACAATGCATTATTTTTGAAATTAGGCTATATGAAAAGTGTTACGCGGTCTGAGGTATTACTTTTGAATTCTCCTGGAAATAAGAGGAAACCGCAGAAGACCGCTCAAAAGACCTCATGCAGAAAGTTATTGGTATCGGAACAGCTGGCTTGTGTCAAAACCATGCGACTGGTCACAAATCTTCCAAGCATCACTAGTGGACTCACAAGAACATGCGATAACCCATCGGGTAGTAAAATCAAAGCCGGGTTGTAAAATCAAAAAGCTTTTTCACAATTCCAAATATATTTATTACAATAATCTTTTATGCAACAAAATAAATTTACAAATCATTTCTCTTACAAAATATTACGAATATTTTTGCACCATGAAATATCAAGATTCTTGTAACGTTAAAATAATATACACACACTACAGCAAAATGCATCTATTTTTATTTGCAGAAAGTAAATATTTTTCCTACCATTGCTGCTCTAATGGCCCATCTATCTACATCGTTTTTATTTACAACAGTTCGTCGTGAACAACCAAATCATTACGATAGCTCTTATATTGACGATGTAAAATATGTGATATAAGAAATAACGAATAAAGTACGAGTTTTCTAGGCACGTCTAGCACCTCATGAAGACAGTCACTTCTTCAATCGGACATATTATGTTCACTTCCTGTCTTCTGCTGTGGCATTAAAGAAACTACTCTTACGTTGAGAAAAAATATGATATAATTTTTAGATTTTGGGTGAAAGTGCCCTTATCCACTAAAGAAGAGTTATGAAACATCTTCAAACTTACCCTAAAAATGTAATTTAAAATCTCACTGCATACGTGATGATTACAGAAAAGACTAAGCTTCTCATGTACTCAAAAATGAAGATATCTTTGAATATATTATCTACAAAATGTGCCATTGTGGGGAAAGGCGTTGCAATGTCCTACCTACGAACAAAAATATATTCCATATTTGTTATTTACAAAGCAGTAAAATTTATTAAGTACTTTAAAAGATGGTATCATGAGTATATGCTCTTCGAATAAAGCTTTTAGTTGTTTTCCCCGACCACTCAAATTAATTCCAATAAATTATTTAACTGGCATTAGTATTGTCAATTGTCCTGGTGAAATGTTGAAATTTCCCAATTTAGAAATTTGAGACAATGAATTCCCAATAATAATTACAAATAATGAAATTTTCTCAATGAATATAAAATGTTCTAGAACTTAATGATCAAAATTCATGTGGAAATATCAAACACATGAATGAAAAATAATATGCCCTGTTCCCATGTGCCAACCTTATTCTCCGAATAATACCAGAAAACCCATTCGCCAGGGCATGTTTAAAATTGAGACACATGTCTCATGTGATTTCTCCCGTTCCTGGCTTGGAAAATAATAAATGATTTAATTCAGTTATAGCTTTGAACGAACGCACTGACATTATTCGATTCGCAACACAGTACAATACCGTTTAATGTGGGTTTTTAAAAACGATAAATATGATTGCTCCGCGAATTATAACTGTGAAAATATTTACACCAAGGACATAGAGGCAACCTTCAGATATGCCATTTTTTATACCAAATATTCATTGTGAACGCGGGACCACTAGCTCCGGAAAGGGTGGCCGGAATGTTTTAAAAGACGACATTTACTAAGTAGAATTTTGGCTGTGGAATAAGAGTTTGTGATTCTTCAACGATCTACTTTGTCTATAATGAACGCCGCACTCTGAGCACACGTACGGTTTCTCCCCGGTGTGTTTTCGCATGTGCCTATGTAAGTTACTGAGCTGCGTCGTGGCGTAGGGGCAGACGGTGCACTTGAAGGGCTTCTCGCCCGTGTGCACGCGCTGGTGCGTGACCCAGCGAGAGGTGTCGTTGGTGACGTAGCCGCAGTCGCTGCACTGGAAGCGGTTGCCACGCGGCAGCACCGCCGCCATCCCGCGAAGGCCCCCTGCGGACCCAAGGCAAACACTCACTGCGCTGCACTCCTCTCAGCAAGACTCACGCGGCAGCGAAAGGAAATCCTCATTCACAGAGCCCAGGAAATGCTTTTGAGTTAATACTACGATTTTACGACTTTTAACAAAACGAATCACTTATTTGTACTTTTGGAGTTTGTTTTAGTAGATTTTCATTTTGTCTTGATTAACTTGGGATGCCTTTTTTTCCTTTTACGGCATTATTTTTCGTTTTTTCTTCTGAGACATATCCATCACGCTGGAGACCTACGTGCCTGGACAACATGAGGTTTGTCTTCGTTTGCAAGAGAAGGCTCCAGGGCCAGAGAGTGTTAAACATAAAAGAGAAAGGCAGATGACTTTTAAAATGTTTTATTTGTTTACTCTTTCTGGCAGGTTTGTAAACCCATCCTACTCTTGATTACGCCATTCGATCACTTTTTGAGGTGTGTTAATGGTATACGATGCGACCCTTCTCAATGCTAACTTTTACATAAATGTGATGAATGAAAACTAGGACAGGATGGAAGAGAATATGTTTACGACGACGGGGAAGAAGAAGTCGAAGGTGGAGGTGGAGGGGTAGATGAAGTTGAAAATGGACGACTTAGGAGGAGGAGGAGGAGGGGAAGGAATTATTTCTCTCCACTTAGCCCAATACTGGATGTTCTGTGATTACGAAATTATTATTATTTTAATTTTATTCCATTATTTTAATTAAAATAATATTACACCGTAATAATTTATATCTCGGAAATTTGCAACAGAAAATAAGTGCCGCAATTATTAGGTATTAGCATGCGTCACCGTATTGTGTACTTACACGAATACTAATGGATAACGTGATGTTAAGAATATAATACAAATAGAGTAATGAAACAGTCTATTTTATGTAAAAAATGTTGGGTAAGATATTTTTCATTTTTACTCGTTACACTGGACGACTTCATTCATGAAATGTTAGCCAATAACGCCAAAGACCTGAGACCATGCAAAAGCAGTCAAGGGCAAATTACACAAAATAATTACTTTTTAATTACCACTTCCCAGTAAGTAATCATTATTGCTGCAGTTCTTTGTACAATGAAACCTTATATAATTTTGCTGATAAATGCATCTGATATTTTAAAGGACCTTCACTTCATCGCAGAGTTACTTGATACATTGATCTTTCCTTTGGACAGGTTTGCAGCTCGAGTCGAGTGCACATTTTTGACCTGTCCAGTCAGCCATTTTGCTCCATTTCCTCTAATCAATTTCTGCATTCCGATTTGCCTGCGTGATACTGGTTTTCCTTTTCCCCCCAAAGATTGCTGGCCCTGCTAGGGGCCTAGGCGTGGGTGCAGTAAATCACTGAGCTGCGGGATTCGAAGAGAGATGAAAACAATTGTAATCATCGATTTATTACTATAGTTGGTGGCATTCCAAATATTCCAATAGGAGGCTCTCCTTCCCCCGGTCAAGTTTTTAAGCCGCTACGCACGACCAGACCTTCTGTCATCATATTCCTACTTTCCTGTCATCATGTAAGAGCTGTCAACTAGCTCTTCTTTTCAATTTCTAAACATTAAATACGAGGCATGTTTTCGTATGTGCCAACCACAACAACACATAGCACTCAAATGCTTATGTCACGACGCCTCTAATCATCCGGAATCTGCTCAGCGCCTTCTACGTAGTTTCACGGCCCTCTCGCAAACTCAATCAATAACGACGACCCTCTTGGATTCCGGGCAAATTTCCCTACTCGCCTACTTCACTCTCAGCGAAGCTCGCATTTCCTGACCACACATCCTGCACAAGAACAACGGACACACGGTTAGGAGACTAGTCATTCGTGTTCAAGGTCTTTATCAGACTTCCAGTATGTTTTCCTTCATCGCCACAAACGCGGATCATTAATCGCCGTATGAGGTGATAACTAGACTTCATAGTACTGTCTTGAGTGAGTTTTCTATTTAAGTAACTTTTCTATTGGCGGTTTTTGTTTCTTGAGCTTCTGTATTTCAGGTCTGCGGAAAAAAAACGAATTTGCCTCTTCAATCCTGAATAAAAGTACGCAAACTGTAATTCACAATGTCATGCAAGCAGTCTTCGTTTTGGAGTAATTGATACAGGCCAAAGAAATTAGCGATGGCTTATTGAGTGCTCGAAGAATGTGCTCAGTTCGTCCGTCATGTTCTCAAAGGTTTGCCTGGATAACGCAAATGAATCTGCAAAGTACAAGACTAATGCGTACATTTTTAAAGTCTCTTAAATATGTATCTTGTAAAGTAAGTTTCGTGCATAACAACAAAATCTATTAATACACAAATGTTAAAGTACGTGATAAAAGCATTTACTCATTCACGAAACGTTTTGTTTTTTAAAACAAAAACAAAAGAAATCCTGGCATTTCACGCCCTCCATGCGGCGTTTTCTAAGCTAGGTACTATTGTGACACTCCCTAAAAGAATATACAAATATAATCAGAATATCACGCGAAAGACGCTTTAAATGACCAATTAACTAAAAATCTCAGTCAGGTACCGTCGGCGTAAGCCCCGTTACTTGCAAAAATCTTCCGACTGGGCACAGACAATGCAAGTTTCAGTACAGGCAAGAACATACCCCAAAGCATCACGAGGCATTTATCCATACCTATCCAATTACGTCTGGTTTGCATCATTAACATGGCATTTTCACCTTTTGAAACATATTTATTGTAAAGTTATATTTTACTTATAACAAAAGTAATCCATAAATCAATTCTATTACAGGAACTCAGGACAGTTGGTACAGGACAAAAAAGCAATGCGGAATTAATTTTTACCGGAATCACCACACAATAGTGTGTACATCTCAGTTTGGTTAAACATTTCAAGTTGGTTAACCATTTTCCGTCAGATGTTAGAATGCTTTTTTAGCAACACGCACTCATTATTTCTAGTACATTAAAACATCCTAAAACCCAATAACAAACAGTATTTTTTCATTGCGGTAAATTAGTTTTCTAGTTATCATTTTCGTTCATGTGTCCGTTTACCTATGCCTTTTTTAATTTCTAAAGTATACCGTGAACAACAAAATCATTACGATAACCGTAATTTTGGCGATGTAAAATACGAGGCATCAGAAAAATAGCAAATATAGAAGGTATTTTGTAAACAATTAAAGCACCAGTTAGGGTACTGTCATCTTTCGATCTAATATATTAGATTCCCTCCCTGCCAGTATGCTAGTGGGTGACATCAGATGCTAAAGAAAAAATAATCCCTTTTCTCGTTAGATTTATTAGAATTTACTATACTCTTTCGCACATGTATCATCGTAGGCGAGTATAAGATAAATTCAACCCTGCTCCACTAAACAATTGGTATGAAACATCTTGAAGCTCACTCTAAAAATGTAATTTAAAATTACAACGCGCAGAAGTTTATTACAAATGTCTATTTACATCTTGTATTAAAAAATCAAGACGTTTTTAATAGTTTATGCAACCTTGGGGTACGCCATTTTAGACACCAAATATTAACAACAGGGTATCACGAGCTACGGAAAGGGAAGCTTCAATACATAAAGTGAGACATTTACTAAATACAGGTTTCATTATGAAACAAAAGTTTGTGTTTTTTCCACGCTTTCTTGCATGCATAACGAATCCCACATTGTGAACACGCATAGGGCTTCTCTCCAGTGTGTTTCCGCATGTGCACATGTAAGTTCCAGGAGTGCGTCGTGGCGTAGGGGCAGACGGTGCACTTGTAAGGCTTCTCGCCCGAATGCACTCGCTGGTGCCTGGTCCAATAGTAGGACTCGTTGGTGGCGTAGCCGCAGTCGCTGCACTGGAAGCGGCCGCCGCGAGGCGCCACCGTCGCCGTCCGACGTCGCGCAGCCCTCGCGCGAAGACCCCCTGCGGACCCAAGGGCAAAGTCTCATTGCGGACCCTCTGGGGCACAGTTAATGTTGTGCTCGTATATTCGTTCCGTCGACTTGCGAAGAAGAAAAAATAAAAGGGGAAAAAAATAATAAAAACAGACTCTTAGGGCCGTATTCATAGTCGTCACTTATAATAAGGAAAACCTTGAAGAGTTCCTTATAACGTTTTTCAATTCATAGTGGCAACTTATCCGCTTGCATAAGAAACTTCTTATAGCCATAAGGAAGGTCCAGCTTCCACTTATAGCTATAAGTGAACTGTCTCTTGGTGGGCTGAAAATACTCGTAATGTGAAAGAAATGGAAATGGACTACGATTCTGAACATTATAAAAATGTTTATAATTGCACTGTTCTCTTGTAGCAAATATATTTACGTCATATGCACAACTCTCCGGAAATGCACAATGATCAAGAACATTTAAGGAAAGGTAGCGTTTTACCCGGACAAAAGTACATGTTTTGGTAAACGTTGGTGGCAAAAATCAGTTACAATTAATTGAGGTTTACCGATTTCCCACTATTTAAGACACTGTTTAAGTTACTACCACTATTTAAGTAATTGTGTAGGTTAGGTTACCCCACGGATGCCTACGGACGCATGCATAAGAATAGTTCACGGTCAGCTTGATGGGACGTTTCAGGCAAGATTCAAGTGGCTGTGAACCACCCAATGCGCAATTGCAACACGAGACGTTGCTAGCGTCGTACTTATGTCTAAGTATCGTCTATGAATACCAAATGTGCATAAGCATTTCCTTATTCAAAGTAACTTCTTATAGCTTAAGTATTTTCTTATTCTATAAGTGACGACTATGAATACGGCCCTAAATGACGATATAATGTTCTTCATGAGCTTAAGAAAAAAATCAACCTTTACCGGCCTAAATTATTTACAAATTTAATTTAATTTAGCATCGGCCCATCTGAATAAACTGAATTTTAAAAAAAGGACAATAACACGCCACATTATGTTTAAGTTTTGCAGATTTATCATGTACATATAAAGGCATGTGACATATTTAAAAGAGTGTGAAGGTGGCTTCAAATGAGATGATACGATTAGAAAAAATATTACCAAATTGAAATATTGACAATTTATTTGAAACTTTCGTGCTGCAATATTGTCACGGTCAAGTGTAACCTATAGGCGTGCTTCACTACAGAAGCGTTTTCACACTTTCTCGAAATGCGACACTCCAATAATAGGAAAAAAATCGCACTGCCCACACATATATAACATATCAACATTCATAGCCTGTACTCTAAAATGATGATTTCTTTTAGAATTTAATGTAAGGAATGGGTCATGAGGTGTGTCAGTCATAAAAATACCCACAAATACAAACCAAATTCTATTTTATTGTATGTTACACAACAGTAAAGTTAACAAATGTATCTAAACTTCACCACATTATCATGTATCTTTATGAATATAAGATTTCATTCCTGAAGAATAAAGTGATTGCAGAGTACTTGTTAAATTGTAATACAAATACAATTATCCTGGTGCATTGTATTATGCGACTTCACAAATTAGACCCAATGCATTAACCTTTTCTGATGTTCAAATTATGATTTTTCTCCGTTGCATGTATCCTGTTCTACAACTAAATATTCAAATTTCGAACGATAAGAAAAAAATAAAGAAAAAAAACACGAAGGAATTACGTTTCAATTCCACGAGCCTTCTGGGTTTCACTTAATCTCCATACCGGTAGATTACGTTTTACTGGCTCCCATATTCGCCAGGTCCGTATCAAATTATACCATATGTCGTATTTCCCCTTTGCATTTATTGACTTCTAAAAAGAATGCAATTAATTCAGTTTATCGCTGCTCTCTAGGGTGATTTACTAGAAAAATCTCGATATTACAACGTCGCTAACAATATGGAGTTGCACTGCTTAACTTAAAAATTTATGTCCATTCTTTGCCTTGAAATATCCCTTCTAGTGTTCTTCAGTTGATGTGATCATCGATCGTCGTCAAAACGGAATAGTATTAAAAACCAATGATTGAGAATCATTATAAGGCAAGTCTTCTTTAAGGGCAACGAGTATAAATCGGTACTGATCAAGAGAACCTGATGTAATTTCCTTGGTAGTACTATAACAATGAGTTCCTGAAGCAAATTACCATATCAGCTGAGAAGAACGAGGTTTCGGTGTTGCTTTTTACGAAACCCACTCCCCCAGTACAAACTCTATCCCGCTTTGGCCTTCGTTTGGAAGAGAAGGCACCCTTTGTGTTAATGGATTTTACAGACATCAGCATATTTTCTAACCTTCCATGATCGAAATGCCAATCGTTACAATCACCGCACGAGGAGAAGAAGTCTAGAATACTATCTTCAACCAGAAATTGACTTTCCTGCTGAAGGTTTTTGTTTCTTCGTTTTCTGTCTAAAAGGACTGCGCAATTGAAACGACTTTGTCTCAATTCTTAATGTAGCAAAAGTGTGGAAGTGATAATTCACATTGTTATAAATCCAGCCTTCTTTTTGGAGTAATTGCTACTACCCAGAGCAATGAGAGATCGTAAAGTGAAGACTGTTAACCAATGTGCTCAACTCGTTCCTCACGGGTCAAAGACTGCTGGATTACGCATGAAGCATACTTAAGTAGGTCTAAAACGCTAATTTTTCGAGTTTCTTAAATTTTAGGCATGACAATAAAACTTGGGCAAATGAAGTTAAAACCTTTTAAGATCAAAACTTTTAAATGACAGAAGCAAATAGGAAACGTATGCCATTCCACGATGACCAAGTAAGGTACTACTTTGGCATTTCCCTAGAAACAAAGCCTCTGCCTGGTCACTAACTTATTAAGCTTCAGATGCAGACTCACAAAAAACGTACGCAAAAACATCAAGAAGCAGTACAGCAGTGTTGGGTAATTTAAAAAAAGCTTTTTCACATATTCAAATACATTTATTGTATCATCTTTTAGGTGTAACAAAAGAGATTTACAATTCAATTCACAAGAGCTGAAAAAATAACATCTCGAGAATATCAATAAGACAGAAAGTGAATGTTAAATGGAATTTTCGTTAACAAAATTCAAACTGAAAAATCTTGTTTCTTGGAAAAAGTAAGATTTCTTCTCAATATGCACAAATGAGTTGCTAGTGAGTTCAAAAAAATTTAACAATCACAAGCAACATTTTGCTTATTTTTCATAGAAAATCATTACATCGACAGCTGCTTTTGCCCAGCTCTCTGTATAAAGTCCGCAATAGTTTGGCGTGCACATTAAAATCATTTCAATTTTTTAGCCACGTAAAATACCAGTTTTTGAAAAGACTGGCAAATCTATGCAAACCCAACATACGCTAGACAATTGTGACCCAAAATCTGACAACCGAGTATCTTTTCCACCCACCCCCCTAGAAAGTGCAGTGGTATGTGGCTTTGAAATGAGATTATTCACGATTTTGTACAATATATTATTAACAATCGTTCCACAGTATCATCCCACGAAGTATAATATAAACTCAGCCATACTCAAACTTTTTCAACCTGCATTATAAAAAAAATGAAACCTCATGTTTATTATGGATATCGTATGTATCTTGTACTCTAAAATTTTAATAATAATGTACTTACGGATTGTTTCATAGTTGGTGATTATCATTTCAAGCCCTCAAAATATTATATATTTTACTACAATTTATAAATCGATAAAATTTAACCACAGTTTCAAAACTTCACCTTATGAGAACCAATCTTTTGAATATTTTGCAGATTTTTTGAAATGACTAAAATGCATGCAGTAAATACCTACACTTGTAATAAACTTGAATAATCCTGGCGTGTTACTGTAATTTACATTTTCAGAATCATTTCTACAAAATCTACAACTTCATATTCAAAATTCAGCCAGAAAAGTTAGCAACATGTCGGATTAATATTATCTCACATCTACGAGCCATTTCCGCCACACATATCATAAGACACATTCTTTGTCAACATACAATGTAGGCTTTCACGTCCGGTTTCTTCATTGTGGGAAGTTGCCGGGCTTGCAGGCCGTGGTCCAACGGAGACTACTCCAGACGTTTCGCCTACAGCTGTGGTAGGCATCTTCAGTGGTGATGCTGGCGGGGGCGAAGAACTCTGTCCGGCAGCACGTCGTCGACTGATGCACTACGGCGTCGAGGAGCCGTATTTATATGCTGGCGGGGGCGAAGAACTCTGTCCGGCAGCACGTCGTCGACTGATGCACTACGGCGTCGAGGAGCCGTATTTATACACTGAAGATGCCTACCACAGCTGTAGGCGAAACGTCTGGAGTAGTCTCCGTTGGACCACGGCCTGCAAGCCCGGCAACTTCCCACAATGACACATTCTTTGTATTTTGTACAGCACTGGTCGTTATATTCTCCAATAGGTACGATTGATTGATATCTTTCTTTCCTTCTTGACATTTGCATTTTCATTTTTTGCAAATACCCTGAGCACAAGGCAACTTCATCACTTACCCTAGTAGCTTTACAAAATAGCTCAATTAATTTAGTAATAAAGTGTTAACAGTTAATTTGTAAGTACTGACGGATATCCTAATTTCTTCCGTCACAACACTGGAAAGGACCGTTAAAAACGTTTTGCCGATACCACAATCGATGTATAAAGACAGGTTGAATGCATTGAGTAATGACTATTTCTCATTACGGTCTCCACTATGAAACACAAGAGTACGTTTCTTCCAAGATCTCTTGTGTGCCAAACGAATCCCACATTCTGAGCACAGATAGGACGTCTCCCGGTGTGTTTCCGCATGTGCGCTTTTATGTTGCCAAACTGCGTCGCAGCATACGAGCAGAAATTGCACTTGAAAGGCTTCTCTCCCGTGTGCACGCGCTGGTGCTCGGTCCAATGAGAGGAGTGGTTGGTGGCGTAGCCGCAGTGGCTGCACTGGAAGCGGCAGCCACGCGGCGCCACCGTCGCCGTCCCGCGCCGCGCAGACCTTCCACGAACACCCCTTGCGGACCCAAGGGCAAAGCCAGGCTAAACACCCTCTGGGGGAGACAATGAAGTATATTCGTGTGATGGACTACGGCAAAGTATCTTCAAAAACTATTTTAAATGAATGTAAAGCCTCTATTCTTCAAGACGTTATTGAAATTCACGGTCCCGAAATCTCTCCATAGGTTTTTGTGCATCCCGGATATAACGGCAAGGCATTCGTCCTCAATGCTCTTTTCCTCCATTTCTTCCATGAATTCATAGAATTCAAGCAATTCGTTATCCATTACACTAAATTGATCATATTTTTAAAAGGCGCATTTTACTTTTTGTCACAACGATAAATGGAACAAGAGGACGTTAAACACTATTTTATCACAAGTATTTTGGTTTAGAAATTAATTAAAATTGAATAAATGAATAAATATATATACACGTAAACTTTCGTAGTAGAATTCAATTCGCGTCAACGAAAGAATCCCTTAAAAAGGAACATTAGAATGACAGACGTCTTTATTTAATTTGCACTTCCATTCATTTCGAAGTAGGTCAGTGTTACTTAATTAACATTGCATCGTCGCACATAAACTCTCCGAAGTAGAAGGATCGGATTATTAATTTTTAATGACGATATCTTGAGCGATAAAGCGTACAGAACTTGAAAAGTCGACATAGCTACATTTATTCTTGTCTGAAACCGCAAATGACTCTAAACAATTTTTTTACGTGGAAAATGAGCACAATATCTTGTCGCACTTAATTTTTTATTATAAACATTCGAAGCATTCGGAATATGCTACAATAAATTTATTATTGTTGACATTTATGCTAGGTCGTCATTGTCACAAAAAATGAGACATTTAAGCGTCCCGTTTTCCTGTGGAAAATTCCGGTCACGGGCTCAAAATAAGGAACTGGGCCAGTTAATACGAAACGTCTGGTCGCTTTACATTATACCGAATGGAACACACGGGAGTAGTGCACGAAAGTTTATGTTGCCGTCTATAAAAAAAGAATGATCAGAAAGACTAAGCAATAATTCGTGTTATATCCGATCAAGTAGTCAAAAATATATCCCCGGAAGCCGTAAATAGAGTGTACAAAATATCAAGCAAAGTCGGTGAAAAATGCAGATATAAATCAAAACAACAATGCAAGGAGGGATGGATAGAAACAATTAAACCAAGCTGAGAGCAGGCTAGGAGACTTTATTAAAAAGCAAAATCACAGTCAGAAAACATTCTCGGCATGTCTCTGGCAGCGGTTCGCTAAAACGACCCAAGCATTTTTGCAAGCAACGCCTCATTAGAAGCCACATAGCATTAGATCATTATCAAACAGACCTAAATGTCATTACTAACTTCAAATTCCACCATGGCTCACGGCATAATGTTTCTTCAAAGATACCGCGTATCTAAAACTACTTCCGCACTGTGAACACACATAGGGTTTCTCCCCAGTGTGTATCCGCTTGTGCTTATTTAAGTTGCCGAGCTGCGACGTAGAGAAGGGGCAGAAAGTGCACTTGTACGGCTTCTCGCCCGTGTGCACGCTCTGGTGCCTGGCCCAGACGGAGGGATAGTTGGTGACGTAGCCGCAGTGGCTGCATTGGAAGCGGCCACCAGGCGGCGCCACCGTCGCCGTCCCACGCCGCACTTCCTTTCCATGAACACCCCCTGCGGACCCAAGGGCAAAGTTTCACTACGCTTTTCCTAATGCAGATTAGGGTCAACGAAAAAATAGCCTTAATCACCAGCTACGTTTTGTTTGCGTCCCTAATTAAAAGATTTCCATGCGCACACCCAGGGCAGCATTCAGCCCCCACAGCAAGTAACGTCTCATTGGACGCCAGACTTGATTAGATCAACATCGAAGAGACGTCTCAACATCATTACAGTTGCCGGTTTTCAATAATTTGACATTCCACTATGGTTTACGGAATAATGTTTCTTCAGAGAGGCCGCATATCTAAAACGATCCCCGCACTCTAAACACACATACGGCTTCTCCCCAGTATGTATCCTCATGTGCACATTTAAGTGGCCAGTCTGAGATGTAGAGAAGGAGCAGAGCGTGCACTTGTAAGGTTTCTCGCCCGTATGCACGCTCTGATGTCTGGCCCAGACGGACGGATAGTTGGTAGCGTAGCCGCACTGGCTGCACTGGAAGCGGCCGCCCCGCGGCGCCACCGTCGCCGTCCCGCGCCGCACAGCCCTTCCACGAACACCCCCTGTGGACCCAAGGGCAAAGTTTCACTACACTTTCCCTGGGGGAGATTTCAGGGTCGGCAAAAGAAAAGCCTCAATCACTAGCTAGGTTTAAGTTTACAGCCCTGCGTAAAGAAGTCCTTGCTCATCCTATGGGCAATTTTAAGTTTGAAAGGAAACAACGGTCAATTAGATCCCAGATTGGATTACATCATTAACAAAGAGGGGCCTGAATGACATTACGTAAGGGATTTCACTAATTTAAAAAACAATGTTTTACGTAAAGATGCGTCTTGAAAGTATTCGCGAATCTAAACCTACACCCGCACTGAGAGCACACATAGGGCTTCTCCCCAGTGTGTATCCGCATGAATCCATTTACGTGGCCAGACTGCGACGTACAGAAGGGACAAAAAGTGCACTTGTAAGGCTTCTCCCCAGTGTGCACACGCTGGTGCGTGACCCAATGGTAGGAGATGTTGGTGGCATAACCGCAGTGGCTGCACTGAAAGCAGCACCGTCGTCCCAGCGCTGTCCTTCCGCGAACGCCCCCTGCGGGCCCAAGGGCGAAGTTTCACTTCCGGACGAGATTTAAAATTTACGGAAGGAAAGCCTCGTGGTGCCGTCCGATCTCAGGTACTTTCATGCCTGTGCCGTAGCATAACCTCACTCTCACTTTCGGATTTACAATTTCTATTTCACGTATCCCAAACCCCATTCACATGTTTATCGCGCAGAAACTTGAGATACAGATCACAGACCTCATTGGATGGCAAATAATATTAATAATTATTATCATATATTTATTGCTAGCAATAAACACTACATATGGGTTACAAAAATTGATTGACATTTACAACTCAACGGATGCCAAAACTCATTAGGCATCACCTGACACACATTTCATTTTGCTCGCGAAGAAAATGTCTTTAGATAGCTGCATATTTAGACAAACTTCACCGCACGTCAAACTCATAAATCCCAAGCTAGTTTAATGCTTACTTTCCCGCGTAAAAATCCCATGCACACCCTTAGGGTAGTTTTGAGCCTCCAAGCCAGCAACACTTATTGAACACTAGATATGATTAGAACAGTACTACCAAAGAGAGGCCTCAATGTCAATACAGGTGGGTGTTTTGACTAATTTGAAATTCCACTGAGGCATACAGAATAATGTTTCTTCAAAGACGTCGCGTATCCGAAACGACTCCCACATTGTGAACACGCATACGGCTTCTCCCCGGTGTGTTTCCGCATGTGCACATTTAAGTGGCCAGACTGCGACGTGGAGAAGGAGCACACCGTGCACTTGTAGGGCCTCTCCCCGGTGTGCACGCGCTGATGCCTGACCCAACGGTAGGAGTCGTTGGTAGCATAACCGCAGTGGCTGCACTGGAAGCGGCCACCTGGCTGCGCCACCGTCGCCGTCCCGCGCCGCACAGTCCTTCCACGAACGCCCCCTGCGAACCCAAGGGCAGTCTCACTACGCATCCTCTGGGGGGCGGAATTCAAGGGTCAGCGCATGAACCAGACTGAGCACTCAGCCTTGTGTATATTCAGGCCTCGCCGTAAACATAACCTCATTCCGAACAGCTCATATTTACTTATTCTACTTCCCGCATCCTCAAACCCTGAAGTCAGCTAGGTTGAATTCAGTCGCTGTCTGGAGGAGAATTCTAGCGACCGGCTGCTCTGATCGGTAGTTTTCCGTGGTTTCTTCGATCAACACCAGGCGAATGCCAGAGCAGTATCCTAATAAACGGGCCAAGGACCGCGCGTGATCTTTCCTTCCTCTTCTTTGTCCTATCCTCACCCCTTACACGCACACTTACACTAACATGCACTACACTACCACACATGCCAGGAGACCAGTCGGCAGCTTAGAGTTTGTCCCGGATGGGGCGAGCCCCGCTGGGGAGATACCTGGTTGAGGGGAAACCCCGTATAGTCGACGATAGGTCGGCGCCGGTTCCCGCCATCCAGCGGAAAAAAGATAACCGCCACCTCCAGATGGAAAAAGACGCACTACAGTAACTGGACTAATAACCTCTGTAGTTGACGCGCCCGAAATCACGAATCAATCAATTAAACATCAGGTGTCAGTCACGATTAGAATTTGTCAGTCCTTCTCTCTTGCATACATTTATCTGGCACCAACCTGAGCTAGATAGAGACCAATGGGGATCGCAAACTTCATTACAGGGAAAGTTCGTACAGGAAGTTTGCTTAATTACAAAGCAGTTTCCACAAACATTATCAACTCGTAGTTTGTGTGTAATAGAAGTAATTCACGTACAACTCTATTAGGAGATTTCAAGAAATTTGCACGAGAAAATTAACAAGCCAACACCGAAATTTATTTCTGAAAGGAAAAACACAACTGCTATTTACATCTGATTTGATCAATCAAATTCAATTTGGGTAACTATTTCTTTGGCACGCTAAATACATTTGGTTTGTCAATCACACAACCCAAACATCACACCAATCACAGAATCAAACGATTGCTTATTTTACATAGAATTACAGGCCACATTTGTTATCGAATAATGATTACGAACGGAGTATCATACCTGCAGGGAGGTATGAATGCATTAAGTCAGGGCTGCTCATGCAGAGCAAATCGTAAGCCTGGGCCGGACATCGGGAGCCCTTCGATACTCGGCCTGCGATAATCTGTCACTGTCCCGTTAACTCCAGTCGCGGAAACGGAAGTTGACGCGAGCACGTTGCAAACCAAAGCGTCCACACCGACAATTTTCCATGCAACATGGGAAGAAAAGTATCTTTTCGCAGATTGCGGCAGCTTTGCCAAATGTTTAGTTTGCAAAAAAGTGCTGTAATCACATGAAGTTTAATTTGAAACGACATTATACGGTTAACCATGCTGCTGAATATGACAAGTAATCTGAAGAAGAACGTAAGGAAGTTTTCAATGTTCTGAAAACCATTGTCTCTTATGAAGCACGTTTTGGATGTATTTTGATGTTCCTATGTTGTTTTAACAGTAATATAACACAATAAAGGAGGTTAATTTTAGTTATTTTAAAACTGTGACTTTGGCAAATAACTACTAATTCTTCTCAAATTTAGCTTCAGTGTCAAACATTCACGAAACATCAAAGTTTAGAGAGAGCGTAGATGGATTCAGATTGCGTTCGGAATTTGAAATCCAATTTAAGGATTTATTTGATTTACAATTAGAATTTAATTTTTTTGCACCCTTTCCCCTTGGTGTAGGCTTTATTCCTTGTGATTTTCAATTACAAATAACTGATTAGCAGTCTGACACTCAATTCACGGAAACATTTCAAACAAAATAAACAATTATTAGAATTTTATGAAAAATCTCTCAAAAACGTTACCCGAAATTGCATCGGAATGGTGTTCGAATGTTAGATATGTTTGGATCACTGTGCAATTGTGAGAAATATTTTGTCTCTGAAAATTTTTAAATATCAAATGAGAAGTACCATAAGAGATCACTATGTGAAATGCATTAAGAAAAATAATTGATTTCGCAAATTAACTTTATTTTTTAATTTTAATTTCCTTTACTTTCCGTATTTTCGTTATTAGTTTATTTAGTAACATTTTTCGCTAATCTTAAGAATACTATTCGTAATCAGAAGGATGATAAACTGAAATGTCGCAGCAATTAAAATTCTTAATGTGACTGAACAAAAATAATATTTTTTCTTTCCATACTGCATTGGAAATTGTCTTTTTTATTTTCAAATCACAAAAATTTATATAATTAGTAGGCGTAATTATATTAGTATAATTAATATAATTATATTTGTATAATTTATATTATATTTGCATAATGAATATAATTATATTATATTAATATAATGTGTATAATTAGTAAAATAATTATAAACATTACTTTTTTCTATTGCATTATTCTTTTCCAAAGCAGTGAGACTTTTTTGTCCGATCGATGGAAAATACCCAGAAAAAGGAAGACGACCCACTGCGCCGTAAGCCGCCGATCGATAGAAGATTACCTCATCTGCTCCGTCTGCCTCTAGGGTTGCCAGAAAGAGCTGAGTGCGAACGGCGGCTTCTCCTCGAAGCAGATCGCTGAGTGGCACTGCTAAGTTATGATTTTACTAAACACAGGTGTCATTATGGAACAAGAGATTATGCTTCTTCCAATTTTGTAAGCACACATAATGAATTCCACACTGTGATCACACTCTGGGTTTCTCCCTGGTGTTTCCGCATGGGCACATTTAACATTCCGTATTGACGTGTTGCTTTTTAGAGTTATGTCAGATTGTGCTTTTCTGAGTATCTTCCTGGATGTGTTTATACTTGTGCCTCTCAATGTTGCTACCATCATTTGTAGTGTAGGGGCAGACCGTGAACTTGTAAAGCTTCTCGCCGGTGTGAGTGCGCATGTGCACTTCTAAGTTGCAGGACTGCGTCGTTGAAAAGAGGCAGAAAGTGGACTTCTCCCCCGTGCGCTCGCACTGATGCCTGAAGGTATCACTGGTGGCGTAGCCGCAGTGGCTGCACTGAAAGCGACATCCAGCCGGCGCTACCGTCGTCATCCCATTGCACAGAGTACTTCCGCGCGTATTCCCTGAGGACCCAAAGGCAAAGTTTCAATGCACTTTACCATGGGAGGAGTTAAGGGTAGGCAAAAGGAAAACCATAATCACCAGCTAGATTTATGTTTACATTCCAGCGTTAAAAAAAGGAAGGGGAAAAAAAACCAACTCCTTGCGCACTCTTATGAGAAGTTTTAAGCCTCCACGGAATCCAAGACTGATTAGATGCCAGATCGGCTTAGATCGGCAATACAAAAAGAGGCCTGATTGTCACTGTACGATAGTAGTTTTCACTAATTCGAAATTCCACTATGTTTTACGGAATAGTGTTTCTTCAAAGAAACCGCGTGTCTAAAACGACTCCCGCAGTGTAAACACTCATAGGGCTTCTCTCCGGTGTGAGTGCGCGTGTGCACATTTAAGTTGCAGTACTTCGTCGTAGCGTAGGGGCAGAACGTGCATTTATAAGGCTTCTCTCCGGTGTGCTTCCACATATGCACTTTCAAGTGGTATGATTGCGAGGCGGAAAAGGAGCAGACCGTGCACTTGTAAGGCCTCTCCCCGGTGTGCACGCGCTGGTGCCTGACCCAACGGTAGGAGTCGTTGGTGGCGTAGCCGCAGAGGCTGCACTGGAAACGGCCGCACCGGGGCGCAACCGTTGTCGTCCCGCTCTGCGCAACCGTTGGACGAACACGCCCTGCGGACCCAAGGGCAAAGTCTCACTATACTGCGAGCAAAACTTCTCCCGACTTGACAGTTCCAGGCTAAGAGGGGAGAGGGGGTTCCGTTTTCCAATCAGAGGCTTCGAATTATGATGATGTCACTATAGAGTTGCCGACGTTTACTAAGAAACAAATGAAATGTAAGAGCGCGAAGCAATTGAAAATTGAAGAGCGCTGAGCGCCATTACTTGTTAGGTTATGCATGTGTGTGCGGTTGTGTCGTTTAGTGATAAAGGCGTACTTAAAGGCTGATATACTTATGACACGATGTATATATACATCCACCTTACGGGACATTTCTAATTTTCATCTTTATGCCAATGCATTCAATAGAACGCCTCTTTGAAAACATTGTAAATAATAGGCAAAGTCAGTAACTTCGATAAAGTCCTGCAATTTGTTTTGTGAACGTTCTGTGAAAGGTATGTATTCAAACCAAGATGTCTTGCATTTAGATACTTCTCTCTTATAAATCTTTCATAATGAATACAATGCATCTTCCTTCTTAAAACGCGTATCGCTGTACTTACTTTCATCTGCTTATGCAAAAATGTTTCGTTATTCCTTGCTTTAGCAGGATTATAGTGTAAGGGACTGCGATAAAATTGTGTAACAGAATTTCATCAAATAAACTAGTGTCATTATTACACTTCTACAAAAAACACAATAAGTTGGACGTGTATGCATCAACAGCTGACCTGACGCAAGAACGAACACGTGTCTGCCGCCCGAGTAAGTGGCAACATAGCTCTTCCCCAATCCTGGCTGTCAAGTCGGCACAAGTTTTGCTCGCAATATATACACCTTTTGCAAGAGATACAAGTGTCAGCGATTGGAAAACTTTATTAAAGCCTCCGGCTACATGAAGAACTCCGCGTTAAGACAAGCTCATGCAGCAAACAATGGGTTTACTTGTTGATGACTTGACCTCGGATTTTAGGACAAGTGCCTATTTACTTCCTTTAGGATGTTGTAGAAAATAATTGCAAATGCCGGAAATCCGCCGTTTTCTCGCGCAGCATTACATAACTATCCCTATACTACGTATATGCGTATAGGAAAGTAATATGTAACATTCCAAAAGGAAAATTGCCCGATTTAATCCTTTTGTGATCAGTTTTAAATGCCAGAAATATAACTTTTTCATGTCAAATGTTTTTTTGCCTGGTTTTGTCACTTTGCAACCTTTTTTAGGAGCTTCAAATGTCACTTTTCATGCCTAATAATACCTAATTTCGTAATTTTGTTATCTATTCTAGGTAACTAAATTATCACCTATTTGTACTTAAAATTCCAAGGTCTAATTATGACGCATAATCCTTTGTTTACAAGCTTTTACATTTACAATAACAGACTTCAGTTATTGCAAATTATTTATCAACGTTACAGTCTAATGATGGAAGTAAAAATCAAACTCCCAAAACGCTGCAAAATGTGTTGTTTAAGAATAAACAATTTTCAAAAACTATATGAGTTTAATGTTAACTTTACTGTCCACTAGGTTTCCATTGACGCCAGAAACGACCATCGCTTGAATACCCGTAAATGGTCAAAATACTTGAGAAAACTGATGACTTTATCCCTCAATTCCGAATAAATTTATTTTTCTACTCCCATTAAATAATTCTGTCATTTGACGGCTGCAACCCGTTGCGTAATGATATTCATTACGATACAGGTTCTTGGCCAATCACAGAGAAGCTTACAAACCAAGTATTGACACTTCATTAATCATTGAGAATCTTTGAAGTAAATGTTTCGTTCGACTGTCTACATTAAAATTGTATTTAATCTTTTCAGTTTTAATTTATTTTAATATTAGTAATTTTTAACGTGAAATATTATTTAAAATAAATTGAATCGTAATTTCACTTTGATCCTAGTTGACTAGCCCAGTGGTCGTTTTTGGAGAGAATATTTGACTAAGGTTAAGATTGGTTAAGATCTGAAAGCAAGTCAGTTTAAGTTATATGTTGTTGCCGTGTGGATCACCTGAAAAAAAGTCTAGTTTAAAATGTCTAGTGAATCAAAGGTGGATTTGACACCTCCAGAAATGAGACAAAAAGCAAAAATGGAGACGTTAGAATTATTGCAGCAACTTCTGTAATTCCTCGCAGACAGTCCGATAAAGCAAAGCCACCTGCGGTGGGTAGGGAGCTGTCCGCTAGGAGGCCTTGGCTGAATCCTGCATGACAATAGCCATGAAATTATTCCATGTAAAAGTTAAACTTATGAAAGTTCCCATAAGTCGTAGAAAAAGTACCGTACGAAACTCGATGTAATGGGTATTAATACATTCGTGTGAAGTTTACGATACTCGCTCGTAACGTAATATCACACTCGTGCATTAATACCAATTACATCATCGTTACGTAATGTACTATAACGTAACTAGTATGTGAAAGATACTAGTAACATCAAGTTGCAGATGCGGCGTACGTATTAAATTTTGAGGGACGGTGCGACATTTACCATAGATGGGCCAGACTATTAAATGAGGATTTTTGTGCTATGTGCTCGTAACTATCAATATACAGGCTTCTGTTATTGTAAATTAGTTTTTATTAATGTTATGATTTATTACTCTGATGATGGAAGTAAAAATCAAACTCGCAAAACACCGCATGTGTTGTTCAAGAATAAAATTTTCAAAAACTATTAGTTTTTAATGTTAACTCTAGAGTGAACTGCCTTTCATTAATAAGAAAGGCCACGTTTCGCTATATAATTGTCAGTGAGAGGCAAACTTGTACTTAGCTTTTTTTATGTGGCCTTAACTAATTTGCGGTAGGTATCAGCGAAGTCCATTTTGACGAACGCCTATTGCAAACAATTAAAATTAATAACACTGATGGGAAGTACTATTTTCAAACACCAGAGCCGGAAAAAATAATACATGATTGAGCACATGGCAATAAACGCTCCCCGTGGGAACAATTCCTACAAGCCACAGAAATGAGCAATAAAAAATTAAGGACACTACAGGAGTCTTCACAGCACGTCTTTATCCCATTTCTTCAACATGTGAAAAGCTTTGCTGAATTCCGCAAAAGGGGCTACGGTCGCATAGAAGTGCAAGAACCCTTATTTTGCAGCTACCTTAAACTTTTACATTTACTACAGAACATTAGAAGCATTTAAAGAAAAGTCAAAATTGGTCGTAAAGGCACCTATTCGCACAGGAAACGTTCTACAAATTAATATTTTAAAAACAAGACAATATTAAAGTCGTGGCACTTCATGCGCTCCATTCCAGTTGGTTTCAGTCTGATTCAGATCCTCAAAAGGAAGTCACGAGAACACGACATGCATCAGTTGGAACATATAGCAATCTTGCTTAATTACAAAGCTTCCACATTTCCAAATGCATTTATTATCAACTCTTCTTTTGAATATAACAAAAGTAATTCATAAACACACAATTACAAGATCTGAGGAAACATCCTCGAGGATATTAACAAAACAGAGCAGCGAAATTTATAGTATTCATACATTTTGATAAAAAAAAATTAAAGTTGGCTAACACATTTGGTTTGTTAGCATTTCCCTTATATGTTTCTAGTACATTTAAAACAATAATAGGGTTTTTTTGGCGTGGAATTATAAGCAACTTTAAGGAATGTCCGTATCTCATCAGCGGAAAGAGAGGTTTGAATATAGTAAGTGATGATTGTAACTAATTACTGGTTTCATTATGCTTCGTTTAAGTTTTTATGTGTAGAAAACGAATTCCACACTAAGACCACAAACTGAGTTTATCCTCGGAAGGTTTCCGCATGTATACATTTAAGTGGATACTGTTTTGTTTCGTATCGTAAGACCACATATATATGGTCTGACTCCGGGTGTGTTTATGAATGCGCCTATTACAGTGCGATTTATTCAACTCGGCCCCCGGCGGGTATCAGCTGTTAACGGTTTCATCCAAACGGAGCTTATATGGCGCTACAGTGACGTCACTATGGTGACATTCAAACTTGCGATTGGATGAAACCGTCAACAGGTGACACCCGCCAGGCTCAAAGTTGAATAAACCGCAGTATAATGTTCCTATCATCTTTTGAAGCATAGTGGGAATCCGTTAACGTTTAAGACATCTCGGTGTGAGTACGCAGGTGCACTTTTAGGTTGGAGGAATGAGACGTGGCGTAGGGACACAATGTGCACTTGTAAGGCTTCTCCCCCGTGTGAGTCCGCATGTGCGCATTTAAGTGGCAGGACTGCGACGTGGAGAAGGTGCACAGTGTGCACTGGTAAGGCCTCTCCCCGGTGTGAGAACGCATGTGTTTATTTAAGTTGCTGTGATGCGTTGTAGCATAGGCGCAGACAGGGCATTTGTGCGGCTTCTCCCCGGAGTGCGTACGCATGTGCACTTTTAAGTTGTAGGACTGCGTCGCAGAGAAGGGACAGACCGTGCACTTGTAAGGCTTCTCCCCAGTGTGTTTCCGCATGTGCACTTTCAAGAGGTTTGATCGCGATGAGGAGTAGGGGCAGAGCGTGCACTTGTAAGGCTTCTCGCCCGTGTGCACGCGCTGGTGCGTGGTCCAATGAGAGGAGTCGTTGGTGGCGTAGCCGCAGTGGCTGCACAGGAAACGGCAGCTCCGCGGCGCCATCGTCGCCGTCCCGCGCTGCGCAGACATTCCGCGAACACCCCCTGCGGACCCAAGGGAAAAGTAGAGTCCCTAGATATGGAGTAGCGCATTCCTTTGGCCCGCGGATTCCGCCATTTTATATCCCAGCCTGTTCGGTACTGTGGGTGAGTTGGAAACCACCAATCTACCAAACGACACACTGGTAATACACTGGATACTCTCCATAATGCCTTCGATTGTTATCGTTTGTCCCCAACTCCTGAATAGTGCCTGGCGAAGCTATCAGATGAAAGGATATTAAATGGCGGCGGACACTGAGGCTGCGCTACTCTCCGTATCTACAAACTATAGGGCAAACGCTCATTGCGCACCCTCTGTCGGCGATTTATTGTAGTGTATTCGTTACATCGAGAACAGGGAAGCAGATACTTCAAAAGATACTGAAGAGGACAGTTTCTTCCTGAAGCTCGTAAGGAGATATTAAAAGTTTATTTAATAACATAAATGGTCGAAAACTGTTCCTCGGATGGCTCATGGACAGCGTGCTATGCAGCGGCCATTGCCCTTATTAAAGAACGGTCAATGCTAAATTTAGCTATAACTAAAACTTTCAAATTAGGTATGGAAAATTACAGACCTTTGAAGAAAATAAACAATAGCTAAAATTCGTCGTAATGGCAATTACACACAAAACGTTCTAAAATACGCTTTTTAAACCTAGACAATATGATCGTATGCCCTCCATACAATGTTTTCTAAGCCACTATTTGGGCATCCCCCTCGAAATAATCGCAGATGGCATCGGAAACTACTGATTATAAGACCCTCTCACTACAATTCTCATTCAGAAAATGTCCGATTTCGGCTCACCTACTGGCTTGTGACAAAACCCCTCCAGTTGGTCACAAAGCCCGGTTCCAAGCTTCAAAAGAGAAGTCAACAGAACACACGACAAAGTTTCATGAGGAACAAGCTTGCTTAATTGATAAGGCCATTTCACATTTCCAAATATATTTATTGTTTCATCTTTTATGTATAACAAAATGTAACACAAGTATAACAGAAGCAACAACAGTTTGTTGGCAATACGCTAATCAATACTGAGATTAATCCAAATATCTATAAGAAACTTAATTACAAATTAAAATATGAATTTCGACAAATAGATCGAATAATTCAGGGTAAATAGGAGGAGAAACCTAACGTTCGGTGTACACACGTCGCGAAGAGTTAAAAATGATGGTTTCCGTTTATAATATTTTAATAGCAAATCGAATAAATATGATTTTAATAGAAAATTATTGAGAAGGCAAAAGAACTTAGATTGTGCAGTAGGAAACGACAGAATAGCATCGACCATGCTAAATAAACAATGTAAACAAGGCAGTCTCGTGCAAGAAGAAGATTAACTTCAACTAAAATTTCAACAGAACGTATTGTAACTCGGTAGAAGGCGGAAGTAATGCCGCGAGCAGTAGATTTTGAAGTTACCCTGCTGTGGCTTTATGAAGATTCAATTATTATTATTATTATTATTATTATTATTATTATTATTATTATTATTATTATTATTATTATTTATTATTATTATTATTATTATTTACATGATAAGCAAAAACAACTAACTCCAGTTTTTCCCAAAGCATAAGAATTATTACCAACCGTGCATTCGTATGAGCGGTAATTTTCAGGCTCAAGGAGAAGAATATAAATTATTTCGCCCCTGATAGAAGTATTCTTACATCTTATATTAAAACCTGAGCTAACGAAAGTTAAATCAAATAAAGACGTAATAAAAACGAAGAAATAATTTTGAAATTAGAGTTTATAAATACATAAATAAAGAGAAGGGAGGACGATATTACAATATAAATAAATAAATCTAAAGCATCTGAGATTTTCGAATTTTCAGGTTTTAAATACATTTTAATTTATTCAATTACTAAAACATATCTCACGTCAAATAAAGTCTCTAAGAACCGAATCAACTCAAAAACTACTTAAACTATCAACATGAAATTTAAACAAGTTGAAGACCAGTGGTGTCAAGGTCTCCTACTGGTGGCAGTCGCACGCCTCGCGGCATCGTGCCATGCCACGAGCTTCTCTGCGCCGCTAGCGTCAGGAGGGGAAACTATTAGTAACCCCGCCGTTTTACAATAGTGGCGGCGTTGTCTTTTGCGGCGGGGTTATGAACTGCGTGGATAGGCAATTTCGTTGTGGCACTAGTGCCATGGGCTCCCGCTCGTGGCATCGACCTTGACCACACTGTTGTAGACACTATCAACTTAGTTTTTGTTTTACCGTGATATTCCCAAGGGTTCCGATGATATAATTATCTTTGTTGACCCCCTCCCTGCGCATTCCATAAATTCGTGCTCATATAACAGGAAGTGAGTGCTTATTTTTTGTGCTACAGAAGCGAAAGGTGCGGCGGTCCGTGAGGGAGCGAAAGAGGAGGCCGAGAGGAAGGAGAGTATGCGGTGGACAGGCGAAAGGTACGTGATGAGTAGAGACCGGAAAAATATGTAGTATTAAACGTCAAAATATATACATAAATATGTAATGAGAACAGTAAGAATATGTAATAAATATGTAAAATCAGATATAATATATAATATTCAAATTCTCGAATTAAAAAAGTATGTACATAGAACGAAATTACATTTAGGAAAATGTTCTAAATTAATTTTAGAATTAATACAAACGTTTCAAAAACATTTTGCAGAGAACAAGTTGATGCACACTGCATCATACAACTTTCTCGTCGATAGTAAAAGCTGCATCTATTGTAACCCAGGACTTTGCAAATTTTTCTCGGAAATTAAGGTACCAGGTCACACAACGCGGTGTCAATAATACTTTTGACAAGTAGATTTAACCAACACTGATAGGAAAAAATGTTGTGTTTTTTAAACAAAAAATACTTTTCGTAAAAAATATGTAAGAAAATTGAAGAAAATTGATAGAATAAGAAAATATCTTGTGAAAACAGCAAAATATCTCAAATATGTACTATAGTACTACATATGCAAAAATATGTAACGAAAAAATTGTATATTCTGTTAGGACGGGGATGATTCGCCAAGAATACAATTTTGAGAATGGTAAGTAGAAAGACAAAAAATATGTAATTACATAAAAATCCTGTCTCTAGTGATGAGCGGGAAGAACAGAGCGGAAATAGTTCGATGGGCCAGGCGGGACGTGACGTCAGAACGGCAATGGTATGCCAGACACAGCGTGCGGGGCAGATGGACGGGAGGTACAGACAGCGCAAGGGGCTGGATAGGTGTTTGCATATTGGCCACGGTAAGCCAGACAGAGTGTGAGCAGGGACATGAAGCGTGACGCCCGACAGGAAGTGATGCAGCAAGTGAGGCGGATGGATGGGGCAGAGGTTAAGTTAAGTTAATATCTGATTTTACGTGGCGAGACCATGAGGCCCGCTCTTCCATCTGACCACGCAAATTTCGCTACGCTCCTTTCACCATCTAGCGGAGAAAGAAGGTATTATCTCGCGCGAGGAAACAGGCGATTTGAATTTAGCTCAGAGGCTTCTTTTAGGCTTGACGATCTTTTACATGCAGTAAATCTACTACATGTGACATCCGGCTTTACTTCCGCTTCGAATGAAGGCGATTTTTTTTTCGCCTTTAAAAATCCACGACTTCGATCGGGTTTGAACTCGCAAACTTGGGTGCAACTACCCGATACGTTCACCGCTATACCATCGAATCCGCGTAGAGGGCGGTTAGCCAAGATAGCCTGATAAAGCGTGATGCGGGGTAGCGTTATGAACGAGAGGAATCTGGAGCAGAATAAACAGGATAAGAAGAGCGGGAGCAGTGGGCAGAACAGCCAAGCAGGTCAAATGGGGCGTGCGGACGATATGGACGTAGAGTGATGAGGGAGGAAACGAGAAAGTGGAAGGGGCAAGAGTTTTAATCGGGCGGCAAGAGTTTTAATCGGGCCAGCCATGGCAGGCCAGATAACTCGTGCGGGGGACACGGACAAAGTGTGAGGGCCCAGAGAGGCTGCTTACAAGACGATTGTGAGAAACAAACATCCGGAGAAAAGCAGGGTAAGATTCGAATAATTTTTAAAACAAATACACAATGGTTCGTTAGTATCATGCCAAGAAATGTTTAGTACATTTTAAACATTCAAACATACACTACCAATATATTGTTTATTTTGCATAGAAATATAGGCACCTTTAAGGTATGCACGCTTTAAAATCGCATCCTGATTTTGAACGGAAAATCTGTTTGCTAGGAACAGGAGGTTTAAATCCAAAAAGTGCTGACCTTCCCTAATTACACGTTTCGTTATGGAACATGAGCATATGCTTTTTCCAATTTTTTTTGCATGCATAACGAGTTCCACATTGCGAACACACATATGGTTTCTCCCCGACGTGTTTTCGCATGTGCATATTTAAGTTAACAAGCTGCGCCGCAGCATATGGGCAGACGGTGCATTTATAGGGCTTCTCCCCGGTGTGCTGACGTATGTGCACATTTAAGTTGCAGGACTGCGTTGTTGAAAAGGGGCACAACGTGCACTTGTAAGGCTTCTCTCCGGTGTGCACGCGCTGGTGCTTGGTCCAATCATACGAGTTGTTCGTGGCGTAGCTGCAGTGGTTGCACTGGAAACGCCCGCTCCGCGGCGCCACCGTCGCCGGCCCGCGCCGCGCAGACCTTCCACGAACACCCCCTGCGGACCCAAGGGCAAAGGCTCATTGCTGCACCCTAAGGAAGCAGAATATTCGGTCCATCGAGAACAGAGAAGTGCCCCCCAAAAATACTTGAAACTAAGGTAGAATCTCTGTCCTTAACGATGGTAAGAAATTATCGACTTGGCAGTCGATAAAACAAAGTCTCTTAAATTGTGGTCGCGTGGCTCCACAACTCCGAGAATGATTTCATATCGGTTGGTGAAATTGGCGGTAACATTGGAACTCACCGCCGCAGACTGATGTTTTGAATGTTACTGTCACTTCCTTTTAAAGTGTGGTCTAAGAATAGTGTATTCTTATTTCCCGGTGTAAAACTTCAAAATTACATGTTCATTTTCTTCGTACTCCCTACCCATTCTAACACTATCTCTCTTCATCTCCGGATATAAGAAAATATAGCTTCGACTGCGTGACTCTACAGCAGATTTGAAGAAACATATTCGAGAATATTAACAAGATCGATCGAACTGCAAAATCAATTTTTGAGAGGAAAAACAGATGTTATTTTTATCTCATTTTGATGAACCCAAATCAAGTTGCTACATCAAGACATGCCAGTTTTAAAATACAATACTGATAGTGTCTAATCTGCGGAAAGGGAAACCTGAATGCATTAAATAAAGACTTAGATTAATTACAAATTTCATTTTGCGATTCTTCCAAGTTTTTATGGATGCATAATAAATTCCACATAATGAACACACATTGGGCTTTTACCCCGTGTTTTCGCCTGCGCAAATTTAAGTGGGCGATCTACAAGTCATTGTCAACCTGCATTTATTGGGCTTCCTCTCGGGTGTGTTTCTGCATGTGCCTATTAAAGTTGCTACCATCGGTAGCAGAGTAGGAGCAAATCGTGCACTTGTAAGGCTTCACCCCGGTGTGAATACGCATGTGCACATTCAAGTGGCACAACTGCTTCGAAGCATAGGGACAGAAAGTGCACTTGTAAGGCTTTTCCCCAGTGTGTTTCAGCATGTGCACTTTTAAGTGGCCAGATTGCCATGCAGAAAAGGGGCACAAAGTGCACTTGTAAGGCTTCTCCCCGGTGTGAGTACGCATGTGCATTTTTAAGTTGCAGGACTGCGTCGTCGCATAGGGGCAGGCCGGGCACTTGTGAGGCTTCTCCTCGGTATGCACGCGCTGGTGCTTGATCCAATCATGGGAGACGTTGGTGGCGTAGCTGCAGCGGTTGCACTGGAAACGACCGCTCCGCGGCGCCACCGTCGCAGTCCCGCGCCGCGCAGCCCTTCCACGAACACCCCCTGCGGACCCAAGGGCAAAGTCTCATTGTGCACCCTCTGTTGGAGATGTAATGCAGTATATTCGATAAATCGAAAACATTGAAGACCCCCTTAAAAATACTTTAAATGAAAGAATATTTTGTTTTTGAAATACTAAGAAGATATTTTCGCCCAATTTTTTTTATATTAACTTTTAATTAGTACTCCTCGGGTGCCTAACAACGTGGTAGCGTTTTGTGGATCAATTCCCAATAGGGGCAAAAATTAGTGCCGTAGCTTTTTATTACAATGGACTGTTTATATTGCTGTGTAACATAAGAAGTACCTGAGGCTGTCCAGGTTCGCTAGATACGGTGATGGGAATACGTCACGCTCGTTACGTCTCCCATACCTCCAGGCATGCGTAATAAATAAAAACAGGACCGAGGCCAGTGAACACCAAGTGCTGGGAAAAACATTAATCCGACTCTAAAATGTCAAAATGTAGTAAATTTCAACATTTTATTAGAAGAGGCTCTCATGGAAAAACAAACACATAGCTACCGAAATCAATAGCACCCGCAAGTAATAGCCATCAGCCCAAGAGCAATGTTTTTCAAAGTTTCTATTTGGATACGATCGAATACCGCGATATCTTGAAACACATATACAGAACTACTGGAAGATAATTCACATTCGTAGGAACGAATGCGGACTGATGTTCAGAAGAGAAAAAAGAACTACAGAGAGGAAAGACAAAGCCGAAGTAACACGAATTTACATCAGTACCGCCCAATTATGAATATGAAATTATGATACCAGATACATAATTTAATATGAAGGAGTTTTCATCGAGGAACATTTCAATACTTCTCTAATACACATTCATACATAATCATTTAAATTTTCCATTCCCATTTACTAGCAACAATTGTTAATTTACAGATGGAGCAGATTGTGAGAATTTGCCTACCGAATGACACGAACATAACTTTCTTACGTGTCTCTGCAAGCAGTCTCATTGAAGGGCAGACATAACTAGGGTGGTGACTCAACGCAAACGGCCTGCATGGACACAAGTTACCCACGGAGCGGCGCGGCAGCCAGACGTGCAAGCATCGGCAACGAGACGACTGAGGGGAAGTGGTATTAACTCAGAATAAGGATAGTGAGGCACTTGAGAGAACCAAACTCACGTCTTTCCTTCATTGAAATTAACGAAGGGTCATGCAATTATGCTGTGAAACATTTCGTTCTCGCATGGCACTTTTTTGCCTTTTATAACTTC